>CAMXCT020005409.1:0-15000 GCA_947184155.2 Cladocopium goreaui | reverse complement strand
CCACACAACAACTACAGCTACAACTACAACAACAACTACAACAACAACTACAACTACAACTACAAAACAACTACAGCTACAACTATATGACTGCAACTACACTACACTAATTACATTACACCACAACTACAACTCCACTACGCTACAACTACAACTACAGTTGCAGTACATCACACCACATCCAGCAGTTGTGGGTGAGGTGACCACTGCAACCATTGCAACCATTCCAGCAAACACAACTCCAACCACCTTTCGGTCAATCAGTGGATTCGCTCTGCCATCCGTGATTCACAACAACCAACGTCTCCTATAGGTTTCCTATTCTGAAACTTCCGCCACCGCCTTGTGCGGTACTACTGGTAATAATCAATCAATAAACAGACTAGGTACCCCCCATTGTAATCCCCAAGAAGAAAATCCTTTTGGTTGACCGTTGCCTGGCCTTTTCCATCTTTTGGGAAGTGCCATACATACATACATACGTACGTACGTACGTTCATATATATATATATAATGCATTACATTTCTATATCTATATCACTGTAATTTTGATGAATGTATATGCATTAAATTATATATTTGAATATGGGTACTCATCATTTATATTCTATACTTCTATGTGTATTGCTTTTTGTACATGTACAAAATACATCCGACTAGTGTCCATGATATATTTTGGTGGCCTCTGGTGGGCCACCGAAGATCCCAGGTTTCATGTGGCACTGGGGAAAAGAAGAGTGCAGTGACTTGGTTCGCACACCACTGGCAGCACAATTCAAGGGTTTATACATCCAAAACACCAATTGCATACGACGTGTACGTAATAATTGACATATAAGTATATTTTTATGTATACATATATACATACAGGTAAGTCGCACTGATACAAATATTTATTTATTTATTTATTGATTCATTTATTTATTTATTGATTTATTTATTTATATATATATATCATATTGGGCCGGTGCTTCAGGAATACCAAGATACATATTTATAGTTTTTTTCAGATTCATGATCAACGGCTGGTACCTTGCAAACGTCAATTTAAAGCTGCTGCTTGATATAATCCTCCTATTTTCTTTAATTACCATTTCCAGTTGGGTAGGATACTCTTGGGAAGGGCTGAGCATGACCAGACCAGAAGGTTGGGATTTGGCGCTCGTTAGTTTGAGAGCGATATGCTAGGCTTTGCGAAACTGATTCGTAGTGCTGGAACCATCTGTCGTTCGACTTTGCCTTTTGTTTACATGGGCTCCACATTACCAACAAGGGCCAACGCTTACATAACTGGCAGGCCTCTGATGTGTTCAAAAAATCTATGTTTCTTTTTTCTGCTGGGTAAGTGTCAGTCAATGTTGTGGACAATGCCAGTTGTTGCAATATTTTTGTTGCAGTTTGCATCTTGTTTTTGTTGCAGTGCTGGATCGCTCTCCTTTGTGATCCAAGCGTTGGTTGGACGTCCAACTTCAAAGAAAATGAGCTTGCGATTTTCGGTGCAGGTTGGAACTCAGTGGCTAGAACCATTTTTGCAAGTCTCAACTGCAGAATCAGGCTATGTCGTTCGAACCCCACAGGTTCCAGATTCCATGAAATTTCACGGCTGTGGAAAGTCAAACTTTTGATTCTAAAGGAATCCCTTCCCGTAACTTTGCAATCCCTCAAAAACCATTGGTTTAGAATTTCTAGATGCTTTTTATTGTGGGGGTGAGATAATTTCAGCACAAAAACTGCCCGTTGAGGTTTTCTTGAGAAAGTCGGAACCAGCGAGGAATATGAGATGTTTTGCGGCTTGGTGTGAATACAGTCCGGTGATCAAACATGGCTGGCTGGGAAAAGCACCAAACTACATGGGGGATTTTCCATTACAATGTTTGATGACCGGGTGGTATATAGGATTATAGGGTGGTTCCCACATAGTGAAGAAAAACATGGAATCGGTGGGTTCTGTAGCCCTCCACTAGCATTCCCAGGTTGGCATCAGCTACAACCAAGATGATTCCATGACAAACAGACAGAAAGACTCACAGACAGACTGACAAAGACCCATTAATACAAACATGCGTCCATACATGCGTCCATACATGCATTTCTCATCATTTATTTGCATTTGTTCCCTGTGCACCTTTCCCTTCAACAAGTCTTTCCGGCAAGGTCAAGTGTGCATGGGAAAAGCCTGCTTCCATTGGCCAGCCAGCTGCGGGATGGGACATTTGATTTTATCCCTAAATCCACTGGCTCATCATTTTTTCGTATTGGCACTCCTATTTGGGTGCATATTCATTCGCAAGCAAATCCACATATCATCTTCATTTTCTTATTTCCTTTACCTTTCCCGTTAGCAGATTATTTCCCATACATTTGTAGGTTCAAATCCTTTGATTTTGCTCCAAGATGGATGAAAATGGATGGGTTCCATTACCCTGTTGCTTTACTGGAGGCCTTTCGGATGCGGAGTTGGGGTCGCATCTCCAAGAAATGAAACCTGGGGGCTTCAAATATTTCTTGGTTTTCAGCCTTGCTACCCTTTGGTAAACATACAAAAAGCTATTAAAAATTGCCATAGCAATAGTTGATTTTCCCATTAAACATGGTGATTTTCCATAGTTATGTTGTTTACCAGAGGGTATATAAATGATTATTTTTTTGGGGCGATGGCCTTTCAAAACCACCAGCCAAGAGTGGATTGTAAACACCGTCCTGATGAATGTACCATAAATTGACAAAGCCGTGTGCGAAAATGACAGGTATTTAGCCAGTATCGTTGCTGTACATCACTGTTGTTGATCATCAGTTTTGGATGGTTATATAATGTTATATAAACCCATGTGTTATATATATATATATATCATAGCCTTGCTTAATTCAGTTATATCCCATAATATCCGACTCTATGCGACAAAACTGGTTGTGTACATATCAACTTTTCGACCAACCAACCAGCGGGCTGCTACGAACATCACCGGCTGGTTGCGGGGACGCCATTTGCAAACCTGGTGACTTAATCATAGAGCATTGCAGAGCAACATCCCATCTTTAAAGTCAATAACCTAATTACATAATATTATATTTTTTTACAGTAATATGAGGGGGATACCACAAGATTGCAATAGGAGGTATGTAAGATGATCATGATTTGTTTGTTTGGGCCGCCTGGGCCTACAGTCCAGGCAAACAATAAACAACCAGATTTGAAAGAAATGCTGCATGCTGCTAGTGCTGCAATAGGCAGAAACAAAGTGAGTGCTCAATTCCTGTGATTGTTCTTGCATCACGGACAACTGCCAAAGATGATTAGTTGCCCGATAAGCAGTTTGATGAGGGTTTGTTTTTTGCGCAAACGGCATCGACCACCGGTGTTCTATGACTTCTAGAGGTATTTTGTGGTGAAGAGGTCAGAACAGTCCCTCGTAGTTTGGTATGTTTCACCTGATGCTTGATGATACTGTGATTTCTTATTATATAATTAGTAGTTTTGTCCCTATGTGTGGCGCTCCGAATTATCATTCCATTCTTGGTGGAGAACTCTGCCTGCCTGTTGGTCCATGCTGCGTTGAATCCAACATATTGTTGGTTTTCACCATCAATACCTCCGGTCATTTAGCAGTTTGTTATAGATTATGCCTCATATTGCCCCATTTAGAAAGCGATGATTGAACGATTTTGCTGTGCACAAACAGTGACAGATCACCCAAGTGTATCACACCATAGTCCCTTCATATGCATTCATAGCCACCCATGAATATTCCGTGATTATTCATTCATTACATTTCATTACTATCTCTATCTCATTCATATCCCCATTTACCAGAGGGTATCCAATCAGCGGGGGAAAAATTGGTCAGGCTAACTTTTTGGATTTGCTGCCACTTGGCGAAAATCACGGCTCGCATGCGTCGCATGCCGGCTCGCCGTAGACTTCAGGCATCTTGCAGAATAGTAGGGCCCCAAAAAAGATCGAAACTGTTTATCCAGGAGATTTGTTGTTAATGATGTATTCTCCAACAAAAATATCCAGCTGTCCAAGGGATTTTCTATCTATGACTGGGGTGTTGCTATTACATCACAACGTGCCAGGCATTTGCGGCGCACAGGCAGCGCACAGGCTTACAGTCAGTTTTGGATTTATAATTACTAGCCATGTTACTATGCACATTGTAATTATCGGAATTTTAGTCAATATATCATAGTGTTACAGCGATCATTTCCTAGCATGTGTGCACTATCCAATTTGCTCTTAGTGAGCGGCATACTTACCGCATTTTTACACGTTGCAGTTTTACCGGCCAATCACTGTCTACTTTTTTCTTGCCCACGGGAAAAAATGTAAAGATATACTAACTTTCGGCTTTAACATATTGCTCTCACTCACCCGGCATGGCCAACTAATCAGAATTTTGCTGCGTACTTGGATTCGCATCGCAGCTAGTAGGTTGTTACTAAACATCAAATCTAATTCAGTTGCGTTTAGGGTATACGCCACACGTAAAATGCACCCCCAAAGTAGAAAATCACCAATAAAAACCAAACTTCTTGATCGAAAAATTGGCGGCAGTACTGAGATTTGCTTGGACGTCCCACAAGTTCAGAAACACCAAAAGGATAATTTAAGTTGCGTTCATGCTGAAGCAAAATGCCGAGCCTAGATAGGTACTGTACTGTAAACCCCCAGTCTAGTAAGTAGGCCCTTCACATAGTGATAAATGATTATGACTGTATACTATATAAGGTACCGTATTTCCCACGTAAACATCATTAAGCGCTCAAATTCATCCGGGTCAGCGCTACCAGCAAAAAAGTCGCTTACTTCAGTTCTTCACATGACAATCATATGACAATCAGCTTCATCACAGTGTAAAGCGCACTTTTTTTCAAGAAAAAATAGTGCAATCTCATCAATTTGATTTTCACTAGTTTGTTTCCAACCTGTGAACCCCACATGGCTCGCAAAATCCATCCCCTTCCGGAACGCCGAGACATTCTGGGCTGCTGTGGCTGCTGTTGCTGCTGTTGCTGCTGCTGTGGCTTCGCCGTGTGCAAGATGGCCAAACCTGCGCAGCCGTGCCGTGACGATGTCATGGGGGATGGGGATGTCGGGACTTGGGCCAAGGGCAGGTGAGAAATCACCAGCAGATGTGATGAATATCGAAGAAAAACCGTGCTAAAAGATCAACATACTTGGTGATAAATAGCATCATGGTGATTTTTCATCAGATGTTGTGGGTTGAAGCATGTGAAATCATGGAAAACTTGGTTTAAAGAGTGTAAAGGAATATCATGAGGATAGAATTCGTGTGCAGAACCAACAATATGATATGGGTTCGCCCGTGTTTGTTCAACAAAGATTTTTCCCGAGAGCGTCTGAGCGCAGGGTTCTTCCAATAGTGGGGGTCTGTATCTCATCTTCTCATCTTCCCACCTTCTCATCTTCACACCTTCTCATCTTCACGTCTTCTCATTTTCACATCTTCTCATCTTCACATCTTCTCACTTCACATCTTCTCATCTTCTCATCTTCACATCTTCTCATCTTGACATCTTCTCACCTTGACATCTTCTCATCTTCACATCTTCTCATTTTCACATCTTCTCATCTTCACACCTTCTCATCTTCACATCTGCTCATCTTCACATCTGCTCATCTTCACACCTTCTCTCATATCTTTCCATCTTCACATCTGCTCATCTTCACATCTTCTCATCTCACATCTTCACATCTTCTCATCTTCACAGCTGCTCATCTTCACATCTTCACATCTGCTCATCTTCATATCTTCTCATCCTCACATCTTCACATCTGCTCATCCTCACATCTTCACATCTTCACATCCTCACATCTTCACATCTTCTCCTCTTGCCCTCTTGCCCTCTTGCCCTCTTGCCTTCTCCTTCTTTTCTATTTCTCTTCTGAAGGCGGGGGCAGGGGCAGTGCCAACGAGACAGCACGAAACGCAACCCTTTCGCACGAAATGAGGTTCGATCGCAAAAAACTGAGGTAAAATTGCGATTTCAACTTGTCCGGCGCAACCCTTACGCAAGAAACGCAATTCGATCGCCAAAAACTATATAATTGCGATTTCAACTTGTCCGGCGAAACCCTTTCGCACGAAACGAGGTTCGATCGTCAAAAATTGAGGTAAAATTGCGATTTCAACTTGTCCCACGCAACCTTTTCGCACGAAATGAGGTTCGATCGTCAAAAACTGATGTAAAATTAACGATTTCAACTTGTCCCGCGCAACCCTTGCACACGAAATGAGGTTCGATCGTCAAAAACTGAGGTAACATTGCGATTTCAACTTGTCCCGCGCAACCCTTGCGAACGAAATGAGGTTCGATCGTCAAAAACTGAGGTAAAATTGCGATTTCAACTTGTCCCGTGCAACCCTTGCGAACGAAATGAGGTTCGATCGTCAAAAACTGAGGTAAAATTGCGAGTTCAATTTGCTCCGCGCAACCCTTTCGCACGAAACGAGGTTCGATCGTCAAAAACTGAAGTGAAATTGTGTAATTTCGCTTGTCTAATCGCGACCCTTTCGCATGAGATGATGTCCAATCGCACAAAACTATAGCAAATTGCGATGTCCTGTGTGTAAAAGCGTCTCTTTGTAAACGCGTCTGTGTGTAAAAGCGTCTGTGTGTAAAATCGTTTGTGTGTAAAAGCGTCTGTGTAAAAGTGTTAGTTTGTAAAAGCGTCTGTGTGTAAAAGTTTTTTCTGTGCAAAAGTGTCTGTGTGTCAAAGTGTTTGTGTGTAAAAGCGTCTGTGTGTAAAAGTGTCTGTGTGTAAAAGCGTCTGTGTGTAAACGCTTCTGTGTGTAAAAGCGTCTGTGTGTAAACGCTTCTTTGTGTAAAAGCGTCTCTGTGTAAAAGCGTCTGTGTGTAAAAGTGTTAGTGTGTAAAAACGTCTGTGTGTAAAAGCTTTTGTGTGCAAAAGTGCCTGTGTGTAAAAAAGTGTTTGTGTGTAAAGGCGTTTGTGTGTGAAAGCGTTTGTGTGTGTGCAAGCGTCTGTGTGTAAAAGCTTTTGTGTGCAAAAGTGTCTGTGTGTCAAAGTGTTAGTGTGTAAAAGCGTCTGTGTGTAAAAGCGTCTGTGTGTAAAAGCGTCTGTGTGTAAACGCGTCTGTGTGTAAAAGCGTCTGCGTGTAAAAGCGTCTGTGTGTAAAAGCTTTTGTGTGTAAAAGTGTTTGTGTGTAAAGGCGTTTGTGTGTGAAAGCGTCTATGTGTGTGCAAGCGTCTGTGTGTAAAAGGTTTTGTGTGCAAAAGTGTCTGTGTGTCAAAGTGTTTGTGTGTAAAAGCGTCTGTGTGTAAAAGCGTCTGTGTGTAAAAGCGTCTGTGTGTAAACGCGTCTGTGTGTTAAAGCTTTTGTGTGTAACTCTGTGTGTGTGTGCAAGCGTCTGTGTGTAAAAGCTTTTGTGTGCAAAAGTGTCTGTGTGTCAAAGTATTTGTGTGTAAAAGCGTCTGTGTGTAAAAGCGTCTGTGTGTAAAAGCGTCTGTGTGTAAAAGCTTCTGTGTGTAAAAGCGTCTGTGTGTAAAAGTGTTAGTGTGTAAAAGCGTCTGTGTGTAAAAGCTTTTGTGTGCTACTCTGTGTGTGCAAGCGTCTGTGTGTAAAAATGTGTAAAAGCTTTTGTGTGCAAAAGTGTTTGTGTGCAAAAGTGTCTGTGTGTCAAAGTGTTTGTGTGTAAAAGCGTCTGTGTGTAAAAGTGCCTGTATGTAAAAGCTTCTGTGTGTGAAAGCTTTTGTGTGTAAAAGCTTCTGTGTGTAAAAGCTTCTGTGTGTAAAAGCTTTTGTGTGTAAAAGCTTCTGTGTGTAAAAGCTTCTGTGTGTAAAAGTGTTTGCGATGCAAACTATTGTCTTGTACTTGTGCTATATTGTCTTGATACTCCTCTTCTCGACTGCCTATAACACATCTTTAATATATTGTTTTGTAATATGGTGTCTCCATACTAACAAGAGAAGACCCTGCTCCTCTACGCTCTCGGGCCATCCGTCGTCTAGTTTTTTTTTGTGTGTGGGGGCATTATGAAGAGGTGGATGTAATGAACCACAACCAACAAATATACTAATATGTTGTTGCTGTTTTACTTTCATTTTTGTATCTTAGAATGAACATATACAGCCAACCAAAAACAGGAAATTGGATTCTCATACCCAGGCAAAATTGAGTTATATATGGGTATGTCCAAAATGGTGCTGGGGAAACCATGGATTGGTAGTTCTTTATGCTTTGCCGTTCCGGGATTTTTTTTTCAGCATGTTTTCTTCGTCGCAGGGTATCTGAGAGTGAACATGGATGCATTTGCATAGTGATGATGAAAGGTTGGGGTTTAGCTATGGATAGGTTGTATAACCGAAATATCAGGGAGTATGATATAGCCAACATGTATTCATGTATTAGCCACCAGCGGAGGTTTGGGGAAACATCAACCTACGCACTTTTTAGGTGGGATTTCAAAACAAACTACAACAAGGATGTAATGTGTACATGCGCATGGGATGCTCCCAAAGTATATATTATATGGGCTTGTCCACGCATTGAGCACAAATCTCCAATATATGCCATTATTTGGCCATGCATTCATGAGGTCTGATGTGTTAAACCATTGGTTTTACGGGTGCACCATTTCATACCCATAGGATGAAAAATTGGGAAGTTTGATCTAGGAAAATTAGGAGGTGAAATTGTAGGAGGTTCGGCAACAGACATATGGATATAACACACAAAAGAATGGGGTAACAACACATGTCATAAGTTTTGATGGTACAATGGCACACCATTGGCGCCCGTGACGTTCTGATGCCCATGAAGCCATGCCGCTCCTTTTTGTAAGGACTATGTGTCTGTGTGTTTCTTTTTACACACGCACATATATATATATATATAATGATAAACACCTTGAACTTATAGACATGCAAACACGCATGTTATGTGTGTAATATGTCAGATTATAATATTTCATCATATTTCAACTATAGAGATGTACACTCATATGCCCTTTGGAAATCAGCTCCATAATTTGCAGCTGATACCTGGATGAGGCATGGGGTGTACCTACCATTTAGGGACCGTGCGCGTTGATGCTTTTGATGGGGTTTACACCTTGCTTGATGATTTTCTGATTTACATTTTCAAGTTGGTTTTCTCGTATCCAATCGCAGGGGTGTATTTCAAAATTGACTATTGATCAGTGTTTGCAAAAAGTGACCTTTGCTTTGTGAACCAACAGCCGATCCCAGGGACGTCAGCAACACCGTGGATGCTTGGAATGCAGACAGCTGTTTCTTGCACTGTGGCCAGGTCCGTCGTGGTCTTTGTGGTACGATCTCCCCGAACTTCGTACGACATTTTACAGTTTGACTAGATTTGACTTGTACCAATGAGATCAAGATATCCAGCAAGTATTTGCTTGTTGAATCAGATTGTATCATTATTCATTATTGTTGGTTTTCATGGCCCGCATGGTCACTCGGATTTGTCTGAGAATAGGGTAATTAGTTACCCAAAATAACGTAGTTGATCATCATGATGATGGTAGCTTGGCTGAATTGTTGGGCCCATTGCCATGTATCCCCCAGTGTTGCACAACTCGAAGTCCAGCAACTCATGAGTTGCATTTATAAATCACAGTGTTGGATGAGTAACCCCAATTTGGCAGATTAACTATCCATGTGTTGAGGGGCTGGTTAGGTAGCCATTTTTTGAGGGTTGTTGAGGATAGATGATAGATCCACCAAATTTGGACACTCCAGCAATATCATTTTGTTGCTTACATTCCAATCTACCCCCATCCAAACCTGAGAATTGGTGTTATACCTTTGTGATATCCCAATGATGTTCCTTAAAACCGCCTTGTTTCGCATGGTTTATAAAATTCAGCTATGCCCCGACATACTAGTTATAAGTACCAACAGTCACCCCATAGAAATAGAATGTATAATCCCATGGAAATAACCAGTCATAACTAATAGCCATGGCCATTTCACTGTATAATATCCCATTATTTTCCCATAATTATTCCATTAACTATAGTTTAACTAATACATAGCCATAGCTCTGTGATTTTGCTGATTTTTTGATGGCGAAAACTCGCCCCGTCTGACATGGTGATGATGCCCGACGCCTCAGGAGCTGCCATCACGTGTCTAGATGACCAGGCGACGCTGTGGTACCTCAACCTGGCAACATACAAATATATATATACACACATACAAGCATAGAATAGAGTTACATGTATATATATATATATATATATATATTTATTTATTGATTTATTGATTGGTTTATCATTATATTTCCTTAAAACATAGACGCACTATAGATGCTAACATGTTTTTTAACTTACAGATGCAGACATAGTATATACACATGTGTCCATGAAGAATAAACAAATAAGCAGAAGTGTATATCATGTGTTTATGTATAATACAGTATATATATATGTATGTATGTGGGTGTGCGCGTGTTTTGTTTGAAATTACACATACATACATGCATACATACATACATGCATACATACATACATACATACACACACACACGCGCATACATACACACACACATATATATATACATATAAATATATATGCATATATAAAAATCTATTTTTACATATGTATAATATATAGTATGGATGGCTTTTTGACATGTTCTGCTCCCATTTTAAGCTGAGATTTAAAAGGTCGACCAAGCAATTTGAATCGTCGTTGGCTTCAGTGGACTCGATCCCCAGGCGGAGTCCAAAGAAGAAGCACCGAAGAATGCTGTTGCTGCCGTGGTGACATGATGTGTTCGACATGTGGGACAGAATGCCAGAGAAAATGTTAGATAAGGATGTCGGGATATAATGGAATATATGTCAGACAGAAAGTTAAATTAGCTGCCGCAAAAGAAAAATATCAAACTAGATGTCAGATAGAATGCCAGATATGCCAGACTGTTCGAATTGTTTCAATGTATGTCACATCAAATGTATTTCAACATGTTTCTCAGATATAACGGCATATCAAGTGTCAAGGCCTGATGGGGATCACTGGGAGGTCAGTTCATTTTGTGTCAAATCGAACCCTTTGGTGGTTGACCCAGCAATGGAAAATAGTCAATCATCCAGAAGCCCGCGCTTGTTGTTGTTTTTTTTTGTATTTATTTGTTGAGGAGTTAGATTTCGAACAAGTGTCCTTGTTCTTGTCATATCCTTGTGATTTGTAGTTCACAGACCTCGTGGCGTGCATGTTGTGTCATCCCATGGACGTCGCTTCATCATGTGACCGCGGCTGATGCATGCTCTGTGATGGGAGCTGCAATGTTCCACCATATACCCTAGGGTAAACGTTTACATAGATGTGGAAAGCCCATGAAGAAACCCGAGGAAAATAGTATACAAATGGTTGATTTTCCACATCTAAATGTTAGTTTACCCTTGGGTAATATCTTTGGGTAGCGGGGTGAAGCTTGAGACTAGTGACAAAGTTGCACTATGTGGGTGGATGTTAAAGGCCTATGGTATCATCAGAAAGATGATGGCGACGTTTATGCTGATGTTGGTGATGGTGATCTTGATCATGATCATGGTGATTAAGCATATCAGGTTGAGGAATTTAGTTGTATTTTAACCATGCTCATTGTTTTGTTTCTACATCATGGGGTTGGCCAGTTGGCCCCTCACATTATTTAAGGTTGTGGTTGGGTAAAAGACCACTGTTACACCAATCTACCCACCATTGTCAATCTCTGTGGAAAGTCTCAAGGCCACCCAATCTAAAGCCCTATGATCTCTCGTTGAGAAAGTACGGAAGTCCAGGTCTGTTACAGATTTGGCTGCCACCCATCTGCCCTGATGTTGATACCATGCCCCAGGCATCCGCTTAAGAACATGGAACGTGCTTCTGAACGTGCTATGCGGTGGATGGCTAATGCACCTTGATGCCTGCGGTTTCTCTCTGCCAGTTTCCTAATCACAGGGGAGAGGAATTCATACGAAACCTGGCATGTTTTTTCACGTAAACTTGTGGCTCCTTGGACATGAAAAATGATCCCAAATAAACGGAGGGGTATGAGCCTGCACAAGATCTATTCATACGATATACGTTAGTTGTTTGTGTTTGTGTGTGTGTGTGCGTGCTATGTGTTGAACTGTCCCGCACAGGTTGCCAATGGATACTGAAAGTTCACATTTAGGACCGTTACCTGCAAGAAAATGTCTTCCTGGCAATTGGCTTCTGGTGCTTTCAGGTATGTGCGCATTGATATTTTCTCTCTCTCTCTCTCTCTCTCTCTCCCCTCTCAGCCTCTCTCCCTCCGTCTATATATATATATATACAATTAAATGTATTATGTGCATGTGCGTGCCTGTGCGCACACTTGTTTACACATGTATTTTCACGCAGTTTCCTCACCGATCTCATTTTCATAGTGTTACCTGTCATTCTTCTTCAAAGACTGGTCCTCCTTCCCGAAATTTCACTGTGGCTTGGTGGTTTCAATCATGTCGTTCCTTGGTTTGGTTAAAAGCGATCGGTAAACATCGGGATGTCATGGCGTAAATGGCTGTAAATGGTGATTAGTCAGGGTGACTATCTCCAAATGGCCGTATTCGAGATTAGAGAGTTATTACAAATATCCACATATTTGGGTTGATCCACAACTCAACAATTGCAACTGACTCATTCTGTCAATGGGGTTGTCAGCGAATCTCATTTTCCAAGGGAACAGTACCTTACACGCTATCACCACGCATGATCAAACTTCAAGTGAGTCATTCATTGATAGCTTGTTCACATTCATAGATCACCTGGCATCGAAACGGATGAAACCACTTTCTGCGATGTATCGGTTGGATCCTGCCTGACTCACTGCGTGTCGCTGAATGCTGGATGAAAAGCTGCGGCACTGAGAAGGATTTTGCAGGTGACCGTCATTTCTGAGCTTTTTCTTATTTGGGGTTGAATCAGCACCAGTGAGCAGCACTATTTCCTTTGTGTGCAAAGTTAGCCAACCCTATTGGCCCAGTGTTCGAAAATAAAACCTCACAAATGATTGTGTTGATGATTGTGTTCCAAATAGTCTCGTTGCATGGCAGAACCAAGCATACAGTAGTTTTCAGAGAGATACATGTATTTATTTATATTATATATATACACATATGTGTGTGTGTGTACAGTACACATTTATTTATTTGTTCATTTGTTTATTTACCAGTAGTACCGCACAAGGCGGTGGCGGAAGTTTCAGAAGAGGAAGCCTATAGGAGAGCTTGGTTATTGCAAATCACGGATGGCAGAGTGACTCCACTGATGGACTGAAAGGTGGTTAGAGTTGTCTATTTTGGAGTGGTTACAATGGTCGCAGTGGTCACCTGGTCGGTCACCTCACCCACAACTGCTGGATGTAGTGTGGTGTAGCGCAGCTGTAGTTGTAGTTGTAGTGTAGTTGCAGTTGCATTTGTGGTGGTATAATGAGTATAGTGTAATGCAATGAAGTGTAGTGTATTCTAGTGTAGTGTAGTGTAAAGTAGCGTAGTTGTAGCTGTAGCTGTAGTTAGTGTAGTGTAGTGTAGCGTAGTTGTAGTTGTAGCTGTAGTTAGTGTAGTGTAGCGTAGTGTAGTGTAGTGTAGTGTAGCGTAGTGTGGTGTGGTGTAGTGTAGTGTAGTAGTGTGGTGTAGTGTAGTGTAGTGTAGTGTAGTGTAGTGACATGTTATGTAGTGTAGTTGTAATTGCAGTTGTAGCTGTACTTAGTGCAGTGTAGTGTAATGTAATTGAGTGTAGTGGAGTGGCGTGTATCGGAGTGGAGTGTAGCGTACTGTAATGTAATTAGTGTAGTGTAGTTTCAGTTGTAATTGAAGTTGTAGTTGTAGTTAGTGTAATGTAGCGTAGTATAATGTAGTGTAGTGAAGTGTAATGAAATTAGTGTAGTGTAGTGTAGTGTAGTGTAGCGTACTTGTAGATGCAGCTGTAGTTGTAGCGTAGTGGAGTGTAATTGAATGTAGTGTAGTGAAGTGAAGTAGAGTGGAATGGAATGGAGTGTAGTGCAGTGCAGTGTAGTGTAGTGTAGCGTAGTTTTAGTATCGTGTAGTATAGCGTAATGTAGTTGTAGTTGCAGTTGTAGCGTGGTGGAGTGTAGTGTAGTGTACTGTAATGATTTGTAATGTAATTAATTAGCGTAGTGCAATGTAAGTAGTGCAGTGTAGTGTAATGTAGCGTGGTTTTAGTTGTAGTTCTAGTTCTAGTTGTAGTTGTAGTGTAGTGGAGTGTCGTGTAGCGTAATGAAGTGTAGTAGTTGAAACTGCTACAAAGCCTTCACGGCCTTCACGTTTTGCTCACTTTTGACAAGGTGCACAATCCCCTGCGTCTGCCACGCGAAACGACATCTGAACGTCGAAAAGTGCTCCGTACCCACAGTTTTTTTGCACTTTTGACTTCAAAATGTGCTTCGCGCAACAACGGCGTGCACTTTTTCGACATCTCAACTTCCAAAAGTGGTCCGATGTTGGTGTTTCTTGTACATTTTGACTTGGAAATGTGCTTCGCACCTCAACGACGCGCAATTTTTCATCTCTGATATGACCACATGGCTCCGCACCCGTTACTTTAGCGAGCCTACTTTTCGACCCTCCGGAGCCACAAACCATCGGAAAAACAAAGTGTTGCGCGACTTTCCTACCTTTTCGCGCACCTGCATCTTCTTTCTTCTCACTCTTTCTCTTCTCTGATCTCCTCTCTTCTGCTCTTCTCCTCTCTGACTCTTGCCATCTGTGCTTTTCTATCTGTCCATATTGTCGGGGGTTTGACTTCTAAAATTCCTTCGGCTGTTATAAAAATCAATTGGTGTTGAATGAGTAGAGCAACATCCCAACACCGTTTGATTTGCCTACAGGCCTAGTGATTCAGTCTACTTCTGCCAGCATCAGGTGAAGGAACTCAATCTCAAGACTTTTTAATTTTCCACACTGGTGCAAGTAGCGGCGGTTTCAGCTTGAAGCATTTCCCTAAATTTGTACAGTACACACAGCC
>CAMXCT020005408.1:0-16981 GCA_947184155.2 Cladocopium goreaui | reverse complement strand
CAAGAAAAATATAAAACCTTGTCCAAAATATATTGTTTTGCTAGGGTGTCAGAAGGGACGTAGGCACTTTTTGGGCTCGATTTTGGAGCGTTTTGGACACGAAATTAGGTGGCGTTTCAGCGTTTCGAGTGGTGGCCATGAGTCGAGCTGAAAGCGACAGTTCTTTTTTTCTAGGGTTTCAGAAGGGACGTTAGGCACTTTTTGGGCTCGATTTTAGAGCGTTTTGGGCACGAAATTGGGTGGCGTTTCAGCGTTTCGAGTGGTGGCCATGAGCAGCAGCAGCAACAGGAGCAACAGGAGGGTTCTATGTCTCATTGTACAAACAGTGGTATAAAATAAAAATTGGTCGAAAACTATAAAACCTTGTCCAAGACAAGAAAACTATAAAACCTTGTCCAAAACTATATTGTTTTTCTAGGGTTTCAGAAGGGACGTGAGGCTTGTCCAAAACTATATTGTTTTTCTAGGGTTTCAGAACGGACGTTAGGCACTTTTTGGGCTCGATTTTGGAGCGTTTTAGGCACGAAATTAGGTGGCGTTTCAGCGTTTCGAGTGGTGGCCATGAGTCGAGCTGAAAGCGACAGGACGCGACAAGACGGTTATCACAAAGGCAGGCAAAAGTTCTTTTTTTTCTAGGGTTTCAGAAGGGACGTTAGGCACTTTTTGGGCTCGATTTTGGAGCGTTTTGGGCACGAAATTAGGTGGCGTTTCAGCGTTTCGAGTGGTGGCCATGAGCAGCAGCAGCAACAGGAGCGACAGGAGGGTTCTATGTCTCATTGTACAAACAGTGGTATAAAAATTTGTCGAAAACTATACAAAACCTTGTCCAAAACTATATTGTTTTTCTTAGGGTTTCAGAAGGGACGTTAGGCACTTTTTGGGCTCGATTTTGGAGCGTTTTGGGCACGAAATTAGGTGGCGTTTCAGCGTTTCGAGTGGTGGCCATGAGCAGCAGCAGCAACAGGAGCAACAGGAGGGTTCTATGTGTCATTGCACAAACAGTGGTATAAAAATTGGTCGAAAACTATATAAAACTTTGTCCAAAACTATATTGTTTTTCTAGGGTTTCAGAAGGGACGTTAGGCACTTTTTGGACTCGATTTTGGAGCGTTTTGGGCACGAAATTAGGTGGCGTTTCAGCGTTTCGAGTGGTGTCCATGAGTCAAGCTGTTGCAGCTAGCTGACGTCAAAGCGACAGGACGCGACAAGACGGTTATCACAAAGGCAGGCAAAAGTTCTTTTTTTTCTAGGGTTTCAGAAGGGACGTTAGGCACTTTTTGGGCTCGATTTTGGAGCGTTCTGGGCACGAAATTAGGTGGCGTTTCAGCGTTTCGAGTGGTGGCCATGAGCAGCAGCAGCAGCAGCAGGAGCAACAGGAGGGTTCTATGTCTCATTGTACAAACAGTGGTATAAAAATTGGTCGAAAACTATAAAACCTTGTCCAAGAAAACTATAATAAAACTTTGTCCAAAACTATATTGTTTTTCTAGGGTTTCAGAAGGGACGTTAGGCACTTTTTGGGCTCGATTTTGGAGCGTTTTGGACACGAAATTAGGTGGCGTTTCAGCGTTTCGAGTGGTGGCCATGAGTCGAGCTGAAAGCGACAGTTCTTTTTTTTCTAGGGTTTCAGAAGGGACGTTAGGCACTTTTTGGGCTCGATTTTGGAGCGTTTTGGGCACGAAATTAGGTGGCGTTTCAGCGTTTCGAGTGGTGGCCATGAGCAGCAGCAGCAACAGGAGCAACAGGAGGGTTCTATGTGTCATTGCACAAACAGTGGTATAAAAATTGGTCGAAAACTATATAAAACCTTGTCCAAAACTATATTGTTTTTCTAGGGTTTCAGAAGGGACGTTAGGCACTTTTTGGGCTCGATTTTGGAGCGTTCTGGGCACGAAATTAGGTGGCGTTTCAGCGTTTCGAGTGGTGGCCATGAGCAGCAGCAGCAACAGGAGCAACAGGAGGGTTCTATGTCTCATTGTGCAAACAGTGGTATAAAATAAAAATTGGTCGAAAACTATAAAACCTTGTCCAAGACAAGAAAACTATACAAAACCTTGTCCAAAACTATATTGTTTTTCTAGGGTTTCAGAAGGGACGTTAGGCACTTTTTGGGCTCGATTTTGGAGCGTTTTGGACACGAAATTAGGTGGCGTTTGATAGTCATTTTCATACTGTTTAATAGTTGTTAATGGCGGCCAATGCACCTTGACACTAGCAATCATGCTGCACCTTGCCACGGTATAATGGGATTCGTTGTGATCATATTATAGACCATTCTTCCGGGGTCGGCGGCAGGGGCGGCAGCCCTTAAATTCGGCTCCGCCGGCTGCCCACGAGTGGCTTGCCCTACGAGCGTCCCAGAGCGACTAGAGCTCTAAGGTGAGGTGCGCCCCAAGCCGCCGACCCTCCGACGCCGGGCCCCGAAAAACACCAAAAATCCTTCAGGAGGGTGGGGGAGAGCTTTTTGGACGGAATCCGGGTCGCTCATAAGCGTCTCCAAGAGCATAATCCCGCTCCCCCCCGTTTTGAGGGTACCTAAAATCGGAAAAAAGCGCCGTTTTGACACATTTTTCGGACGATTTTTCGCTTTTCGAAAGTCACAAAATGCTGCAAATTACAGCATTTTTGCGTTTTAACGTCTTTTGCGGGAGCCATGCAAAAACGCAGAAAATGCTGTAAATACCAATACTTTTTGGACCCAAGATGCACAAAACACCGCAAATACCAGTGTTTTTGAAAGCCAAGCAAAAAAACACTGTAAATTACAGCATTTTTGGCGGGTTGATCGCAAAAACTGCTGGTATTCACAGTGTTTTTGCAATTTCAAGAAAACGTGGAAGGCACGAAACACTGTAAATAGCGGTGTTTTGGCCACTTTTGGACGCCGAAACGCTGGTATTTACGCAGTTTTTTGCCCGTGGCGGCGCCAAACCCCTGTAAATTACAGCATTTTCTTCCCTTTCTGAACCGATTTTTTGCCTTGATGAACGCAAAAAACGCTGGTATTTACGCGTTTTTCAAAAAATCGAAGATCGTGACGTGAACGAAACCCTGCAAATAACAGTGTTTTAGCCACTTTCGGGGACTAAAACTGTGGTATTTACGCGGGTTCTTGCCATCTGACAGCGCAAAATGCTGTAAATTACAGCACTTGGTGCGCTGTTTATGTTCAATTTTTTAACCTGCGATGCTTTCACCTGTTCTTTGCATTCTTCCACAAGAAACAATGTTGCAGATTGAAACTGGACGACAGCGTGACCCGAAAGAAAGCTGGATGGAGGAGTCGCACAGAAGCTTTTACACATACAGGGGCTTTTACACAGAGAAGTCTTTACACAAAGGAGCTTTTTACACACAGAAGGTTTTACACAGAGAAGTCTTTACTCTAAGGAGCTTTTGCACACAAACATCTAGGAGCCTTTACACACAGAAGCTGTTACACAAAGAAGTCTTTACACAGAAGGCTTTTTACACACAGACGCGTTTGCACACAGAAGCTTTTACACAGAGAAGCCTTCACACAAAGGAGCTTTTACACACAAAAGCATTTACACACAGCAAGATACAGCAAGCTTTTACACACACAGGGGCTTTTACACAGAGAAGTCCTTACACAAAGGAGCTTTTGACACACAGAAGGTTTTACACAGAGAAGTCTTTACTCTAAGGAGCTTTTGCACACAAACGTCTAGGAGCTTTTTCACACAGAACTTTTTACACGAAAAAGGCCTGACAGAGAGAGTTTTTACACACAGACGCGTTTGCACATAGAAGCTTTTACACAGAGAAGCCTTTACACAGAGGAGCTTTTACACACAAAAGCATTTGCACACAGCAAGCTTTTACACACACAGGGGCTTTTACACAGAGAAGCCTTTACACAAAGGAGCTTTTTACACACAGAAGGTTTTACACAGAGAAGTCTTTACTCTAAGGAGCTTTTGCACACAAACGTCTAGGAGCTTTTTCACACAGAACTTTTTACACGAAGAAGGCCTGAAAGAGAGAGTTTTTACACACAGACGCGTTTGCACACAGAAGCTTTTACACAGAGAAGCCTTCACCCAGAGGAGCTTTTACACACAAAAGCATTTACACACAGCAAGCTTTTACACACACAGGGGCTTTTACACAGAGAAGTCCTTACACAAAGGAGCTTATTACACACAGAAGGTTTTACACAGAGAAGTCTTTACTCCAAGGAGCTTTTGCACACAAACGTCTAGGAGCTTTTTCACACAGAACTTTTTACACGAAGAAGGCCTGACAGAGAGAGTTTTTACACACAGGCGCGTTTGCACACAGAAGCTTTTACACAGAGAAGCCTTTACACAGAGGAGCTTTTACACACAAAAGCATTTACACACACAGGGGCTTTTACACAGAGAAGTCTTTACACAAAGGAGCTTTTTACACACAGAAGGTTTTACACAGAGAAGTCTTTACCCTAAGGAGCTTTTGCACACAAACGTCTAGGAGCCTTTACACACAGAAGCTGTTACACAAAGAAGTCTCTACACAGATATATAGCTTTCACACACAGACGCGTTTACACACAGAAGCTTTTACACAGAAGCCTTTACACTTTACACAGAAAGTTTTTACACACGGAAGCTTTTACACACAGTGAAATCTTTACACAGACGTTTCACACAGAGAAGCTTTCACACACAGAAGCTTTTACACAAAGAAGTCTTTACACAAAGTGGTTTTTACACACAGAAACTTTTACACACAAAAGCTTTTACACAGAGAAGTCTTTGCACAGAGGCGCCTTTACACGAAGTAACAAGTTGAAATTGGCAGCAGTTCTTCGGGAAAAACCCTTGGCAGGAGCTTTCGGGAACTCACTTGCTCCCCAAAAAAGCCGTCTATTTCCAACAAAGTTCCTATTCGATGAACTTTTTTCAAAAAACATAAGGACTATATTTCTGAAGCAGGTCCCCATCCAAAAGCTTTCAAGCCCACACTGCGATGAAATGGAGGGTCGAGAAATCCGGCGGAGCCGACGAGGGGCGTCAGCCCTTAAAATCCGGCGACGCCTCGCCGTGTAGTGTGGGGAAGCTAAGCATAGCTTTAGCTACCCGGGGGCGCGCCCCTGCCGCCGACCCTCCCCAAAAATCCTTTAGCCTGGTGGGGTTTTCACGTTTTTCGGGGTCTGGGGCGGACAAAAAGAGGGTAAAATTTGAAGATGCATTTTGGAGGTCCCAAAAATCGGAAAAAAGTACCGTTTTGACACATTTTTCGGACGATTTTTCGCTTTTCGGAAGTCACAAAATGCTGTAAATTACAACATTTTTGCGTTTTAACGTCGTTGGCGGGAGCCATGCAAAAACGCAGAAAATGCTGTAAATACCAATACTTTTTGGACCCGAGATGCACAAAACACTGCAAATACCAGTGTTTTTGAAAGCCAAGCAAAAAAACATTGTAAATTACAGCATTTTTGGCGGGTTGATCGCAAAAAATGCTGGCATTTACAATGTTTCTGCAATTTCAAGAAAACGTGGAAGGCACGAAACACTGTAAATAGCGGTGTTTTGGCAACTTTTGGACGCCGAAACGCTGGTATTTACGCAGTTTTTTGCTTGTGACGGGGCCACTCCCCTGTAAATTACAGCATTTTTTGCACTTTTTGAACCGATTTTTTGTCTTGATGAATGCAAAAAACGCTGGTATTTACACGTTTTTCAAAAAATCGAAGATCGTGATGTGAACGAAACTCTGTAAATAAGAGTGTTTTAGCCACTTTCGGGGACTAAAACTGTGGTATTTACACGGGTTCTTACCATCTCACAGCACAAAATGCTGTAAATTACAACACTAGGCATAGGCCAACATAGCCTCAAGATGGGCCAACATAGCCCCAAGATGGGCCAACATAGCCCCAAGATAGGCCGCCGACCCTCAGCATGTCATGTTCGCAAGTTCAGATGACATCCCCCTCTCTCTTTCCCTCCCCCGACCCCTACCGGCGTCGCCGGTGTGCGAAGCTCTACAATATATCATATATATCAGTGTATATATAACATATGTATCATATATATATATATATCATAAATGTTTTTAAAACTATATTAAGCTATCAAAAGCTATATATCAACTACGCATTTTCCGGCAGGATGCTCCCAATCCGAAGCAACCGGGCCTGTCTCCATACCAATACTGGGTTTGGGATTCGAATCGCCTGAGGCTGAGATTTTCTGGGTTGCTGAATGATACCCCCCAAAATGGCCATTTTCAATGGGGAATGGCTGAGAAAATGAACCGAATGGAATTTTTGCTGTAGTTTGGATGTTTTTGGTGCTGTCGGCCTAGGGTTCAAATGTTCATTGATGAGGTTCTGGGTGATGGTTGAGGGATTTTTTCCCGCTGGGGTACTTGCTTCCACATGGCTGGGTCTGGAAAAAGGGGATACTCGGATAATTACTCAGAAAATAGCCATTTGACTCAGGATAATTATGATAGCATGATGATAAAACATCAACTTCGGAGGGACCCGATTTTCACACGGCCTAGACCCATGTTTTGAAGTTCTATCCTCATGATAAATGCTGCCATCAGCTCGAAATTAATTTCGGCTCTTCGATTTTGCGGACACCCAAATTGTCACCATAAGTCCATTGAGTCCGTCAAATGGTCTCCATTCCTACCAATAAACCACAAGTTTCTCCATAGTGTGGCCATCGATCTAGATATATATATATATAATATATATATAATATATATATAATATATATATAATATATATATAATATATATATAATATATATATATTATCATAGTTTACTATGAAGAATTCATCCATTTCAACTAATTACCAGTGACAACACAAAAAGCCACCCCGTTTTCCGAACCGCAAAAAAAAACCGTCGTCTTTCGAAAAACGATGTCATCGGTCGCAACAGAATTTATTCAGATTATCATATCCATTATCCATGATATCTCATGATTACCTCCTATACCGCCATGTTTGTTGGTTAAATCCCCATTTCTGTTGGTGAAATCACCATGTTTGTTGGTCAAAAAAATGTCGGTGAAATCATCGTGTTTGTTGGTTTAAAAAAAAAGTTGGTGAAATCCCCATGTTTGTCGGTTAAAAAAATATGTTGGTGAAATCAGCATGTTTGTTGGCATTAAGAACATCCGTTCATTAAATCAGCATGTTTGTTGGTTTAAACAAATCTGTTGGTAAAATCACCATGTTTGTGGTTTGTTGGTTTTAAAAAAAAGAAACTCTTGGTGAAATCAGCATGTTTGTTGGTTTAAACAAATCTGTTGGTAAAATCACCATGTTTGTGGTTTGTTGGTTTTAAAATAAAACTGTTGGTGAAATCAGCATGTTTCTTCCAATGGATTTGGCTAAGCATCATTGGCCATGGAGAAAGCGCTGCAGTAGCGAGGTCTTCCCCACCTTTGGTGGGCCCACCACTAACAGCACCGGCGGCGCCATGGCAACGCGATGCGACGCGATGGTTCTATATTTCTATAGCACTATGGACTATGGATGATTAAAACAATAATTTTGAAACAATATGGATTAATATGGATTAATATGGATTAATATGGATTAATATGGATTAATATATGGATTTTTCAAATAAGGATTCATATGGATTAATTAATACATAGCTAATCTTAGATATCCTGGAAACAATGTGGCTGGTGAGTATAGATTCAGATCACAATATCCCCATTCAAGTGTGAAACTATCCATCCATTCTTGTTGCAGTTAAGAGAAATTGCCAGCTTTTTTTTGGTTGATCTGTTTTTTTGGTTGATCATGTTTAGGGCTAATTTTATCTCCAAGAGCGATGGTTTTAGATCCTGAAAACGACGAAAAGGGTCGCGCATTTTGACCCATAAACTTGTATGAATCAACTTCTGAAAGCCAAGTGCGGGGGTCAGAAATCATGCACTGCAAAAGTCGCCAACGGCTTTAAATATATTGCCTGGTATCCTTGGACAACTTCAGGGATGGAAAACCAGAACATGCTGTACAATTAAAGCATACCTGCACTGAACAGTAGCTCAGTAGCTGTTTCTACAATACACCAGATACAGGTCTGGAGCAGCCAAAAACATCAGGAATTCCACCCAGGGAAATCCTTGGTTCGTCACTTGGTCAGCCCAAATATGGTTGCAAACTCCGGTGTGCATCCAAACATTGATTGTTATTCATTTTTTGCTGACCTCGTATGATTCCAGTTTCTATGACTCTGTTCCCCGTGTAATTCCTATTTTTTAAAAAGAACACGTTGGATCGTTTCCGTACTATTCGTATCATAGTCCCACTTTTAAAGATGGCAAGGAAAACTCTGTGAAAACCCCGAAAAAGTCTCTTAGTGACCAATGGGAATTGATGGCTACTATCTTCATCATATCATATGCATATGTCGTCAGTACAAAACCATATATCGTCAATAATGTATATAGACATGTATGATCATGTATCATGTATGTATATATGATTATATAGTGAATATATAATGGTATCTTATATTCACAAAGAACTTTGCCTCCGCGGAGGTATTTCTTCAATTGACTATATAAATCGTTCATGACGGTATTGACTACGTACAGAAATCTAATATTGACAGTCAAAAAATATAGCACACAATATTACACCCATGGTAAAAGCCAAGATATGTCACCACAATCGTTTGCATGTCCTGGAATCTATGTTACCTTTGTATAGCAACTGGAGTGCAAGCGGAGGCGGACGAAAGGTAGTGTAGTGGGAGAGGAGTAGGGTCAAAATGCTGAGCCCCTTTTGTTCAGCACTGGGAGATGTCACAGTAGAGGCACACTCTCCATGAGGGAGATGTCCCTGTAGTCCAGCATAATTGGTATGCTTCAGCCTCAGCAACAGTTGCTGCAAGGCGTCTTAAAAAGGGGTTTTAAACAAACCCCTTTTCGTGCATCATTTCACGTTGCACAAGACACTGCATCATGCAGCCATGATCTGGATAAAATCATCTTAGACTGCGCAAGAACGTTTTTTGTTGTATCGAAAAAAAATGGTTTTAAATAAGAACACCGTCCAGCTGTTCAAAATTGGGGGTTTTAAAGAAGATGCTCTATCCAGAGCATGACTGCATGATACAGTGTCTTGTGCAGCGCGAAATGATGCACGAAAAGGGGTTTGTTTAAAACCCCTTTTTAAGACGCCTTGCAGCAACTGTTGCTGAGGCTGAAGCATACCAATTATGCTGGACTACAGGGACATCTCCCTCATGGAGAGTGTGCCTCTACTGTGGAGGCCCGTGACCGCGTCACCCGTGGGAATTGAACCCATGACCATTTCAAGGGGGGGGCCTATTATTGAAATCTAATACACAACGCCTAGAATTCTACGTTTTGCCCGGACTAGCCCCCCAATACCCCCTATGATTGTGCTGAAGCACGGAGAACTCAGGTAGCTGACGCTACCTTTCATGATATGTCCTGGAATCTACTGTGTTACCTTTGTATGGCAATATGACAAATACTGCAAATATCGCCTGTCCATTTGGCCAAAACAGCCTGTCCAAACATATTCCCTGCAGAATCCCATATCTTTTCCTGTTAAATCTCCAAATAGTTTGGGTGCGTCTGGACATGGGGTGCACCCTCCAAATGGCAACGTTGATTGATGGGGAAAATAATGATAAACATTCATATTTTGGGCGGTTTCCCCTAATTGTCAGACAAACCGAAATATATATATATATCATATATATTATATTATATTATATTATATTATATTATAATATTATATTATACTATATTATATTATATTTTATTATATTATATTATATTATATTATAGTATAGTATATTATATTATAGTATATCATATTGTAGTATAGTATATTATATTATATTGTATTATATTATATTATATTGTATTATATTATATTGTATTATATTATATTATATTACATTATATTACATTATATTATATTATATTATATTACATTATATTATATTATATTATATTATATTATATATTATATTATATTATATTATATTATATTATATATAGTTATCCATGAAAATTCCCATTTAGTCCCCACTAAATCTCGTGAAATCCCATGTTTGATGCTGAAATCACCGTGAAAAAATAACGGTGGGCGGCACTGGAGCGGAGGTGGAAGCTCTTCTCAAAGCCCTTCCGCTCCGCCTAGAGAGAGAAAGCCAGGCTGGGTACAGATTTGTTGCTGGTGAATTCGCAGCTCTTAACTCTTAACAAACGGAACTATGGATTTAAGCATGAAAATATTTATATAGTCATGAAAAATCATGAAAAAAATCGAGATTACCATGAATACTTGGGATTGTCATGTCAAGAATGATGCGCGCTCAGTCGAAAATTGGAATGTAACCATCAAAAATAGGGATGCGCTTGCATCCAAAATTGGGATTTATGATTTACCCTCTGGTAATTTAACATAGCTATTGAAAATGGCCATAGAAATAGTGGATTTTCCCATTAAAAATGGTGATTTTCTATAGCTATGTTAGTTTACCAGAGGGTAACCATCCCAGTAAGCAATCATAGCGGGTCATCATAAACATTCTCCGTAATCATTATCCCAAAATCGGGGTAATGCCAACTTCATCAGCCTCCTGGTATTGATGGTAAAGCCACCATTCTTCATGGTAAAGCCATGTTTAATGGTAGTAAAACCACCATTTTTGATGGTGAATTCACCATAATTGATGGTAAATTGACCATTTTTGATGGTAAAACATGGTAAAACCACCTATTTTGAGGGTAAAACCAGCCGTTTTTCAGCCCTGGAACACTTCAGACCCTCGTCCGGTGACCTCTGACAACTTGTCCGGTGTCATGGACAGCACGAAGCGAACGGAGTTCTGCACACATTGACACTGTACAGTACACATTGACAACACTACATTCTATTCCACTACAGCCACTACATTCACTACATTAGGTATGTATAGACATATACATATGTATATATATATATATGTAATATACATATTTGATCATTATATATATATATATATGTGATTATATGTGTGTGAATAATCATATATATACATAAGAGAGAAGAGGTCATGCATGCGTCCGAGTCAGGAAAATGCAAGGAAAATAATCCAACCAAAAACGGGCCCTGAAATGGCACCAGTAGCAGCAACCTTTTCTTCCCCCAGTCTTGCAGATCATTATCATCTTCTACCTCTCTGACCTAGCAGCTATGTTGTATCCCTATCAGAACAGTCAGAACAGACCCCGCGCTTTCTATGGGACAGCAAAGTAAAAAGATGGAGGTTTCCTAAGTCATGGGGGTACCCCCAGCTATCATCCCATTTTTTGGGGATGTTCCATGACATAAACCATCCAGCTATTGGGGTACCCCCATTTATGGAAACCCCATTCTCAACCATTATTAACCATTAGCAACAATCATTAACTACATTAACCATATTATATTATATATAGCCATATTTTTGAGGAAATTCCCGTCTTAAACAGCCATTCTTTGGGGGGTCCCTCCCCCATACAGCTTGGGGTTTCTGGTTTCGTCATTCGGCTCCTCTGAATGGTACTCGCGGATCTCTTCAATGAGGCTGCGCCTAGCTCTTTAAATTTATTGAAGGACTGTTTTTTTGCAGGTTCAAAAAGGCACAAAAACATCGTCAAGCCATCCATAATACCCTCTGGTAAACTAACATAGCTATTGAAAATGGCCATAGAAATAGTGGATTTTCCCATTAAAAATGGTGATTTTCCATAGCTATGTTAATTTACCAGAGGGTAATTGCCATAAAATCCCCGAACTACTGAAATATCTGGGATAAAAACCGGGAATCCCCTCGATGCCAGATAAAATGGCATCCATATGGCACGACTCATATTTTAGGCATCTGACGATCACATCCCTTCCCCAACAAAAAATACTAAAAAAATACCGGGAAATCAAGCCGAAAGATGGAACATGATGGGGGGTTAACATGCTTTAACCAACAATTTTATGGTGATGTTCGATGGAGAAAAACAGCGGTATAAACGGATATAACGAGATATACAGTAATGGAATATGTGTAAGGGATATAATGGGATATAATAGGAATATGAACTAACCAACTTGATATGATATTTGAGTGTCTGGAAGTGGAATATGTTTATCTCAATTTATGGCCCTTTTTTGAACAAAAACCAGATATCACATGCGCAATGCGCATTCCACGAAACATACCCCGAATGAAAAACCCTGATCCCCTCGAATCGTCGAATCGCGAAAAAATGCCAAATCAGGTGATTGCAGTTGGTATTCCCATAAATCCCCATTAAATCCCCATTAAATCCTATTTAATCCCAATTCAATTCCCTTGGAATCTCCATGAAATGCCATTGAATCTCATTTTTTATGATGGTTAAACCCACCATTTCACCCAACTTCATCCAACAAAAATCCATGAAATCCCCCCCAAATTTCCGCAGATCCCTCTACTTCATCGCCTCTCTCCCGACTTTGGAAGCTGCTCAAGGAGCCAATCCTTGTAGTCCTTGGTTTTAAGGGATAAAACACGGTTGGAATCTATGGGTTTACCACAATTGAAGATTTGACCACCAAATGGGTATGGGTCAATACCTATAGATACATTACTATAGTGGGATGAACATCCATAAATCCCAGCTATGACTTGGGGTTCACTAGGTACCAGGGTTTTGACCCATCCCCAAATAGAGTGTTCATAAACGGTAACCGTTCAAGGGAAAAGTCGAGATCCAATTTCTTTCCTGTTGGCCTTAATAGATTTCAAACCTAAGGAGGTCCTATATCCTATATGTTTCTTAGGACTATATGACCTCCTTAGGATATATATATATATAGGTCCTATATCCTATAGGTCCTAGATGCATCCAATTCCAACCTTGGCCAACCCTGGGACTTGACTGACTTGACCAATATCCACTGGATTCGGTGATAGTCCCAGTGAATGGCTACGAAACCATGGGCCGCAGACATCACCTGCGGTTTGCTAACTCCAACTTGGGGAAATTCCAACATCCAATTTTCGGGATGGGAGAAAAATTTCATCCAATTGTTGGAGTAATGACTTGACTAACCCAGACATACTCAGTGCAAAAGAAAACCATTTATTCTTGACCCAGGGACCCATGTAAGATTAAATATCCAAGTATATCCAAATATTCGTATTTTTCATAGGACTCGGCCAGACTCAAGCCAGTTTTTGTGCTAGGTCATCCCAACACTAGTGGGGATTCCTTCATTCGGAATGGTCATGCCCTTCAGCACATTGTTTGTCTTGGATCAATAGCTAGCTGTTTTGGGACTTTTCGGGAGGAGAGTAGAGTTACGGGCAAACACCTCGATTTGCCCGCGCTTGTCGGCGGCCATCTTCCTATGTGCTGAAAACGTGATAAAAATGGGAGTTTTTTGCATCATGGCTAACTTCATGTTGTATATCGGCACGCACAGCATAGGGACCTGTGCGAGTCTCTTACACATCATACACATCATACACATCATACACATCATCATCATCATCATCATCATCAACATCATCATCATCATCATCATCAAACCCTTATTGAAGATCTTCAATGAATGTAGAAGTTTAACGGGGGTGGGAGAATTAAACCCTTATTGAAGATCTTCAATAAATGTAGAAGTTTAACGGGGGTGGGAGAATTAAACCCTTATTGAAGATCTTCAATGAATGTAGAAGTTTAACGGGGGTGGGAGAATTAAACCCTTATTGAAGATCTTCAATGAATGTAGAAGTTTAACGGTGGTGGGAGAATTAAACCCTTATTGAAGATCTTCAATGAATGTAGAAGTTTAACGGGGGTGGGAGAATTAAACCCTTATTGAAGATCTTCAATGAATGTAGAAGTATAACGGGGGTGGGAGAATTAAACCCGTATTGAAGATCTTCAATGAATGTAAAGTTTAACGGGGGTGGGAAATTTATATTCCCTAAATACCCTTGTTGATCCTCCCAATTGAATGTAAAGTCTAACGTTTGATATCCCCAAGTGTACAGCATAGAAGGGGTGTGGGCGAATCGGGGTGTTTGCGCGTAGAGTTACCCTCTGGCAGTTTGACATAGCTATTGAAAACCACCATCTTTGATACCTAAATCATCGAGCTAAAAGACCAATGTGCTTCCATTTTCGCAAACTGTAACAAATTACACTTAAAATATTAACATATGCATGTATATATATATATATATGTATTTGTATATATATATATATATGGAGGTTTCCTAAAATAGGGGTACCCCAAATTATCCATGTTATGTTCGGATTTTCCATGAAATAAACCATCCAGCTATTGGGGTATCCCCATTCCAGGAACCCCCCATTATCACCAATGATTAATCATTATTAACCATTAGCAACCATCATTAACTATACCATCATGAAAACTAGTTACGAGTACCATTTTTACACCATCATGAAAACTATCATCATTAACCATTATGTACCAATATATTAGCCATATTTTGAGGAAATCCCCATATGATTAACTATGGACCATATGATTAACTATTATTTACCAATATCTTAACCATGATTTTACCAGTATATTAGCCATTTTATGGGGCTGTTTTTTAAAATGGGGGATCCCCCAAATCTTCCAGCGGCTCCTGTGTCCAGCGTTTTACTGGCAGCTCCGTGATCTCGAGTCGCACGCGGCCTTTCCTCGATGCGGAAAGCGGAGGCGCAGCGGTCGCTTAGAAAAATCTAGGGGGATATAGGGGGTATAACAATGGGATAGGTGATATACATATATATATATATAGATATAGATATAGATATAGGTATAGGGTATAACACTGGGAAATTATACATATATATATAAATATATATATATATATAATGTATTATAGTAGAATGAGCTAAAGCGGATAGTAATACATGGTATGTAATGTTCCCACTATGGGGGAAACTAATGGGAAGATGGGAACCTAAGGAAATCTAATGGTGAAAGGAATGGGGGAATCTCATCTTGAATGGTGAAAGATGTGAAAGATGTGAAAGATGCGAAGAAGGGAAGAGAATGGGAAGATGGTGAAAGATCTGTGGTTGTTTTTTCTGACGCAATAAAGTCTTAGTCAGACAGCTACTAGAGTGAAACCATGCTGAAAAATTAGGGAATCTTATCTTGAATTTTGGCTGACTAAAATGACGCACACAATCATTCCACCTGGTGTGGGTTTTAATAGTTAGAATACTAAAGTACGGAAATTACGAAATGGATTGCATTATATTGTATTTGTTTGAGATCAGATTCCCAAAAGTTCTATGAGGAAATTGGGTATCCTAGCTCCGAGAACATTCAAGGATCAAAAATGACTAGCCATGGATTGAGGCATCTTATTCACCCAGACACTGCAAGACGCTCCCAAAGATTACTGGGAGTCTTGCAGGAGAAGTCTCATGCAGTATATACGCATCATATACATATATGACGGTTTGCCAAAATGTTTTTTCCTGGTTTTGTTGATAAATCCTAATTCTGTCAACTATTTTTGGCAAATGGTCATATATATATATATGGATTACCCTCTGGTAAACTAACATAACTATGGAAAATCACCATTTTTAATGGGAATACTCCTAATATCATCATCCCCCCAATATCAAATATCCCCATGCCATTGTCCCTTCAAAAACTGTGGTGTCATCCTCTACATCCATGGGCCAAGAGGCTGTTGGGCAACACCCAAGGCTTCAAACCTCCGTTGCCGTTGGCGCTTTGGGCTGTCACTTGGGATGACGACTTAGCTGACTTTAGCTGATCTGTTCTGCAAAAAATACGATTTTGATCTATTTTGGATTGGAACATACTTGGATGTGGGTCAAAACCCTGTACCCCCAGTGAACCTCAAGGTTGATGGTCATCCCTTATACCACATGATTAGTAGGTTTTGACCCATACCCACTTGAAAAAACTGTTATGTTGCATAGGCGCACATGTATAGTTTCCTTCACTTCCATTGGGTCGCCGTTGGGCCAATGGGTAATCCTCATGAGTCCTCATGTCCTTGGTAGAACTTCCCATAATCGCTGTTTAAAAAACTGATTTTGGCTGCCATCCCCATTGCAATTTGTCTGATGTCCATTTCGGGTCACATAGCGCGAATGAAGGGTTGATTGCATCTGAAGTAAGAAAATCCGTACCCTCCGATCCAACATGGCAAGTTTGAAATCACTGCGTTTTGGTACAGTAAATGTAAATCAACCTAAATCGTCTGGTTTGGCATTGCCATGTGCTCCAAAATGGGTAAACCTCGGCCCACACCCAGGCTGCTAGCTGGGTTTCCCCTGCTTCCCAGGCGAACCTTCAATGGCCCTGACCTAAGTGTGGCAATTCTGCCTGACGCATGGCAAAAAATGTCATGCATGATCTTGACAGATTAGATCAGATTAGGTTAGATTAGCTTAGATGTGAATTGTTTTGTTTTATATTAGATCAGATTTGATTTGATTTGGGTTGGATTAGGTTAAATGAGATTAGATGAGATTATATTATATATAGTATATAGTATATCGTATATAGTATATCGTATATCGTATATAGTACATAGTAAATAGTATATAGAATATAGTACATAGTAAATAGGATATAGGATATAGGATATAGTATATAGTAGATAGTAGATAGTATATAGTAGATAGTATATAGTATATAGGATCTAGTATATAGGATATAGTAGATAGTATATAGTATATAGTGTATATAGTGTATATAGTGTATATAGCGTATATAGCGTATATAGTGTATACAGTGTATATAGTGTATATAGTATATATAGTGCATATAGTATATATATATAGTATATATAGTATATATAGTATATATAGTATATATAGCATATAAAGTATATATAGTATATATATAGTATATTTATAGTATATTTATAGTATATATATAGTATATATAGTATATATAGTATATATAGTATATATAGTATATATAGTATATATAGTA
>CAMXCT020005407.1:0-17013 GCA_947184155.2 Cladocopium goreaui | reverse complement strand
AATGTAATGTAATGCAATGCAATGGACTGTAATGTAATGTAATGCAATGCAATGGAATGGAATGTAATGTATGAGCGAAATGTATAGTAGATTATGATGTGTATGTATCACACAAACATAAAACAACAATTTTTTTCTAGTCCAAAACCCCAGGAATGATTAAAATCTGATTGCAAAGCCTATTGCATGGAAAAGTGTTGACACATACCAGGAGCCTGAATTGAACAGCACGGCCCGTCAGCGCTTTGAGCAGCGGCGCAAACAATGGGTGCGGGACTTTGTTGGAGTTGACTTTGCTTCGTTTCCCTTCTTTCTCTATCTTTGTGTCAAGGTGGGATCTTTGCTCTTTCTCTATCTCTCTCTCTCCTCTCTCTTTCCCTTCCTTGGGGAGGCTCTTTCCTTTTCCTGTCAAAAATCCAGACGTGGATGGAATGATTTTGATTCCTGTGCACAGCCAAGGCTCAGATGTACCAGTCTGGGCAACTAGACCTTGAATCTGTGGTGAAGACACAGGCAGCTGGCTGGCATTGCGAGATGGGTGTGTGACAGTGGCCATGGCGGCCATGGTTACAGTTTTGTGCAAAGCCGCTTTGAAATCTCGTTGGAAACACAAGAAATACCAACAACTTTGATCTGTTCAGTGCAAGAAGGTCAGATGTCTTGGTCGCACTGTACCCCATGAGATCCCATGAGGTTTTCAGTAAGAACTACTAATTCCGGTAATCAGCTGTGGATCGTCAATATTTCATGGCGAGGTTGACGAAGAGAGGCTCTTGGAGGAGCAGCAACGGTGCAGGGATGAACGCCTGAAGGCGGCCTCAAACCTACATGGCATGTAGATACAGACACTGGTGACAAATCTTTTGGTGGGCACAATATTTTCAAATCAGACAAACCTATATGAAAACCTATATGAAAACCTATATGATTAGCCAGCCACATCAAGATGTTTTGCTTTCTTTTTCGATTGGAAGCTGCAGGCTGAGCTGAATGGTCTCAGTGAAAGCAGTGCAGTAGTGCAGCGTCTACGAAGTCTGACGGGAGAACCTTGGCAACATGGAGTTGCCAACTCAGGCTGAGTCAGGCTGAGTCAGATGTTAGTTGTGTTGTTTTGCTTTGTTTTGGCAGTTTGAGAACGCACGGTTTATCTGGATAATTTGCCGGATTCGACAGGAATGAGATTTTTCTTGTGCTGTCCCATATTTTTAGACGTCTTCATGTCCGCGCCTGAAAAGGTCGCCTGTCTTCTAACTCTTGGCGACCTGCCCACTGCTAGGGAGGAAGTCTTGAATAGCAGGCGATGAGTCACTTCAGGGTTGACTTGTACCGGTCGAGTCATTTTTTTAGTACCGTTCTGCTTTAGTATAAAACCAACCAGTTTGGACAGTCTGGGGGTTAATTTTGTGTCCTATTGTGATTTAGTTTTGCCAGGGGGAGGAGGTCTCAGACATGTTGTGTTTTCTCAATGAACGCTGGAAACAGCGTAATAGTAGGCAGTTTGATCTTTGAACTCTTTCCAGGCCAATGTCGACATGTTTCTCTTGAAATGTAATTCTTTTCATGTTCATGATTAAGTATTATATATTCTTATCTATAATATGATTTCGGCTTGGTGATATTTGCTGTCCAAAATCTCTGCACGCATGTCTTTGTTTTTCCTGTTCCTCTGGCTCAGAGCGGTCCAGAGTGACCTTCCCCGCGGTCACCGGATACACATGCTCTTGTGGTTCCAATTCGCACATCAGCAGGGACTGCACTGTACTGTACTTTCACATTCTGTGCCCATTCCACCATCTTTCAAAGCAACCTTATCACTACACTGTCAGCCTTGAACTGTCACACTTGAATGGTCAGTAGATTGCGCCATCTCAGAATATCGACATCATGAAGGGAGGTGCGGAGTCAGGTTTGTTGGCTTTGGGCTGTTAGTTCTGAGTTGTGCGACCAGTACACTGGTCAACGTTCTGTTGTGTTTTCGTTACTAGCTTTTGGGCTGAAGGGTCTGAGAATATAAAGATACTTCCTGCTTAGCAGTGTAAATTTTCAAGATACTCGAGAGTACAAGAGAGAACAGTTTCGCAAACCACTGGCATCCAGGCGCACTGAACGAAACTCGAAACCACCAGGAAATCCCTGAATCAATGTATGAAAGGGAAAGTCTCAGATGCGTATTTGGCGTCTCTGTCGAAGTCTGCGAAGGTAGAATCAAGTGACATCCCTCTTACTACGTGGGAAATCACCATTGCAAATTACCCAGTTAAGGGATCCATACATACAGACATACATACATACAGACATACAGACGTACATACATACATACATACATACATACATACATACATACGAGTTCCGATCCGGAGAGCCACCCAAAAGTCGGATTCGAGTCGGTTTCGGGTTTCGGGTTTCGGGTTTCGGGTTTCGTCGATTGAAACCAACTTTCGCTGTCGGTTTCGGGTTTCGGGTTTCGGGTTTCGGGTTTCGTCGATTGAAACCAACTTTCGCTGTCGGTTTCGGGTTTCGGGTTTCGGGTTTCGTCGCTTGAAACCAACTTTCGCTGTCGGTTTCGGGTTTCGGGTTTCGGGTTTCGGGTTTCGTCGATTGAAACCAACTTTCGCTGTCGGTTTCGGGTTTCGGGTTTCGGGTTTCGTCGATTGAAACCAACTCTGCAGACCTCTCTCCGGATCACGTCTCATACATACATACATACATACATACATACATACATACATACATACATACATACATACATACATACATACATACATAGAAAGATACATAGATCCACAGATCCACAGATCCACAGGTACAGAGATACATAGATACATGCATACATATGCATACATATGCATACATATGCATACATATGCATACAAATGTATACACACACACATATATATATATATACACATATACACGTACATACACATATATACACATGCATACACATACATACACATAGATAGACATAGATACACATAGAGAGACATAGAGACACACAGAGACACACAGAGACGCAAAGAGACACACACACACAGTCATACAAACAAACATACAGACATACGGACAGACAGACATACAGACTTACCATACCATACCATACGATACGATACCATACAATACCATACCATACAATACCATACTGTGCGTACAAGCACACAAACACACAAACAAACAAAAAAACATTCAGACAAGCAAACAAAAACAAACAAAAACATAAACAAACAAAAACAAACAAACAAACAAACAAGCAAACAAACATACATACATACAAACGTACAAACATACAAACATACAAACATGCATACATACATGCATGCATACATACATACGTACGTACGTACATACATACACATACATACACATACATACACATACATACACATACATACACATACATTGACATACATTGACATACATTGACATACATTGACATACATTGACATACATTGACATACATTGACATACATTGACATACATTAACATACATTGACATAAATTGACATACATTGACATTCATTGACATACATTGACATACATTGACATACATTGACATACATACATTGACAGACATACATTGACAGACATACATTGACAGACATACACTGACATACATACACTGACATACAGGCATTGTGCTCACAATTGACATACATACATAGACATGCAGACCGACAGACAGACGGACAGACAGACCGACATACTTACACATACTTACAGGTACTTACAGATACTTACAGCTACTTACAGATACTTACAGATACTTACAGATACTTACACACACATTACATACATTACACACATTACATACATTACATACCTTACATACATTACATACAATACCATGCATTACATGCATTACATGCATTACATGCATTACATACCTTACATACATTACATACATACATTACATACATACATTACATACATTACATACATACATTACATGCATTACATGCATTACATGCATTACATGCATTACATACATTACATACATTACATGCATTACATGCATTACATACATTACATACATTACATACATTACATACATTACATACATTACATACATTACGTGCCTTACATACATTACATGCATTACATGCATTACATGCATTACATGCATTACATACCTTACATACATTACATACATACATTACATACATACATTACATGCATTACATGCATTACATGCATTACATACATTACATACATTACATACATTACATGCATTACATACATTACATACATTACATACATTACATACATTACATACATTACGTTACCTTACATACATTACATGCATTACATGCATTACATCAATACTCTACATCGATATATATATATACTACACCCTATAATATAGCCCAGTTTCGTATATGGCTATGCACAACTTAGCATGTGACGCTGGACTCAAAATTTCATTATCGCCACCAGGAGATGGCCATCAGGAACCAGCCATTGTGTTTATCAAAGTCTGTGATTTGCTTCGAACGTTGGTCAAATACCAATTCACCAATTGTATATAATATTACATAATATATTGTAATACCATACTTGAGAGGACTCAAATCTCTTTGCGACAACTATTTTGATTCGTGTACCAGGGTCTCTTCGCTGGATGGCTCGGCTGTTCAGGCATGCTCCAGCGGTCTTTCTGGCTTTTGCCCCTTCTTCTGGCAATGCTTGCCGCACACAAGGCAGCACAATTCGTCTTGTTGTCTGCGTTTGTTACCACCAGAGTCCAATGCCAAAAAACACTGGCTCAATATATTTGATTGTATTACAGTGTTTTTCCCCCTTTCTAGTATATCGCTTCAATTCAGCAAAGTGCTGTTTGTTGCTGCTTCAATGACGACCATTCCACTGCTCTGCAATATGGCAAGCCAGGGCAAGCCCGCATTCCGAACCCTTGTTTTCAACATGCCAGCTTTCCACTGGCTGCTGAATGCAGTCCTGTTTTACGTTGCACAGGAAATTGGAGCAAACGAGAAGGAGCTCCACTCTGGTTTGGAAATTCAATGAGATGTAGAAATGATAGAAATGATAGAAATGATAGAAATGATAGAAATGATGTAAACGGTACATTTTGACGTCTCGATTCCACACGGCTTTGCTGCTTCAGAAAATCGAGCCAACTCGGGATGTGGCCGTGGCAGGAGCTTGAGATGGATGGCATTGTGATGGAGGACCACGAGGAGGCACGGCTTGCCGCGATAGAAACACAAGGTGAAAGCGAAAAAGTTTATGCAGTTTTTGCATAAGATTCATATGTTTCGGCATGTACTTGCACATTTTTCCATTTGGCTTTACCGATATTGGGAACAAATGAGTGAACTCTGAGAAGCCTAAGGTCGATAGAATCCGGCAGAACATGTACATTGAACTAATTCCAACAAAAGACACTGGCTAAGGCGGCTAAGAATTGTTTTATCTAGCAAATACATAGTTCCTTTATGTTCCTTTCCTCCTTTTGCCCCTTTCTCAATCCAGAACTCTTTTTGGAAACGCCGGGGGACCAGCCAGGTGAAGCCGAAGGACCTCACTGCAGCAATCTTCCTACTTGGAGGAGTTACATTTGTGATGTCTCTCTTTTACTTGGTGCCCCTTGGTTGAAGCGATGTTGATTCCCTGCACGGTTCCCGCTTGTTGCGGGATGTTTTCAGACTTGATTGGCGTGTGATTTTTCACACCGTGCAACGCTCCAATTCAGAGTGGCTGGGATCGCATACTTCAGTGCTGCCAAGGAATCACCCGGACATGGACATTCGAGATCACACCTGGAAAGACACTTCTCTACATGGTGTGACAGCTTTTACGACTTTTCACTGTACATGCCTGGTTTATTTGTTTGAAAGTGGGCAAGAAAATGGAATCCTCAACCGAAATGGCCCAACGCAGTATGCTGTCTCCTCTCAGATGGAGAATAGACCTCGATTAGAGCTGGTTCCACTTCGGAGATGCTCAAGTGGTCATTGCACAGCTAGTCTCCTTGAGCATCAATTCTTCACATTTGTCCTTACTGTTTCAGGTAATCAACGCGACTGTTTCAATCTTTGTCTCTGTACTGCTCTTCCAGGCTCGATTTCGGCAACCGATGTGATATGATGTGACAGGATGTGGCCATTCTTCTCTACAGTTTCCACGACCCTACTCATTACTTGTACCACCATCCTAGTGTCCAACTCCAAACCAGGCTTTTGATAGACCTGAGTTCCTCTGGACAAACCCTCTTCTTGAGGCACCAACTCCAACTATTTCAATCTTTCTATGCGTAGATGCTGCTTCGGACAACCCCTCTGACAGGGCATCACTGGTGTGTCCGATCGAGTCAGCGACACCTATTTGACTGGCCAATCTCATCAAAGTCTTGCAAAGATTTGTCTCTTGGGCAGAAACAACATCTCTGCAGAACGGAACGGGTTCGTCACGGGATTCTCAAGCTGTTTCAGCCAAATTCATCACAGTGTTACACGCACCTTCTGAATGGGTTGGGATGTTTGTCGGCTTTAAGCCCAATTGAATGGAATTGAGAAGTCTTCGGGTGCTGCGACACGGGCTCAACCAAGGCTTTGCTTATTTCACATTCTTGGTGTTCTACTGTGCCTTGTCACGAAGTTAGGCTGGGCTGGGTCCGTCCGACGACTGAGAGACTGAGGCGCCCTTCATGGCGTGCTGTTTAACTTGGCCTATTCGCCTGGAGCTGAGTCAGCGATGCCACGTCACGGCACGCGCCGGGCGCCGCCTGTGCCGCCTGTGCCGCCTGTGCCGCCTGTGCCGCCTGTGCCGCCTGTGCCGCCTGTGCCGCCTGAGGACTGACGAGGAACGACCCAAGTTGGAGAGGAAAACCACGAGTTTCTGGGGGCTCCTTCCGGCCAGAAGCACAATCTTGGTCGCTTGGCGAAGTTTTTTCCCGCGGCGCTGTGACGATGCACTGATTTTGCTGGCTGCCTACTTCAGGTCGCCTCAGAGGATGGAACCTTTGAGACAAAGCGCAAGCGGAAGGCTGGAAGTGCTTCAAGTTTATTTGGCTATAGCGGCTATGGTTCAAAAGCCTGGTATTCTGGTGCCCAAAGCAGCTGGAATTTCTGGATGTTCATCCCCCCAACTATGGTATAAGGGGTTTTGATCCATCCCCCTTTTAAGGTGGCTTTCTCGGATGTCCTCTGAGTTGTCCCATCTATGACAAAATTGACGGTAAACTCCAGCAAAATTCACTGGAAGCAGCCTGTGCCATGCCAATACATCTACTGTGGTAACTATATGTCAACCACTTTTTTTTTCTCTTTTTTATCTACGGTTTTTACATGTTTTCAGAATCCCCCAAATCGTAAAGATGCTATGGAAAAACCAGCTGCATCATGACTGGCACCGCCGCAGATTGCTTGTTGGGCGACCCTCCTGTCACACATGGCTGGCTTTGCACACATCCGATGCAGCCTGGACCTGCAGCAGCTGGAGGTCTTCAAGGCGGGGCGAATGGCGAATCCAAGTCTTATTTTGATGGAGTATGGAGTGTTAAACAATGTTAAACACTAGATTCAAACATTGGATTCAAACATTAGATTCTACATGGAGTGTCAAATCAAAACTTGTTTGCAGAGCAATCATTTGCAAATCTCGAGACTTATGGACTTGGTATATATATATTATATATATATATATATCACTTTATCTCACTATATCTCAGCACCTGTGTCACCTGTGTCACACTGTCAGGGTGGTGCGATGGCAATTGTGCCCACCATCATCAACGTTTGGTCCTGAGTTCCCGATTTGATTTGATCTGACTTTGAGGAGCCCAGCTGGGGCCCAGCTTTCAAATCATTAGAGATCATGTTTGGGATGTTTGTGTTTGTGATAAAGATATATAAAGATAACAATGATAACATGATCTCAGAAATCGAGAATTGGTCCATTGTTCGATTTTTGTTTTCCTTCGCTGATTCTAGGCAAAATTTGGTTCGCAAGACTGACTTCCAGGGCTTTGCTGATTCCATGAGATTTCTGGACCTTTTTGTGCTGCGTGATGTTCATACATTCTTGCGTTCGAACTGGGTGTGAAAGGGCTTTGAACCTATTCTTTGCACATCGCGGACGTTCAACCTTTTCATGATTTCCTAGCTGAGAATCTGCTTCCGTGAACTTGTCCTTCAATTTCAGACCTTCACCCTTGAAACCATTAATCATTAGTGAACACCAATCCGATTTAATCATCCAAATCCAAACTCACGCAGACATCCTCAACATGCCTGAGCACTAAAAGCAGCAATAATGCTGCGCCGCACACTCCAGGTTCCTGTGTCACACGCCGTATCACAGTATACTTGAGGCCTTGCTACTGGTGGTCATCTTCAAGCTGTCTGACTCTTTCAGAAGCTGCTTGGATGATGTCAAAGTGGAAACAGTTCAATTCCTGACAGCTTCCATTGAACCAGTTCCATCCAGAAGCTGCTTGGACCAGTTCCATTCCTAGCGGTTCTGCGGCTCCGCTAAGGGCGCTTTGAGCAGAAGCCTGCCTCCAAGGGGTTTCACCTTTGGGAGATGGGTGCAGAGGTGCCCTGGGGTGCCCTGGGGCGCGCGTGTGAAATATAATGTTTTAATCGAGTGTAGTACAGTGTATTGAAATGTATCTCCTGTGCATACTTGCGCATTAGACAATATATTATAACATATATATATATATGCATATCTATGTTATATGTATTTTCATCCCATAATATTTATCCAGAAAGAGTGAGTTGGGTGGGAGCAATTGCTTCCTTCAAGTGAGATGAACATGTATCGAGTTTCCTTGATTTTCCTGATGCGTACTGCATTTTCTTGTCTGCTTCAGCCGACCACTGCCAGGAAGCAGAAGACGATGCCTCGCAGCTCAAGATATGATCAGTTTGACAAGCCAAAACATCTCTGTATGCCTTGAATGCACGTCGCTGCCTAGTGTGAAGCACATTTAAAAGGGTGCACCAAGGTCCAGGCATGAGTTTTGTAGGATTTTAGGAAGCAACTTTTGAGACGCACGTGCTGATGTAGCAAATCTGAAGAGATAGTGCATAGTGAATTTACCAAAGTGTCGCCGGCTTCCAATTTGGATTTCCATTCCTAAGATTGCTGCCATCGGCATTTCCTTCTCTTCAGTTGTGCCTTGGCAACCTTGGCATTAGACCTTGAGTCACGAGTTGTGATGGATGTGGCTGTTTTTACATGTGCCTGGCGACTATTCCAGCCTTTGGGATATGTTGCCCTTTTGTAATGTGGACACTGGTGAGATTTGTTGCCATTTGATGATATCGGTTTTGCTTCTGGAGTTTGAGGACGTTTGGACTTGTGCTTAAGCTATTTGTTTTTTTGTCTCTAATTGAAACACAATGAAACAGACTGATCGTGGTCAGCTGGTGGAAAGTCCGGAGCTTTGAGTGCACTCAACGTATTAGTGTTGCTTTGCATCTCTTGGTTATTTTTCAGATTTTTAACCACGTGCCAAGTTTTTTTTCTCAGGTGGTGCTACGTTACGCCTTCACCAAGCAGATGGCCAATGTCCTGGGTTTGGAGCTTCCGGTGGTGGATCATGCGATGTATGCAAAGATTGCCATAGGCAGGACATGGCACGACGTGCGTTCGAAATCTCGGTGATGCTGGGGGTGTCTCAACATTTGGTATCCCATTGGATGTTTTTTTGCGCCTCGTGTCCCTGAAAAATGACCATAACTTCAGAGCCCATCCCTGAATTCCGGAATTCCGAGAGAACCCAGCTGCTTCACTGGAGCTAAGAGCTCCATAGAACCAGATCTGATGAGAACCATCGTCACACCGCAGGTTGTGCAACTCTGATCTTCGCATTAATCTCAATTCTCATTCTGGTCTGTCTCACTAAGTGGCACATCTGCACTTGATGATTCCTTTTTGATGGCTGAGCTGAAGACTGGTATGAATGTGATGGGCTTCATTCTTCCAGATTCTTTCCAGATCTGGTGTGATGGACGTTGTGTCAAATTTACGCTGCTTCAAACAAAGTCATGCAGCAGTCATGCATTGCATGCATTGAAGCACCCTGGAATTCAGACCAGAGTGTCTCAGACAGTGGCCCCAAGGTTTCGAAGCCCAAAGAAAGGACAAGGATATGAAAGGGCACAAGAAGGACCAAGACCAAACGTGATCCCTTGACATCCCTTGAAGGTCACGTTTTCAGACGAGTGACGCCAAAAACCTCTGGTTTCATTTGCAGTGAGGGCGAAATACTACAAAGAGCCTTGGCGGTAAAACTTGGCGTAAGGACAAGAAGCAGAAGGAAGGTTTGCGATTGTGGAAGACAGTCAGCGCAGGGACTACTTGTAACTTGGACAGAACCGTTGATGCTGATCATGGTTGTGATATGCTGTGACAGCAACCTCCGAAAAGATAGAATAGAAGTTGGGAAAATCCCACTAAAACATTTGTGGAGTTACTGTAGCAGCGTGCCTTCAGCTGGTGTCAGCTGCCACACTTCTGCTGGGTTAGCAAGTCCTGGGTCAAGCACTTTGTGCTGGAGAGAAGGAGTCAAGTAATGTAGTTTTCATATGTTTTCATGGCATCATCAGGCTAACATCAGGCCACTTTCTTTTTGTACATCCTGCAGTGTCACACTGCAGTTGAAAATCGAAGGGTGTTTTTGTAGAAACAATCCACCGTTAAATTCATGAAAAAAAAACAAATCCTCAGGGTTTTTCATCCAAAAACCGTGGGGTCTTCGACCCCCAAAAAAACAGCCATTTTTTCCCATCCCAGAAAACGGTCTTGGCTCCAAGGACGAGATGGATCTTGATTGCCAGCAGCACTTTTGCGACCGCCGCCTCATGGTGCGGATTGTTTCTTGGCCGCGTTTCGGCCGCTAAGGCTGATGGACATGGGCAAAACTGGTTACCGAAAATGCCCCTATGCCTAAAGAAAAAGGGGTTGATTTGGTGTCTGAGTATACTCTTTTTTGAGCCATGGCCATATCTTTGAGCCATGGCAAAAGATCTTGTTTGCAAATCATTTGTAGACTTGCACAGCACTGCCAGGTATGCATCGAAGTGGTTTTTGTATGGCACCTTGGGTGCATTTGCCGTCGAAGTGTCTCAACATTGATGTCGAAGTGTCCAAGTTGTTGGCCCAACCCAACCTCGGAGAACCGGCATGTTTTCCACCTTTCAAACGTTGTGTACAAGTAGCCAATCATTTTCGACGAAACAAAAGTGCATCTGAAAAAGGTGTGGGCAAGGGACTGAATAAATCCACACAAGTCTGAAGAAATGTCACTGTGAGCCTTGAAGCTACTGCACATTTGACACACTCAGGAATTGAAATCAAAGAAGACGAGCACACCAATCCCAACTCTTGCATTTCTCGCGTAGTCCTTGCCCTGCTGGTTACTTGGCGTCAGACTTGGAAGAGCACATTGCTGGGTCGCCCCGTTTCTCGAACAGTTTGAGGATGTCAAATGTATGTACTTACTCTTATTTATCGGGAATTATTTGGTTATAGTTATAGTTATAGGTGACGTGGTTGACGGTATTTAGCAGTATGTTTAGGTCCAACTGAGAACTCCGGAGCTGACGTTCAGGTCTCTTTTGGCAGTTTCGTTATGGCTGGGAGCTAAAGATTCAAACATGGGGGGAACAGAGCTACGACAAATGATGCACACAGATTGTTGCAGACATGTTGTGTTTTGACCGTGGCAAAACTTCCATGCCTTTGGTTGGAAACCACCAGCTCTGCAGGTTTTCATTTCCATCAGCCATGTTGGCTCAAAGCAAGATAGAAAAGTGAGAGAAAGTTGCTTGCCAGTTCACATGTTTCGTTTATGCTCGCTCCTTGGCCTGCTTGCGCTGGCCAATAGCGAAGAAAGCTCTGAGGAGCCGTTGCACAGCAAATCTTTCCCGATCGGTCAATTTTTTCCTCTCTGGGCAAGATTATTGGCTCTCAGAATTGCATGTTTTCAACTTTCAAATGTGGCCAAAGAAGTGGGGAATCTTTCGAGCCACATTTTTGATGCAGATCGAGCTGCCAGATTGATCTTCATCTCTTTCCCATACCTCGACAGCACAAGGAGCTCGAAGCGGAGAAACCTACCCTCTTGAAAGTTGTGGGAGCTGATAGCAAAAGGCAGGATGGGATTTCGCTTTCTTAGAACTCTGATCTACAGCATTGTGTAGGTTTGGTTGGACAAATTGCTCACTGTGTGAGCCGGTGCTTCCCTTGAACCCGATTTGCTTGGGTCTTGCTGCATGACATTGTTGATCTCACTCCTGAACAGTCTTGACCCACTTGACCGATTGTGATAATGTTGCAGTGTGGGTCTTGGCACTTTAGTGTGGGTGTTGAATTTGTGTATACTGCAATATACTGCATATGAATATGATATATATATATACTGTATATAAATATAACCTGAATATATATATATATAGTATCTATCCATATATAAATAATATATACATATTATACATACTGTACATATCTCGAAATAGATAATAGATTCCAGATGATTCCCAGCATTTTTTTTGGGCCCCGGAGGCCAAAAGATGGCCTGGAGCTCAGAGTCCTCCAGCGTCACGGCCGCGCACCGTTGCCTCCGGAGCCGCAGCATCTCCCGAGCAGCGAAGATGAGGTGATGGAGGAGCGAAAGGGACGGAAATGATGATGATGACTATGACTATGACTATCTCTATCTCTATCTCTACCTCTACCTCTACCTCTACCTCTACCTCTACCTCTACCTCTATCTCTATCTCTATCTCTACCTCTACCTCTACCTCTACCTCTACCTCTATCTCTACCTCTACCTCTACCTCTACCTCTATCTCTACCTCTATCTCTATGTCTATCTCTATCTCTATCTCTACCTCTATCTCTACCTCTACTCTATCTCTATCTCCATCTCTATGTCTATCTCTACCTCTACTCTATCTCTATCTCCATCTCCATCTCTATCTCCATCTCTATCTCTACCTCTATCTCTATCTCTACCTCTATCTCTACCTCTATCTCTATCTCTATCTCTATGTCCATCTCTATCTCTATCTCTATCTCTACCTCTATCTCTATCTCTACCTCTACCTCTATCTCTATCTCTATGTCTACCTCTACCTCTATCTCAACCCAGCCTCCCTCCCTCCCCTCCCCCTCTCCCCATCCCCTCTCCCCCCCCTCTTTCTAAATCCCTATTCCATCCCCCCCCTCTTCTTATTCTTAATTTCTTTATTTAAATCTTCCCTATACAATCCCATTTCCCCCCTCTACCTCTATCTCTATCTCTATCTCCATCTCTATCTCTACCTCTACCTCTATCTCTATCTCTATCTCCATCTCTACCTCTACCTCTACCTCTACCTCTATCTCTATCTCCATCTCCATCTCTATCTCTATCTCGACCTCTATCTCTATCTCTATCTCCATCTCCATCTCTATCTCTACCTCTACCTCTACCTCTATCTCTATCCCTATCTCTACCTCTACCTCTATCTCTATCTCTATGTCTATGTCTATCTCTATCTCTACCTCTACTCTATCTCTATCTCTATCTCCATCTCCATCTCCATCTCTACCTCTACTTCTACCTCTATCTCTATCTCCATCTCTACCTCTACCTCTACCTCTATCCCTATCTCCATCTCTATCTCTACCTCTATCTCTATCTCTATCTCCATCTCCATCTCCATCTCCATCTCTATCTCTATCTCTACCTCTACCTCTACCTCTATCTCTATCTCCATCTCTACCTCTACCTCTATCTCTATCTCCATCTCTATCTCTACCTCTACCTCTATCTCTATCTCTATCTCTACCTCTACCTCTATCTCTACCTCTACCTCTATCTCTATCTCTATCTCTACCTCTACCTCTACCACTACCTCTATCTCACCTCTACCTCTACCTCTACCTCTATCTCTATCTCTATCTCTAGCTCTAGCTCTAGCTCTATCTCTACCTCTATCTCTATCTCTATCTCTATCTCTACCTCTACCTCTAGCTCTATCTCTATCTCTATCTCTATCCCTAGCTCTAGCTCTATCTCTATCTCTACCTCTACCTCTACCTCTAGCTAAATCTCTATCTCTACCTCTACCTCTACCTCTATCTCTTTGTCTATCTCTATCTCTATCTCTATCTCTATCTCCACCTACCTCTACTCTATCTCTATCTCTATCTCTACCTCTAGCTCTATCTCTATCTCTATCTCTACCTCTATCTCTATCTCTATCCCTATCTCTATCTCTACCTCTACCTCTACCTCTATCTCTCCCTCTATCTCTATCTCTATCTCTATATCTGCCTCTACCTCTACCTCTACCTCTATCTCTATCTCTATCTCTATCTCTACCTCTCTATCTCTATCTCTATCTGTACCTCTACGTCTACCTCTATCTCTATCTCTATCTCTACCTCTACCTCTATCTCTATCTCTATCTCTACCTCTATCTCTATCTCTATCTCTACCTCTATCTCTATCTCTATCTCTACCTCTATCTCTATCTCTATCTCTATCTCTACCTCTACCTCTACCTCTACCTCTATCTCTATCTCTATCTCTACCTCTATCTCTATCTCTATCTCTATCTCTATCTATCTCTATCTCTATCCCTATCTCTCTACCTCTAGCTCTATCTCTATCTTTATCTCTATCTCTATCTCTATCCCTATCTCTATCTCTATCTTTATCAGTATCTATCTCGTTCTCTATCTCCATCCCTATCTCTATCTCTATCTCTACCTCTACTCTATCTCTATCTCTATCTCTACCTCTACTCTATCTCTACCTCTTTCTCTATCTCTATCTCTACCTCTCTATCTTCTTTCTCTATCTCTACCTCTACGTCTACCTCTATCTCTATCTCTATCTCTACCTCTACTATATCTCTATCTCTATCTCTATACCTCTACTCCATCTCTACCTCTACCTCTACCTCTACTCTATCTCTATCTCTATCTCTATGTCCATCTCTATCTCTATCTCTACCTCTATCTCTATCTCTACCTCTATCTCTATCTCTATCTCTACCTCTACCTCTATCTCTATCTCTATCTCTACCTCTACTTCTACTTCTACTCTATCTCTATCTCTATCTCTGTCTCTATCTCTATCTCTATCCCTATCTCTATCTCTATCTCTACCTCTACCTCTACCTCTATCTCTATCTCTATCTCTATCTCTACCTCTATCTCTATGTCTATCTCTATGTCTATCTCTATCTCTACCTCTACCTCTACCTCTATCTCACCTCTACCTCTACCTCTACCTCTATCTCTATCTCTATCTCTATCTCTAGCTCTAGCTCTAGCTCTAGCTCTACCTCTATCTCTACCTCTATCTCTACCTCTATCTCTATCTCTATCTCTACCTCTAGCTCTATCTCTATCTCTATCTCTATCCCTAGCTCTATCTCTATCTCTATCTCTAGCTCTATCTCTATCTCTACCTCTACCTCTACCTCTACCTCCATCTCTCTCTCTATCTCTATCTCTATCTCTATCTCTATCTCTATCTCTATCTCTATCTCTATCTCTATCTCTATCTCTATCTCTATCTCTATCTCCACCTACCTCTACTCTATCTCTACCTCTATCTCTATCTTTATCTCTATGTCTACCTCTACTCTATCTCTATCTCTATCTCTATCTCTATCTCTATCTCTATCTCTACCTCTACTCTATCTCTATCTCTATCTCTACCTCTACTCTATCTCTATATCTCTATATCTCTATATCTCTATATCTCTATATCTCTATATCTCTATATCTCTATATCTCTATATCTCTATATCTCTATATCCCCATATCTCTATATCTCTATATCTCTCTATCTCTATCTCTATCTCTCTATCTCTATCTCTATCTCTACCTCTACCTCTACTCTATCTCTATCTCTATCTCTATTTCTATCTCTATCTCTACCTCTGCTCTATCTCTATCTCTATCTCTATCTCTATCTCCATCCCTATCTCTATCTCTATCTCTACCTCTACTCTATCTCCATCCCTATCTCTATCTCTATCTCTACCTCTACTCTATCTCTATCTCTATCTCTATCTCTACCTCTACTCTATCTCTACCTCTTTCTCTATCTCTATCTCTATTTCTTTTTTCTTTCTCTATCTCTACCTCTACGCTATTTCTTTCTCTTTCTCTATCTCTATCTCTATCTCTACCTCTACTATATCTCTATCTCTATCTCTATACCTCTACTCCATCTCTATCTCTACCTCTACCTCTACTCTATCTCTATCTCTATCTCTATCTCTACCTCTACTCTTTCTCTTTCTCTATCTCTATCTCTACCTCTACCTCTACTCTATCTCTATCTCTATCTCTGTATCTATTTCTATCTCTATCTCTATCTCTACCTCTACTCTATCTCTATCTCTATCTCCATCTCTATCTCTATCTCCATGTCTATCTCTACCTCTACTCTATCTCTATCTCTATCTCTGCCTCTACCTCTACCGCTCTCTATCCCTATCTCTCTCTCTCTCTATCTCTCTCGCTCTCTATCTCTATTTCTCTATCTCTATCTCTTTATCTATCTCTACCTCTACCTCTATCCACCTCTACCGCTACCTCTACCTCTATCTCTATCCTATCTCCTAGCCTCCTAGCTCTAGCTCTACCTCTACCTCTATCTCTACCCTCCTATCTCTACCTCTATCTCTATCTCTACTCTACCTCTAGCTCCTAATCTCGTTTTAAAAAACCAAAAAAATCCCTCCTATCTCTAGCCCTAGCTCGATCTCTATCTCTATCTCTAGCTCTATCTCTATCTCTACCTCTACCTCTACCTCTACCTCCATCTCTCTCTCTATCTCTATCTCTATCTCTATCTCTATCTCTATCTCTATCTCTATCTCTATCTCTATCTCTATCTCTATCTCTATCTCTATCTCCACCTACCTCTACTCTATCTCTACCTCTATCTCTATCTTTATCTCTATGTCTACCTCTACTCTATCTCTATCTCTATCTCTATCTCTATCTCTATCTCTATCTCTACCTCTACTCTATCTC
>CAMXCT020005406.1:0-17028 GCA_947184155.2 Cladocopium goreaui | reverse complement strand
GGGGAGGACAACTTCTTGGAGTCCAAGGCCAATGTTTTACAGCTCCGAAAATGAGATTCTGCAGTGACCTTTTTTTGCCAAAACTAGCGCAGCTTTGACAAACAGCAAGTCCAGAAGGCACCACAGTGTCCCACTGCCACACCATCAATCATGGCTAAGGGACCCCAACCATAGTATTATATAGCTTCGAGTCCCCGTGAGCCTCGCTTTGTCCTCGTGCCTCGGGCAAGCCTCGGTAAGCCTTGGAGCGCCTCGAATGCCAACAAACCTGCTTCATCATGGCCCAAAAAAGTGGTCAAAACATGGCTGCGAGAAAGGGACCTTGACAGTAGCAACCGGACTTGGGACGCACAAAGAGAAAAAGGTATGAGTTGACATACATGTTCAAGCTGCAGGGTCGCAAATCTGCTTGCACAACATGTGCGGGCAGCAGCGAAATTCCCCGATGGCTGACCCCATTTTTGGGTCCAAATATGGACCCCAAAATGGGGTCCAGAATTGGATCACATTTTCATTCCTTCTTTTAGGTCTTTGCTTGGGCCCCGTTTTGGGATCCAGATTTGGACCCAAAAGTGGGTCAGCCATCGGAGAATTTTGCTGCTGCCCGCAGAGGTTTTGCAAGCAGATTTGCGACGCACTAGCATGAGCGTAAGTGTTAATACATGCTTTTTCTCTCTGTGCGTCCCACTTTGTTTCTTGTACAGGCGAGGTCCCTTTCTGGCCGCCATGTTTCTACTGGTTTTTTGGATCCTGTTTTGGGGGCCATGATGAAGCAGGTTTGTTGGCATTCGAGGCGGCGCTCCAAGGCTTACCGAGGCCTGCCGGAGGCACGCATGGCAGGAGCTACTGTGGAAGAAACCGCCTTTGAGGACGTCAACATGTGGCAGGCACTACCCTTTATGATCCTTTATGGAAACCTAGAATGTGGCAGGGCAAAGTCTGGAGGCGAGACCTGATGGAGAGTCAACGCGTGGCAAGTTTGGAAAGAGGCATGGAAGCCGCAAGTGAGAAGAAGAGAACTCCTCAACACGAAGGCGTCACCGAGGGAAGGGGAGGAAACGGCAGCAACCCCCCTTCCCCCCATACAATGTGCCACACCCCCCATTGGGCATCCGCAGGGCGGGTTGCTTTCTATTACTTTGTATTTCTCAAACGCCGGAAATGCATCCGCGGTCATTTTTTGGGGGTTTTTGGCATCCGCAGTGGTCCTTTGCAAGGGTTTTTCCGCATCCGCAGGGGAATCCGCAGGCATCCGCGCGTGCGTTGGCAGATATGTGCATCAAAATGGCTGCTTTTCCGGACCTTGCCTTGCGACGTTGCTGCCTAGCAGACATCGCAAGGGCTTGTAACTATTCATCCTGATTTAAATTTTCCTCCTCGCAATCTCCTCTCGAAACTTATAAGCTTCGAAACATGGTGCGTTTTAGGGCCATCCTTTGGTTGGGGGTACCTATCCAGTGCCAACGTCTGCAATTTTATACACGACCGTGGTGTCAGCGATTCTATAGAGATTGCATGGCTCCGCTACCATGTGAAAACACGAGCGCGGCGTGGCAGCTCTTTTTCACAGCTCGGACTGGAGCCAAACCACACAGGTTGGACAGCTCAGTCACTCTTCTTCTTAAAAGAGTCGTGCAGAGTAAAACGCAGTGACACTCAAACGTTCTCAAACTTCTCAAACTACTTCAAAAGAGTTCTCAAGCTTTAAAAACGTTCTTCCAGCTTCTCCAAATAAAACGTCTTCAGCTCAAACTCACAAATACCCTTCAAAACTCCTACCCAATACAGTCACAACATCAAGTTCCTAGGACATGGGTCAAACAACATCCAAAAACACCACAAACCACAAAAACAAACGAAAATCCATCTCCAAGCTCTTCCATGCACAAACTGGTTCCATTTGGTTCCAAATTGTTTCCTACCTGGTTCCTATAGGTTCCTATGGGTTCTATAGTTCACAGATCGGTTCCTACAAACTTAAAATGGTTTCCTAACTGTTCACCTGCACATACATTATTCCAAGATAGGTTTCAAGATGTTCAAGTAGGTTCAAGGTGGTTCAGTACACTGTACATCCTCTCACCAAACTTCCACACAAAAAGGTCTTCGCATGACGCAAGTGGATCAAAGTTGGGCAGACAATTTTTCAAACGCAACTGGGGAGGTAACAACTTCTTTGGGAGTCGCAGGCCATGTTTTACAGCTCCGAAAATGAAGATTCTGCAGTGAACCTTTTTGTGCCAACACTGGCGTCAGCTTTGACAAACAGCAAGTCCCAGAAGGCACCACAGTGTCCCACTGCCACACCATCAATCATTGCTAAGGGACCCCAACAATAGTATTATATAGATTCGAGTCCCCGTGAGCCTCGCTTTGTCCTCGTGCCTCGGGCAGGCCTCGGTAAGCCTTGGAGCGCCTCGAATGCCAACAAACCTGCTTCATCATGGCCCCTAAAACAAGGCCCAAAAAAGTGGTCAAAACATGGCTGCGATAAAGGGACCTTGACAGTAGCAACCGGACTTGGGCCGCACAAAGAGAAAAAGGTTTGAGTTGACATTCATGTTCAAGGTGCAGGGTCGCAAATCTGCTTGCACAACATGTGCGGCAGCAGCGAAATTCTCCGATGGCTGACCCCATTTTTGGGTCCAAATATGGACCCCAAAATGGGGTCCAGAATTGGATCACATTTTCATTCCTTCTTTTAAGTCTTTGCTTGGCCCCGTTTTGGGATCCAGATTTGGACCCAAAAGTGGGGTCAGCCATCGGAGAATTTTGCTGCTGTGCGCGGGCAGAGTTTTTTGCAAAGCAGTTTGCGACGCACTAGCATTAGCGTAAGTGTTAATAAATACAAAATGCTTTTTCTCTCTCTGTGCCGTCCTCGTACTTTGTTTCTTGTGTACAGTCGATGGGGTTCCCTTCTGGCCGCCATGTTTCTACTGGTTTTTTGGATCCTGTTTTGGGGGCCATGATGAAGAGTTTGTTGGCATTCGAGGCGGCGCTCCCAAGGCTCACCGAGGCTCCGTAGGCACGCATGGCAGGAGCTACTGTGGAGAAACCGCCTTTGAGGACGTCAACATGTGGCGGCCACTACCCTTATGATCCTTTTATGGAAACCTAGAATGTTGCAGGGGTCCGAGAGTCTGGAGGCGAGAACCTGATGGAGAGTCAACGCGTGGCAAGTTTGGAAAGAAGGCCATGGAAGGCCGCAAAGTGAGAAGAAGAGGAACTCCTCAACACGAAGGCGTCCCGAGGGAAGGGAGGAAACGGCAGCAAACCCCCTCCCCCGCCCATACAATGTGCCACCAACCACCCCATTGGGCCATCCGCAGAGGCGGGTTGCTTTCCTATTACTTTGTATTTCTCAAAAACGCGCGGAAATGCATCCGCGGGCCATTTTTTGGGGGTTTTTGGCATCCGCAGTGTCCTTTTGCAAGGGTGTTTTTTTCTTTTTTCCGCATACCGCAGGGGAATCCGCAGGCATCCGCGCGTGCGTTTGCAGATATGTGAATCAAAATGGCTGCTTTTCCGGACCTTGCCTTGCGACGTTGCTGCCTAGCAGAAATCGCAAGGGCTTGTAACTATTCATCCTGATTTAAATTTTCCTCCTCGCAATCTCCTCTCGAAACTTATAAGCTTCGAAACATGGTGCGTTTTAAGGCCATCCTTTGTTTGGGGGTACCTATCCAGTGCCAACGTCTGCAATTTTATACACGACCGTGGTGTCAGCGATTCTATAGAGATTTCATGGCTCCGCTACCATTTGAAAACACGAGCGCGGCGTGGCAGCTCTTTTTCACAGCTCGGACTGGAGCCAAACCACACAGGTTGGACAGCTCAGTCACTCTTCTTCTTAGAAGAGTCTTGCAGAGTAAAACGCAGTGACACTCAAACGTTCTCAAACTTCTCAAACTACTTCAAAAGAGTTCTCAAGCTTTAAAAACGTTCTTCCAGCTTCTCCAAATAAAACGTCTTCAGCTCAAACTCACAAATACCCTACAAAACTCCTACCCAATACAGTCACAACATCAAGTTCCTAGGACATGGGTCAAACAACATCCAAAAACACCACAAACCACAAAAACAAACGAAAATCCATCTCCAAGCTCTTCCATGCACAAACTGGTTCCATTTGGTTCCAAATTGGTTCCTACCTGGTTCCTATAGGTTCCTATGGGTTCTATAGTTCACAGATCGGTTCCTACAAACTTAAAATGGTTTCCTAACTGTTCACCTGCACATACATTGTTCCAAGATAGGTTTCAAGATGTTCAAGTAGGTTCAAGGTGGTTCAGTACACTGTACATCCTCTCACCAAACTTCCACACAAAAAGGTCTTCGCATGACGCAAGTGGATCAAAGTTGGGCAGCAATTTTTCAACGCAACTGGGGAGGACAACTTCTTGGAGTCCAAGGCCAATGTTTTACAGCTCCGAAAATGAGATTCTGCAGTGACCTTTTTTTGCCAAAACTGGCGCAGCTTTGACAAACAGCAAGTCCAGAAGGCACCACAGTGTCCCACTGCCACACCATCAATCATGGCTAAGGGACCCCAACCATAGTACTATATAGATTCGAGTCCCCGTGAGCCTCGCTTTGTCCTCGTGCCTCGGGCAAGCCTCGGTAAGCCTTGGAGCGCCTCGAATGGCAACAAACCTGCTTCATCATGGCCCCTAAAACAGGGCCCAAAAAAGTGGTCAAAACATGGCTGCGAGAAAGGGACCTTGACAGTAGCAACCGGACTTGGGACGCACAAAGAGAAAAAGGTATGAGTTGACATACATGTTCAAGCTGCAGGGTCGCAAATCTGCTTGCACAACATGTGCGGGCAGCAGCGAAATTCTCCGATGGCTGACCCCATTTTTGGGTCCAAATATGGACCCCAAAATTGGGTCCAGAATTGGATCACATTTTCATTCCTTCTTTTAGGTCTTTGCTTGGGCCCCGTTTTGGGATCCAGATTTGGACCCAAAAGTGGGGTCAGCCATCGGAGAATTTTGCTGCTGCCCGCAGAGGTTTTGCAAGCAGATTTGCGACGCACTAGCATGAGCGTAAGTGTTAATACATGCTTTTTCTCTCTGTGCGTCCCACTTTGTTTCTTGTACAGTCGAGGTCCCTTTCTGGCCGCCATGTTTCTACTGGTTTTTTGGATCCTGTTTTGGGGGCCATGATGAAGCAGGTTTGTTGGCATTCGAGGCGGCGCTCCAAGGCTTACCGAGGCCTGCCGGAGGCACGCATGGCAGGAGCTACTGTGGAAGAAACCGCCTTTGAGGACGTCAACATGTGGCAGGCACTACCCTTTATGATCCTTTATGGAACCCTAGAATGTGGCAGGGCCAAGTCTGGAGGCGAGACCTGATGGAGAGTCAACGCGTGGCAAGTTTGGAAAGAGGCATGGAAGCCGCAAGTGAGAAGAAGAGATCTCCTCAACACGAAGGCGTCACCGAGGGAAGGGGAGGAAACGGCAGCAAACCCCCTTCCCCCCATACAATGTGCCACACACTCCATTGGGCATCCGCAGGGCGGGTTGCTTTCTATTACTTTGTATTTCTCAAACGCCGGAAATGCATCCGCGGCCATTTTTTGGGGGTTTTTGGCATCCGCAGTGGTCCTTCGCAAGGGTTTTTCCGCATCCGCAAGGGAATCCGCAGGCATCCGCGCGTGCGTTGGCAGATATGTGAATCAAAATGGCTGCTTTTCCGGACCTTGCCTTGCGACGTTGCTGCCTAGCAGACATAGCAAGGGCTTGTAACTATTCATCCTGATTTAAATTTTCCTCCTCGCAATCTCCTCTCGAAACTTATAAGCTTCGAAACATGGTGCGTTTTAGGGCCATCCTTTGTTTGGGGGTACATATCCAGTGCCAACGTCTGCAATTTTATACACGACCGTGGTGTCAGCGATTCTATAGAGATTTCATGGCTCCGCTACCATGTGAAAACACGAGCGCGGCGTGGCAGCTCTTTTTCACAGCTCGGACTGGAGCCAACCACACAGGTTGGACAGCTCAGTCACTCTTCTTCTTAGAAGAGTCGTGCAGAGTAAAACGCAGTGACACTCAAACGTTCTCAAACTTCTCAAACTACTTCAAGAGAGTTCTCAAGCTTTCAAAACGTTCTTCCAGCTTCTCCAAATAAAACGTCTTCAGCTCAAACTCACAAATACCCTACAAAACTCCTACCCAATACAGTCACAACATCAAGTTCCTAGGACATGGGTCAACAACATCCAAAAACACCACAAACCACAAAAACAAACGAAAATCCATCTCCAAGCTCTTCCATGCACAAACTGGTTCCATTTGGTTCCAAATTGGTTCCTACCTGGTTCCTATAGGTTCCTTTGGGTTCTATAGTTCACAGATCGGTTCCTACAAACTTAAAATGGTTTCCTAACTGTTCACCTGCACATACATTGTTCCAAGATAGGTTTCAAGATGTTCAAGTAGGTTCAAGGTGGTTCAGTACACTGTACATCCTCTCACCTAACGTTCACACAAAAAGGTCTTCGCATGACGCAAGTGGATCAAAGTTGGGCAGCAATTTCTCAACGCAACTGGGGAGGACAACTTCTTGGAGTCCAAGGCCAATGTTTTACAGCTCCGAAAATGAGATTCTGCAGTGACCTTTTTTTTGCCAAAACTGGCGCAGCTTTGACAAACAGCAAGTCCAGAAGGCACCACAGTGTCCCACTGCCACACCATCAATCATGGCTAAGGGACCCCAACCATAGTATTATATATATTCGAGTCCCCGTGAGCCTCGCTTTGTCCTCGTGCCTCGGGCAAGCCTCGGTAAGCCTTGGAGCGCCTCGAATGCCAACAAACCTGCTTCATCATGGCCCCAAAAACAGGGCCCAAAAAAGTGGTCAAAACATGGCTGCGAGAAAGGGACCTTGACAGTAGCAACCGGACTTGGGACGCACAAAGAGAAAAAGGTATGAGTTGACATACATGTTCAAGCTGCAGGGTCGCAAATCTGCTTGCACAACATGTGCGGGCAGCAGCGAAATTCTCCGATGGCGGACCCCATTTTTGGGTCCACTCTGGACTCCCAAAAATGGGGTCCAGAATTGGATCAACATTTTTTCATTCCTTCTTTAGGTCTTTGCTTGGGCCCCGTTTTGGGGATCCAATTTGGACGCCAAAAGTGGGGCAGCCATCGGAGAAATTTTTGCTGCGCCCGCAGAGGTTTGTTGCAGCATGATTTGCGCCCCTAGCTGAGCGTAAGTGTTAAATAACATGCTTTTCTCTCTGTGCGTCCCACTTTGTTTTTTCTTGTAACAGGTCGAGGTCCTTTTTTTTTTTCCCCCCCTGGCCGCCCATGTTTCTAACTGGTTTTTTGGATCCTTGTTTTGGGGGCCATGAGAAGCAGGTTTGTTGGCATTCGAGGCGCTCCAAGGCTTACCGAGGCCTGCCCGAGGCACGCATGGCAGGATCTACTGTGGAAGAAACCGCCTTTGAGGACGTCAACATGTGGCAGGCACTACCCTTTATGACCCTTTATGGGAACCTAGAATGTGGCAGGGCCAAGTCTGGGAGGCGAGGCCTGATGGGGAGGCAACGCGTGGCAAGGCCAAGTTTGGAAAGAGGCATGGAAGCCGCAAGTGGGAAGAAGAGAACTCCTCAACACGAAGGCGTCACCGAGGGAAGGGGAGGAAACGGCAGCAACCCCCCTCCCCCCATACAATGTGCCACACACCCCATTGGGCATCCGCAGGGCGGGTTGCTTTCTATTACTTTGTATTTCTCAAACGCCGGAAATTATGCATCCGCGGGGGGGGGGGGGGGGGGGGGGGTGTCCATTTTTTGGGGGTTTGTCATCCGCCGATTTTTCCTTCGCAAGGGTTTTTTTTTTCCGCATCCCGCGCAGGAATCCGCAGGCCATCCGGCGTGAGTTGGCAGATATATGAATCAACATGGCTGCTTTTCCCGGCCCTTGCCTGCGACTTGCTGCCATAGCAGAATTCGCACAACGGGCCTTGTAACTATTCATCCTGATTTAATAAATGTTTCCGCCTCGCAATCTCTCTCGAACTTAACTTTTTTTTTTATTAAGCTTCGAAACATTGTGCGTTTTAGAGCCATCCTTTGTTTGGGGGTACCTATCCAGTGTCAACGTCTGCAATTTTATAGACGACCTTGGTGTCAGCGATTCTATAGAGATTTCATGGCTCCGCTACCATGTGAAAACCCGAGCGCGGCGTGGCAGCTCTTTTTCACAGCCCGGACTTGAGCCAAACCACACAGGTTGGACAGCTCAGTCACTCTTCTTCTTAGAAGAGTCGTACAGAGTAAAATGCAGTGACACTCAAACGTTCTCAAACTTCTCAAACTACTTCAAAAGAGTTCTCAAAAACTTTCAAAACGTCTTCCAGCTTCTTCCAAATAAACGGTCTTCAGCTCAAACCTCACAAATACCCTAAACAAAAAACTCCTACCAAAACAATACAGTCAAACATCAAGTTCCTAGGACATGGGTCAAACACATCCAAAAACACCCACAAACACAAAACAACGAAATTCCATCTCCAAGCTCTTCAGCACAAACTGGTTCCTTTGGTTCCTAATTGGTTCCACCTGGTTCCTAAAGGTCCTATGGGTTCTATAGTTCTCTAGATATCGGTTCCTACAACTTAAAATGGTTTCCTAACTGTTCACCTGCACATACATTGTTCCAAGTTAGGTTTCAAGATGTTCAAGTAGGTTCAAGGTGGTTCAGTACACTGTACATCCTCTCACCAAACTTCCACACAAAAAGGTCTTCGCATGACGCAAGTGGATCAAAGTTGGGCAGCAATTTTTCAACGCAACTGGGGAGGACAACTTCTTGGAGTCCAAGGCCAATGTTTTACAGCTCCGAAAATGAGATTCTGCAGTGACCTTTTTTTGCCAAAACTGGCGCAGCTTTGACAAACAGCAAGTCCAGAAGGCACCACAGTGTCCCACTGCCACACCATCAATCATGGCTAAGGAACCCCAACCATAGTATTATATAGATTCGAGTCCCCGTGAGCCTCGCTTTGTCCTCGTGCCTCGGGCAAGCCTCGGTAAGCCTTGGAGCGCCTCGAATGCCAACAAACCTGCTTCATCATGGCCCCTAAAACAGGGCCCAAAAAAGTGGTCAAAACATGGCTGCGAGAAAGGGACCTTGACAGTAGCAACCGGACTTGGGACGCACAAAGAGAAAAAGGTATGAGTTGACATACATGTTCAAGCTGCAGGGTCGCAAATCTGCTTGCACAACATGTGCGGGCAGCAGCGAAATTCTCCGATGGCTGCCCCCATTTTTGGGTCCAAATATGGACCCCAAAATGGGGTCCAGAATTGGATCACATTTTCATTCCTTCTTTTAGGTCTTTGCTTGGGCCCCGTTTTGGGATCCAGATTTGGACCCAAAAGTGGGGTCAGCCATCGGAGAATTTTGCTGCTGCCCGCAGAGGTTTTGCAAGCAGATTTGCGACGCACTAGCATGAGCGTAAGTGTTAATACATGCTTTTTCTCTCTGTGCGTCCCACTTTGTTTCTTGTACAGTCGAGGTCCCTTTCTGGCCGCCATGTTTCTACTGGTTTTTTGGATCCTGTTTTGGGGGCCATGATGAAGCAGGTTTGTTGGCATTCGAGGCGCTCCAAGGCTTACCGAGGCCTGCCCGAGGCACGCATGGCAGGAGCTACTGTGGAAGAAACCGCCTTTGAGGACGTCAACATGTGGCAGGCACTACCCTTTATGACCCTTTATGGGAACCTAGAATGTGGCAGGGCCAAGTCTGGGAGGCGAGACCTGATGGGGAGTCAACGCGTGGCAAGGCCAAGTTTGGAAAGAGGCATGGAAGCCGCAAGTGGGAAGAAGAGAACTCCGCAACACGAAGGCGTCACCGAGGGAAGGGGAGGAAACGGCAGCAACCCCTTCCCCCCATACAATGTGCCACACACCCCATTGGGCATCCGCAGGGCGGGTTGCTTTCTATACTTTTGGTACTTTCTCAAACGCCGGAAATGCCATCCGCGGCCATTTTTTGGGGGTTTTTGGCCATCCGCATGGTCCTTTCGCAAGGGTTTCTCCCGCATCCGCAGGGGCATCCGCAGGCATCCGCGCGTGCGTTGGCAGATATGTGAATCAAAATGGCTGCTTTTCCGGACCTTGCCTTGTGACGTTGCTGCCTAGCAGAAATCGCAAGGGCTTGTCACCATTCATCCTGATTTAAATTTTCCTCCTCGCAATATCCTCTCGAAAATTAGAAGCTTCGAAACATGGTGCGTTTTAGAGCCATCCTTTGTTTGGGGGTACCTATCCAGTGTCAACGTCTGCAATTTTATAGACGACCTTGGTGTCAGCGATTCTATAGAGATTTCATGGCTCCGCTACCATGTGAAAACACGAGCGCGGCGTGGCAGCTCTTTTTCACAGCCCGGACTTGAGCCAAACCACACAGGTTGGACAGCTCAGTCACTCTTCTTCTTAGAAGAGTCGTACAGAGTAAAACGCAGTGACACTCAAACGTTCTCAAACTTCTCAAACTACTTCAAAAGAGTTCTCAAGCTTTAAAAACGTTCTTCCAGCTTCTCCAAGTAAAACGTCTTCAGCTCAAACTCCACAAATACCCTACAAAACTCCTACCCAATACAGTCACAACATCAAGTTCCTAGAGCATGGGTCAAACAACATCCAAAAACACCACAAACCACAAAAACAAACCAAAATCCATCTCCAAGCTCTTCCATGCACAAACTGGTTCCATTTGGTTCCAAATTGGTTCCTACCTGGTTCCTATAGGTTCCTATGGGTTCTCTAGTCACAGATCGGTTCCTACAAACTTAAAATGGTTTCCTAACTGTTCACCTGCACAAACATTGTTCCAAGATAGGTTTAAAGATGTTCAAGTAGGTTCAAGGTGGTTCAGTACACTGTACATCCTCTCACCAAACTTCCACACAAAAAGGTCTTCGCATGACGCAAGTGGATCAAAGTTGGGCAGCAATTTTTCACGCAAACTGGGGGAGGACACTTCTTGGCGTTCCCAAAGGCCACTGTTTTTAACACTCCGAAAATGAGATTCTGCAGTGACCTTTTTTTGGCCAAAACATGGCGCAGCTTTGACAAACAGCAAAGTCCATAAAGCAACCAACGTGTTCCCACTGCCACAAGCCGAACACACCATCAATCCCCTGGCTAAGGGACCCCAACCATAGTATTATATAGATTCGAGTCACCGTGGGCCCGTGTGGGGGGAGCTCGCTTTGTCCTCGTGCCTCGGGCAAGCCTCGGTAAGCCTTGGAGCGCCTCGAATGCCAACAACCTGCTTCATCATGGCCCCTAAAACAGGGCCCAAAAAGTGGTCAAAACATGGCTGCGAGAAAGGGACCTTTGACAGTACACCCGGCTTGGGAACGCAACAAAAAAGAGAAAAAGGGTAGGATTTGAACATACATGTCAAGCTGCCGGGTCCAAAATCCTGCTTGCACAACATGTGCAGGCAGCAGCGAAATTCTCCGATGGCTGACCCCATTTTTGGGTCCAAATATGGACCCCAAAATGGGGTCCAGAATTGGGTCACATTTTCATTCCTTCTTTTAGGTCTTTGCTTGGGCCCCGTTTTGGGATCCAGATTTGGACCCAAAAGTGGGGTCAGCCATCGGAGAATTTTGCTGCTGCCCGCAGAGTTTTTGCAAGCAGATTTGCGACGCACTAGCATGAGCGTAAGTGTTAATACATGCTTTTTCTCTCTGTGCGTCCCACTTTGTTTCTTGTACAGTCGAGGTCCCTTTCTGGTCGCCATGTTTCTACTGGTTTTTTGGATCCTGTTTTGGGGGCCATGATGAAGCAGGTTTGTTGGCATTCGAGGCGCTCCAAGGCTTACCGAGGCCTGCCCGAGGCACGCATGGCAGGAGCCACTGTGGAAGAAACCGCCTTTGAGGACGTCAACATGTGGCAAAAGGCACAATACCCTTTAATGATCTTTATTCTGAAACCTAGAAATGTGGCAGGGCCAATTCCTGGAGGCGAGAAAACCTGATGGAGAGTCAAAAACGCGTGCAATTTTGGAAAGAGGCATGGAAGCCGCAAGTGAGAAGAAAGAAAACTCCTCAACACGAAGGCGTCACCGAGGGTAATGGGGAAACGGCAGCACACCCCCCTTCCCCCCAATACAATTGCCCACACCCCATTGGGCATCCGCACGGCGGGTTGCTTTCTATTAATTGGGCATCCGCACGGCGGGTTGCTTTCTATTACTTTGTATTTCTCAAACGCCGGCAATGCATCCGCGGCCATTTTTTGGGGGTTTTTGGCATCCGCAGTGGTCCTTCGCAAGGGTTTTTCCGCATCTGCAGGGGAATCCGCAGGCATCCGCGCGTGCGTTGGCAGATATGTGAATCAAAATGGCTGCTTTTCCGGACCTTGCCTTGCGACGGTGCTGCCTAGCAGAAATCGCACGGGCTTGTAACTATTCATCCTGATTTAAATTTTCCTCCTCGCAATCTCCTCTCGAAACTTATAAGCTTCGAACCATGGTGCGTTTTAGGGCCATCCTTTGTTTGGGGGTACCTATCCAGTGCCAACGTCTGCAATTTTATACACGACCGTGGTGTCAGCGATTCTATAGAGATTTCATGGCTCCGCTACCATGTTAAAACACGAGCGCGGCGTGGCAGCTCTTTTTCACAGCTCGGACTGGAGCCAAACCACACAGGTTGGACAGCTCAGTCACTCTTCTTCTTAGAAGAGTCGTACAGAGTAAAACGCAGTGACCCTCAAACGTTCTCAAACTTCTCAAGCTACTTCAAAAGAGTTCTCAAGCTTCAAAAACGTTCTTCCACTTCTCCAAATAAAACGTCTTCAGCTCAAACTCAAAAATACCCTACAAAACTCCTACCCAATACAGTCACAACATCAAGTTCCTAGGGCATGGGTCAAACAACATCCAAAAACACCACAAACCACAAAAACAAACCAAAATCCATCTCCAAGCTCTTCCATGCACAAACTGGTTCCATTTGGTTCCAAATTGGTTCCTACCTGGTTCCTATAGGTTCCTATGGGTTCTCTAGTCACAGATCGGTTTCTACAAACTTAAAATGGTTTCCTAACTGTTCACCTGCACAAACATTGTTCCAAGATAGGTTTAAAGATGTTCAAGTAGGTTCAAGGTGGTTCAGGACACTGCACATCCTCTCACCAAACTTTCACACAAAAGGTCTTCGCATGACGCAAGTGGATCAAAGTTGGGGATTGTTTGACCATCAATTTTTCAACGCAACTGGGGAGGACCACTTCTTGGAGTCCAAGGCCAATGTTTTACAGCTCCGAAAATGAGATTCTGCAGTGACCTTTTTTGCCAAAACTGGCGCAGCTTTGACAAACAGCAGTACTTTTGCAAGTCCAGAAGGCACCACAGTGTCCCACTGCCACACCATCAATCATGGCCTGGCTAAGGGACCCCAACCATAGTATTATATAGATTCGAGTCCCCGTGAGCCTCGCTTTGTCCTCGTGCCTCGGGCAAGCCTCGGTAAGCCTTTGAGCGCCTCGAATGCCAACAAACCTGCTTCATCATGGCCCCTAAAACAGGGCCCAAAAAAGTGGTCAAAACATGGCTGCGAGAAAGGGACCTTGACAGTAGCAACCGGACTTGGGACGCACAAAGAGAAAAAGGTATGAGTTGACATACATGTTCAAGCTGCAAGGTCGCAAATCTGCTTGCACAACATGTGCGGGCAGCAGCGAAATTCTCCGATGGCTGACCCCATTTTTGGGTCCAAATATGGACCCCAAAATGGGGTCCAGAATTGGATCACATTTTCATTCCTTCTTTTAGGTCTTTGCTTGGGCCCCGTTTGGGATCCAGATTTGGACCCAAAAGTGGGGTCAGCCATCGGAGAATTTTGCTGCTGCCCGCAGAGGTTTTGCAAGCAGATTTGCGACGCACTAGCATGAGCGTAAGTGTTTATACATGCTTTTTCTCTCTGTGCGTCCCACTTTGTTTCTTGTACAGTCGAGGTCCCTTTCTGGCCGCCATGTTTCTACTGGTTTTTTGGATCCTGTTTTGGGGGCCATGATGAAGCAGGTTTGTTGGCATTCGAGGCGCTCCCAGGCTTACCGAGGCCTGCCCGAGGCACGCATGGCAGGAGCTACTGTGGAAGAAACCGCCTTTGAGGACGTCAACATGTGGCAGGCACTACCCTTTATGACCCTTTATGGGAACCTAGAATGTGGCAGGGCCAAGTCTGGGAGGCGAGACCTGATTGGGAGGCAACGCGTGGCCAAAGCCAAGTGGAACGAGGCATTGGAGGAAGCCGCAAGTGGGAAGAAGAGAACTCCTCACACGAAGGCGGTAACCCCGGGGGGAAGGGAAGGGACGGAGGGAGGGAAAACGGCAAAAAACCCCTTCCCCCCATACAATTGTGCCACACCACCCATTGGGGCATTCCGCACGGCGGGTTGCTTTCTATACTTTGTATTTCTTCAAAAGCCGGAAATTTGCATCCGCGGCAATTTTTTTGGGGCGTTTTTGGCATCCGCCAGTGGTCCTTCGCAAGGGTTCTCCCGCATCCGCAGGGGCCATCCGCAGGCCTACGCGCGTTGAGTTGGCAAGTATGTGAATAAAAATGGCTGCTTTTCCGGACCTTGCCTTGCGACGTTGCTGCCTAGCAGAAATCGCAAGGGCTTGTAACTATTCATCCTGATTTAAATTTTCCTCCTCGCAATCTCCTCTCGAAACTTATAAGCTTCGAAACATGGTGCGTTTTAGGGCATCCTTTGTTTGGGGTACCTATCCAGTGCCAACGTCTGCAATTTTATACACGACCGTGGTGTCAGCGATTCTATAGAGATTTCATGGCTCCGCTACCATGTGAAAACACGAGCGCGGCGTGGCAGCTCTTTTTCACAGCTCGGACTGGAGCCAAACCACACAGGTTGGACAGCTCAGTCACTATTCTTCTTAGAAGAGTCGTGCAGAGTAAAACGCAGTGACACTCAAACGTTCTCAAACTTCTCAAACTACTTCAAAAGAGTTCTCAAGCTTTAAAAACGTTCTTCCAGCTTCTCCAAATAAAACGTCTTCAGCTCAAACTCACAAATACCCTACAAAACTCCTACCCAATACAGTCACAACATCAAGTTCCTAGGACATGGGTCAAACAACATCCAAAAACACCACAAACCACAAAAACAAACAAAAATCCATCTCCAAGCTCTTCCATGCACAAACTGGTTCCATTTGGTTCCAAATTGGTTCCTACCTGGTTCCTATAGGTTCCTATGGGTTCTCTAGTCACAGATCGGTTCCTACAAACTTAAAATGGTTTCCTAACTGTTCACCTGCACACACATTGTTCCAAGATAGGTTTAAAGATGTTCAAGTAGGTTCAAGGTGGTTCAGGACACTGCACATCCTCTCACCAAACTTTCACACAAAAAGGTCTTCGCATGACGCAAGTGGAACAAAGTTGGGGATTGTTTGACCATCAATTTTTCAACGCAACTGGGGAGGACCACTTCTTGGAGTCCAAGCGCCAGGTTTTTACCGCTCCGAAAGGAGATCTGCAGTGACCTTTTTTTGCCAAAAACGGCGCAGCTGGTGACGAACAGCAGTAACTTTTGCAAAGTTCAAGAAGGCACCACAGTGTTCCCACTGCCACACCATCAATCATTGCAGGGACCCCACACCAAGTTATTATATAGATTCGAGTACCATGAGCCTCGCTTTGTACTCGTGCCTCGGGCAGCTCGGTAAGCCTTGGGAGTGGCCTCGAATGCCAACAAACCTGCTTTCATCATGGCCCCCTTAAAACAGGGTCTAAAAAAGTGGTGCAAACATGGCGGCCATAAAGGGACCTCGACAGTAGCAACTAGAACTTGGGACGCATAAGAAGAAAACGGTTTGTGTTGACATTCATGTTCATGCTGCTGGTTCGCAAACCCGCTTGCAAAACATTTGCGGGCAGCAGCAAAATTCTCCGATGGCTGACCCCATTTTTAGGCCCAAATCTGGACCCCAAAATGGGGTCCAGAATTGGATCCTATTTTAGTTTCTTCTCATGAGTCTTCGCTTGGGCCCCGTTTTGGGGTCCAGATTTGGACCAAAAGTGGGGTCAGCCATCGGAGAATTTTGTTGCTGACCGCGGAAGTTTTGCAAGCAGATTTGCGACGCTCTAGCATGAGCATGAGCATGAGTGTTGGCTTAACACATGCCTTTTTCTCCCTGTCCGTCCCAACTTGTTGCTTGTACAGTCGAGGTCCCTTTATGGCTTCCCTGTTTCTGCTAGTTTTTTGGATCTTGTTTTGGGGGCCGAAGCAGGTTTGTCGCCAGACACTAAAGTCTTTGGCTGCTGAAATGGTCTTTTTGGCGTCGTTTGGGGCTACTGACTTCTCGCTTATGCCTGCATGGATTTGGTTTGTCGTTGCTGGCATTATGTTGGGCCTCAAAGGCTTGCTTTCATGCTAACTATATCTTATGAGGCCTGGAAACTCTGCTCGAGCCTGCCCTCAAGGCATGCTTGAAGCCTGCTTCGAGGCTTGCTTCATGCCTTTGAAAAGCACATCCTCGAGGCTGGGAGGCCTGCCTCGAAGCCTGCCTCGAGGCTTGCTTCATGCTAAAAAACATATTCTCGAGGGTCTGGAAGCCTGCCTCGAGGCCTGCCTCGAGGCCTGCCTCGAAGCCTGTCTGGAGGCTTGCATCATGCTATAACCAATCCTCGAAGCCTTGGAGGCCTGCCTCGAGGGCTGCCTCGAAGCCTGCTTGGAAGCTTGCTTGATGCTGATAAACACATATATTTTCGTTGCTGCAAGGCTTCCATGAGGCCGTCCCTTTGCGCCAGCTGCGGCCTAAAATTCTACAAGGCACTACAATTTCCCACTGCCACAGCATCACCATTTCCATGGGACTCTAACAATAGTATTATATAGATTCGAGTCCCCGTGAGCCTCGCTTTGTCCTCGTGCCAATACGTTTTGCGTCCGAGGTCTGGCCTCGGGCAGGCTTCGGTGAGCCTCGGAGCGCCTCGAAGGAAGTACGCCTGCCAACAAATTAAACA
>CAMXCT020005405.1:0-17036 GCA_947184155.2 Cladocopium goreaui | reverse complement strand
AGATTTCCCTTGAAAGGGGTCCTCAGGGTGAATGGGGTCCGCGCGCGCGCGCCAAAAAGGTCTCAAAATTGAAGCCATTTTGGCGCGTGCGCGCGCGGACCCCTTTCACCTCAAGGATCCCTTTCAAAGGAAATTGTGTTATGGGATTTTACACAACGTGGATAGCACCTTCTTGGGCGTAAAACTTGAAAGGCTCATTTCAAAAAATGAGACGGCCTAAAAAACCTCAACGGTATAGCTGGTTTGTTATTACATTATGTTCACCAACCATGAAGACGATAGGTCCCCAAAAAGAGTGGTTGGGGACCTATCGTTTTAATCCCCGCTGTGTCTTCCCTGTAGCGGTGATCCGAATGCAACGAACTGGTTTGGAAAACAAGAAAAACTTTGAGTTAAACTTGAAACATTGTGTCTGTTTCCTTATATCGAATCAAAAAAGAGTGTGGCTTGTCCGCTGCGGCGCATTGACAGTTGTTGTGCAAATTGATCTTGGAACAGCAGATGAATTGTGGTTTTTTAGGATCAAGTGATTAGAACAAGAAATGTATATGTAAAAAAACATATGTTGAGTCTATGTTCAGCCTATGTTGGGCCAAGAATGGTGTGTTCCTTTGCGGGCATGACCAGCCCCAAAAGGAACACGTTGTTTTTGGGCCATGTCGGGGCGCTTGAGGTTCTTTTTGGGGTAATTTTGGAAGCAATGTCGGGCCAATGATCGGCAATTTGGAGCCTATGTTGGGCTGTGTTGGGCCTATGTTGGATTTATGGCTTTTATCGACATAATTTGGGTTCCATTTTTTTGAGGGAAAAAAGGGAACCCAAATTTCGGGCTGAGTAGGCTTTTGGGGGCCATGTTGGGGCCATGTTGGGCCAAGAGCGGCCTGTTCATTTGAGCCCTTGCCAAGGGGCGCAAATGAACACGCTGTTTTTTGGATCATGTCGGGGCCATGTTGGGCCTATGTTGGACCATGTCGGGCTCTTGGGGGCCATGTTGGTGCCATCTTGAGCTATGTTGAGCCTATGTTGTGCCAAGAACGGCGGGTTCATTTGAGCCCCTGCCAAGGGGCTCAAATGAGCCCGCCGTTTTTGGGGCATGTCGGGGCCATGTTGGGCCTATGTTAGACCATGTCGGGCTCTTGGGGGCCATGATGGGGCCATCTTGAGCCTATGTTGAGCCTATGTTGGGCCAAGAATGGCGTGTTCCTTTGGGGGCATGACCAGCCCCAAAAGGAACACGCTGTTTTTTGGGTCATGTCGGGGCCATGTTGGGCCTACTTTGGGTTCATGTTGGTACGTACCTGTGGGTCTTACCTTCATTTAATATTTATTTTGTTTTTATTTTACTAACTTGGGATTAAAATAAATACGGACATGATAGTTAAAAATAATTTTTTAAACTTTGAATATTCACGTGCTACATACATATATATATATATAACATCAGTCCAACATAGGCTCAGCATGTTTTCAAATGACAGAGCCGAAGCAGGGCCTTCTTGAAGGTTCCCATCCGGGCCCAGATAAGAATTTAACATCGACCCAAACAGGTCTGTGCTACCGCGCTGAATAGCATGAAGGCGATAGCCCTGGATTTCTCTCACATTGAAGAACCCCTTTGCTGGAAATAGTGTTCTATCTGACATATACTTTGGCATCCAATGTGGCCTAACTATCTCAGCCAACGCCTAAACTTTAAGACTTTTTTCTGGGAGATCACCCACTGGGATCTGACATCATACCTGACATTGCGATTTTTTTACAAAGGTCGGCCCGAAGAAAAACATAAACACAGGCAGTGGAAAATTGGCCATGTGGCATTCTATCTGACATATCTTTTCTAACAGTCTGTCTGGCATAATATTCTGACATGCTTTCTGACATGTACTGTATGCGCTATACTTGGACTGAAAGTATGTGAAGCTTGATGACTTGGGGGTTTTGTTTGTGATTCGATGCTTAGAATCTTTGGAATTCCCCAGAAACCTTGTGCAACTTGGGTAAACGCCGCACGCAACCCGTAAAGAACAACAACTACGATACAACCATGAAGGCCATTTCCTGGCCGTATCGCTGTTGTTGAGATGCATCCAATGAAAACTTATTCAGCCAGTGGCTGAACTTAAAACCCAATTTCTTTTTGCCAAGGGTACCCACTCAGGAAGAAAATGAATGGAAGATATTTGGCATACGAACCGATTTCATAGGTTTTTATTTGTGGGAACATTGACAGAAATTGTACCTCTGTCAGATGTTCAGGAACGTTTTCTTGACTTAGCCAATGGCTACAGGCACCAGAAAGCTTTTTTTATTGTGGTTCTTAGCCGCGCGCACAATGAACTTTTATCTTTAAGAAGAGCCCACTGAGTGAGTTTTTTTATTTTGCAGTGTCCTTGATAGATGCATTGTCATGAGCACTGAAGATTGAAGATCCCTCTTACTGTATAGACATTGGTTCTTTGACGATCAATGCCTTTTTACAAGTTCGAGGTTGGGTGAGGAAGGATGAAGATTCTTTTTGACATTCTTTGGCTAAAATCTAGATCCCCTCACGACACTTTTCACTTCGAGGACCTCTTTCAAAGGAAACCTTGACTGTAATGAAACCAACATTGATGTCACTTAGTGTTGAATTGCGCAGGATTGACGATGTCGACTATCAGTGTTCAGCGTTGGTCGCGCTTGGTCGCCACAAGCATTTGCTGCTGGAAAAGGAATGCCACAGCCCGGTGCCTTGTAAAATTTCAGGGATGTCTCGCCGTGGTGTGATTCCTTTCCGCCATCGTGCTTTTAACTTGTGGGTGCAATAGCTGTGGTTCTGAAGCTTGAGGTGCCTTGCCCTGCGGACCCAGTTGTATGATGAGATGACGATTTGATCTGAGAGCCGCCGCCAAGTTTGCTACAGCTACAGGCTTTGTTCTTTGCCTGGTCTCAACAAATAGGTTTTTCTCTTGCTTTGAAGCTGTGGCAGACAGTCTTGGGCGTAGTAGGCTGACAAGGCATGTCTTCTCATGTTATGCGAAAATGGATTCAATGTGCCAGGCAAGACGATAGAATCCAATCCACCCTTTCATTTTTTCTTGCCTGGCACATTCCCGCAGATGCTGGCAGTTCTAGTAGCTGATTGTTGACATCTTGATGAAAGCATGATTGCGGTGAAGCTTGCTTTTAGCACACAGAGTTCCTGTGGTATCATTGATCACGCGCATAGTGTTGGAGAAACAGATTCCAAACTTGAATGCGCCGGCCTGTAATTTGATTCCAAGCTGGAAGATCCACCCAGGAGTGAGCTAGACAGCGCTTGAAAACTTTTCTTCATTCCAATTGTGGAGCCAATAATAGTGAGTGGCGTTTGTCTGCACAGTTCCACTTGATTTTGTTTCAAAATGCCAGCGCTTCCTCCTCTTACAGTGCTGTCCGATGATGATGAGCCAAAGGGCTGTGGGCCAAGCATGCCTTCAGCTTGGGCACCTGTGAAAGAACTTAGTGATGACGAGTCAAATAGCCACCGTGAAGATTTCCGGGAGCTTGGCCTAAGGCCTAAAAGGAAAAGGAAAAAAAGGCATGGCCCCACCCTTCGGGAACGTTTGGCCAGCGAAGTTCACTGCAGAGCATTGTTAACGAAGCGATGCAAAGGCTGCAGGAGGCCTTGTTTGATGGGTTTCGCTTCGCGCCAGAATGGTGCTTTTGCAAACTTGCTTGACTTCCGTCGGAAGTGGGTGGATACGCACAAGCTTGATCAAGATCGAGTTGTTTCTGGCTTGAAATCTGTGGTGCTCATTCATTTTCAACGCAGTGATTTTTGTGAGCAGCTGGTTTTTTTCTGTGGAGATCAGCTGATTAGCTAACAAAGTTTGCCCCACTGCGGCCAAGGTTTTTGATAGCATGAAGGCGGCCTTAGCGGCTCGTGCAACTGATCAAGCTGCGGTCTCTTGGAGGTTCAACGGTAGCAAGGTGTGTCTTCGTGGGTGGAAAGCTTTGCATGCCATTGGATTCTTGGAGCCATATTAATGGCAAGTAGCAGAAAAACATATTGCACATCCAGTGGTTAATAACGGGCAGGGCACTTTTGGTGGCCGGCTTGAAATGAGGAAATGGCCGGTTTCAACGGCTGTGGGAGGCAGCAGTGAGAGGCGACGAGAACCCGCCTGCTGACATGCGGTTTGTCACCCATGAGAAGGCACATGTGACAGCCGACTCGAGCGTGGGCCAGGTGACTACGTTTTTGCAGACGCTTTATGATTCTGTCGCTGAGACCCTCCCAGACGTCAAAGATGATGGGTTGGAGCTCAGCTTTCACAAAGGCCTTGAGGGGGCCGACCCATATGCCAGTGTTGACATGCCAGCGGTTGCTACAGTGGAGCCCCCTGCCAAGAAGCAGAAGGTTCGGAAGGTCAGACAGGGCTTGAAGATTCATGTGGAAAGGAAGTTGGACCATGCCCTGGAAGCCCGGTACTTACCACCTGGCTGCATGAAGGACTATTTCGAACAGTTCAAGAGCGTTGATGTATTGAACAAGACGTCATTCTCAACGTTCTGGCGCGTCTGGCGTATAGAGTTTGATCATCTACGTTTTCGAGCTGTGAGCTCACACGCCCAGTGCTCGACATGCTTGCACCACCGAGTTTTGCTGAAGGAACTGTCCGGGTACCTTTTTGCCCGGCAACGGCAGGCCCAGCTCTACCACGCTCATTTAATGAGCCAATACCGAGACCGGCAAGTTTATTGGGCGTTGAGATCCAGCTCAAGACTCCGCACTCTTGGGCAGATCACAATTATCCAAGATGGAATGGACCAGTGCAAATTTGCATTCCCTCGCAGTCCTCTTTGTAGAGGGAAGGACCTATCGACCTTAATACGTCCCAAGTTGTCCATCGTGGGGTGCCTCGCTCACGGGTGGTGTCTGTTATTCTCTGTATCGGATCCCACCCATCCGAAGGATTCATCATGTATGGCAGAGCTGTTTTGTCACACTTTGACCAGACTGTCGCGATTGGGATTGCGCTTGAGTGAGACCATTGTCCATTTGGTATCTGACAATACCAGCAGAGAGACAAAGAACTCAACAACGTTGAGGCTATTGAGCGCTCTCGTCCAAAGGCGTTCCTCGGTTTGATTTCTGTCAACTGTCTTGTGCATGGTACTTGGTTTTTGGTTTGGGAACATGGGGCTGTTTCCACGCAAAGTTTGATTTTCATTGAACTTGCTCCCCTCTAACTAGCAGGCATACTGGCTGGAGCGAGCCTTCAGCATTTGAGATCTGGACATTCGCATGAAGACATAGATCAAACGTTTGGATCCCTCAGCCTATTCCTCGTCAAACATGGAAAGCAGGTGGAAACTCCGAAGGATTTCCGCCATTTGATTCAAAAGTTCTGTTCTACGGCCCACCGTCCCTTTGAGAATGAGCGTGCAGTGGTGTTGCTGGACCAGCACAGACCATGGAATCTTGTCTTCCAAGCAGCTCTTTCTACGTCCATGTTGAAAAAAGAATGTTGGCATTCCTTGAGACTGAAGTGGTTGTTGCTGGATTTGCTGCCCCTGCTTGTTTTTGAGAAATCATGACGTCATGACTGTTCTGATGACTTATGATTTCGGCCGCAGCTTGCAGCCTTGCAACTTCTGAGGAGGGACTTTCTAGCTGGCGCTGTCCCAGTGATGCTCCAGGGAATTGGTGGCCCTGGTGCGCCCCACTTCTTTGGAATCAGTCGTCGGGAAGATTTGGGTTCCTAGGTTGAATTTATGAAGGGGTAGGGGATGGCCCCTGCAGGAATTACAGAAGATACAGGCCTTGCCTTCTGTTTTATAGGTGAGGCATCCCGCTTGGCTGGGAAAGTTAGAAATCTCCAAACGTGAAAGCAAGGGTGTTCCATCATTTGTTTTGAAGTGGTTGGAAGTGGTGTGGGGGTTAGACCACCGATGGATATATTATAATGGTTTGGGCGCGTGGCGTTTCCAACTCCAAAATATTAATTCGGCGTCCTGAATTCCGATATCAGCGCCCAGCGACTTGCTAAATGTCAAGTTAATATTATGTTTCACTTGGAAGGCATTTTTCTGACAGTCTTCATTCGCCTCAACGTTTCACATGTCTTGAACCTAACATGGAATGACGTTTCGTTTCTCTGTGTTTGTTTGGATGCGCGGAGCAGCAGATGAATTGGAGCTGCGTTTGTGCTTCATGGCCTTCAGGATCAGAAGCCTTAAGGGCGAGAGATACGTACTGGAAGATCCCAGAGAGCGACTGTCGTCCTAACGACATCATCATCCAGCAACTTGACTTTCCGACCGATTTGGTTCTTGTTGGATCGGAAACGGATTTTAGCCCTGTGAAGCTTTCACCTTGCGGTATTCTCATTAACATAATTCAATTTTCCCTGAGTCTGTCCCACCGGGCGGATGTGCTTGTTTCAGGCTTAAGGTAGCAGCCTATAACATGCTGAGCTTTCCGTTCCCTGCTTGGCAAGGACAAAGCAGTACATGCAGGACAAGGATGTTGGTTCCAGCTTCTTGTTCTTCCCGGCCGTTGTGGGCGATGAGCGGATCCCAGACGGTCTTCCGCAAGGCAGGTTCTGGGAACTGTCGTCGGCCATCAGTCTGTGTTGATCACTGACTCTCCAATGGTCTTGTTTGGATGGTTAAGGAGGTTGGCGTTTCTGAACCCTACTTCCCAAGCATGCCAGGGACGGCTGACAACAATGAGCTTGCTGGAGACTACAAAGACCACTTGCTTAAGTTCGTTCCCGTTTTGGAATCCTACGACTTGAAAGATGCAGCTGCATACTTCCGGGCATGGGTTTCTGGGACCCTGGAACCTGCTCCTTTGTTGGATGTATCAGCGTGCTTCAGCTGAAAGTACATTCTATGGTAGGTTTGAGACCATTTGTACTGTGGGATTTTTTTGAGCAAAAAAAATAGTTTTCACAAACTGATCGCTGGTTGGTGCGTAGTAGCTTCCAAGGTGCTCCTTCAGAGCGTGCTCTGACCGTTCTGCAGCACGACCAGGCTTTGCACGTCTCAAAACATTTGAGCCGAAGCCAAATGTGATCAAGTAACTTGCTGGAAGTTTGCTGTCTCTTCGATTGACACATAGGATTGTTTAGTAGCAAGATTGATTACCGAAACAATGCCTGACAAGGAGATTCAGAGTAAATTTCAAGGTGCTTGTTGCAGCGTGCTTTAGCTAGGATACGCTAGGATTTTCAAAAAGGAATGTCAAGTTCTTCCCCTATTGATCAAAACAGAACTGCCTTCCCAAGGCTGAAGCGTGGGCCGGACGACAAAAAAAATGCTGACCGATACATTGTGAACGCTTCCACACACATTGTTTTGGAAGCAGCCGCAGAAGCTTGGAGTGCTGGGGTGCCTTGGGAAGAGGCCTATGACATAGCCTCTCGAGCAGTTGACAAAGTCAACAAAATTGCCCGGCCATTTGTAAAAGCAAAGGCCAAGCCAAAAGCAAAGGGCAGAGCTAGGTGAAGTTACAAGGGTGATAGTCAAGGAAACCATTGTTTGAATAGGCAGGTTCCAGGTTGTCGGTTGTCAATGCTTCGGTCTTGGTAGCTCAGCCTTGTCAGCTATTGCTTTGAGATCACGCTGCAACACCTGAACCCGACACACCGGCAGAAAAAAAAAACATTGGCAAAAGCCACATTTGACACTCAGCCCTATTGTTTCCCCGGTGCTTGGCCAGTGATGAAACATACCCAGGCTTCATCACCTGTGCGTTGATTTGCACGCTTTTCAAACATAGCTTGTCGACATCATACGTTCAGGGAGGGTTGTGAGCACCTTCAAGTGATGGATGCTAGGTAGGATCTGCCACTCTACTGTGTCTTGCGTGGAGAGCTTGCATGGTGTCAAATCCAAGGGTCTTCATCTTGAAATTATGTTCCCAAAGTGTTGATGATGAACTATCTTATCTTGAGTTTAGGGTTTAGGGTTCGGGAAAAAACGGGCAGCATTCCCCCTTATTTTTGATCAACTTTTTGAAATATTTTTTTGTTTAAGAGTTGAATGAAGCAGCCATAGCAGCAGTGATGGATCCTAGGTTGGATCCATCACTCGGATGAGTTGATGATGGCCCTAAATCTTGAGTTTAGGGTTTAGGGTTCGGGAAAAAACGGGCAGCATTCCCCCTTATTTTTGACCAACTTGTTGAAATATTTTTGGTTTGAGAGTTGGATGAAGCAGTCATAGCAGCAGTGATGGATCCTAGGTTGGATCCATCACTCGGATGAGTTGATGATGGCCCTAAATCTTGAGTTTAGGGTTTAGGGTTCGGGAAAAAACGGGCAGCATTCCCCCTTATTTTTGACCAACTTGTTGAAATATTTTTGGTTTGGGGAGAGGGGGGGGAAAAAAAAGCGGGAGAGGGGGAGGGACGAAAGGAGGTTGGGGGTATTTTCTGTGTTTGGGGGGGGGAAAAAACAAATTTTCTTTTTGTCCTTCAGGCAGCCTTTCTCTTGTCAATTATTAACTGGGCGAGTGTTTGCAGGATGCGGGTGCGAATGGGTCGTCAAAAAGCTAAATGAGAGTGGAAGCTCAAGAGCTGGCGTGGGGGAGGAGCTTGGATGAAGAGCATTCAAATATGCAAAGCAGTGATGGATCCTAGGTTGGATCCATCACTCGGATGAGTTGATGATGGCCCTAAATCTTGAGTTTAGGGTTTAGGGTTCGGGAAAAAACGGGCAGCATTCCCCCTTATTTTTGACCAACTTTATGAAATATTGTTTGTTTAAAGAGTTGGATGAAGAAGTCATAGCAGCAGTGATGGATCCTAGGTTGAACCCATCACTTCGTTGATGAGTTGATGATGGTTGGCGTTTTTGGTTGAATGTTGGAGTGTCGGATCTTAGGTAGGATCCGACACTCATATGATGAAAGTGTCGGATTTGGATGAGATCCGACACTCATAGGATGAAAGTGTCGAATTTCAAAGTGTCGGATTTCAATGAGATCCGACACTCATAGGATGAAAGTGTCGGATTTGGATGAGATCCGACACTCATAGGATAAAAGTTTTAGATTTGGATGAGATCCGACATCCAGGGATGTATATGACAGGGTTGGATGGGGCCCAGCAATGACCTCCCCTTGCATTTCACAAGTCTAGGCTTCAGTTGGTGGAATGCATTCTTTGAATTCTTTATCAAGAGAAGGGCTTTGCAGGGGCACCTGTCGCCCTGTTGGATTTATGGCTGTTTGCCAATCCAGGCTTTTTTGCTCAGATTCAGGTGATTTTGCGCCGCCGCCGCCCCCCGAGGGTTCTTGGCCATGCCACCTGCCAAGCGCAAATCTTTTGGCGGTGACTCCAATAAGAAAGGCTCGAAGTCCATCAAGGCTGTGACATCGTGCCCAGCTACCACAGCCATCGTGGAATGGTTTCTTGACATGCGATGTAGGCAGCAAGAAATTCCAGCAACTCATGTTCTTACTACCTTCAGGACACGAGCCTTCAAAGTATTGTGCTGTCGCCTCAGGCTGCAGAAGAATGTCCTAGATGCTGGAGGCTTCGAGGCTTACATGGACAAGACCTTTGATTCGGAGGTGCCTTCCTCAAAATAGTGGGCGTCAAGTCTTACACATTGAATTGTGGGTTGGATTTTTGTGCGCGAACCGATGTGCAGCGGCCCATGGTTGTTGTTGTTGTTGTTGTTGTTGTTGTTGTTGCTGTTGAACTCAGTCCATGTTGGCCCTGACAGGCCAAGCTGATGGAGTTTGCCCAGTTCATCGACGAGACATTCCCAGGAGAAGAGACGTGCCCGTCTCAGATCTCATGCCAGAAACTGACCAGCATTTCCGGCCGCTGCCAACCCCTGCCCACAATTTATGTCAATGGTATTCGCATTGGCCGGTGAGGCGGACCTACGCCACTGAGTTCAAGCAAGGACCTTCTTTTCTCAGGCCATGGATGTGTGGCTACCGAAACGATTTCGGTTTCAGTGGCACGTGCGAACCGGATGAATACCTGGGTTTGGCAGAGTTGATCATTCAGGAAGGGTCTTTGGGCGAAGTCTGTGTTGAGGCAGTGTAGATTCGGCAGATTTACGTGATAGCTTCATGTAGGAACTTTGGAATCAGGAAATTAGCTTTAGATATGTGTGCACGGTCATCATTGACCCAAGTTTTTGCCTTTTGTATTGCTGTGATGTTGGTTCTGATAGGTGTGGCTGTCCTGCATCATCACATGACTGCCGTGGAATTTGAGGTTTAGAAGTGATCCAGATCTTGGTGGTGTCGAGAAGATCACCATTTGCGACCCCACCGCCAACGAAGGGTCCATGCTCGAGACCCCGTACTCCCAGATGGATCCTTTCCCAGATCGTCATCTTCTTAGCTGTTATTTTATGATCATTGCTGTGCATTGATACACGATCCAAGTTCAGGTGTCAATGGGTACGGTTCTCAAAGATTCCAAGGCAGAGACCTTCTGCCGCCGTTCTCAGTTGCTTTCGTCAAGGGATGGAGGCGGTCAACAACCCTTCTTGCAATCATGGCAGCCGTGAAGTCCCTGGGGATGAATAAGGAAGACATCCCTCGGCAATTCATCGCCGCTTGCCGTGAATGATTTTTCCAGCGCACTGGCTTGGCAATTTCCATGTCGGATGGACCTGGACTGCACGTGGACCGTGCAAAGTTAACACATGATTTGTTTGATATTCATGGAGCCAGTGGTGTCACACGTGTAGTAAAGGGGTCAGAAGCTTGCCTTGCGGTGCACCTCACATGGATGTTGCTGGATGAAAGAAGAATGTTTTTTTCTTTAACCAACTTCCAGATGGCAAAGCAAGTTTCAAGTTTTGCTATTGTGCCCTGAGGTGTCCTGCAAGACCATTTTTGCCACCATGGGCGCGTACCATTCCACTCGGGAACAGATTTTCGCAAACCGTGGGATCACCCTTGCGAGTGTGGGGACGCGCAAATCGCCGAATGCATTTACGTTTCTGCGTCAGGTGGAAGTTTTGAGTCGCGCTGGGCATGGCGGGGCCACCAAACAGTTTGAGGACCCTGGTTTTGCAATTTTTCTCCCTACCCTAAACTAAGTGTTTTTTAACTTTGGAGGATGTAGTTGACGTTTTGTTTTTGGGCTCCGGCGGGCAATAGTTTGGGACAGGCTATAGACTTACCCGTTTGATTTTGCCCAGGATTGGGGGAATTGCACTGCCGTCATGCGGGTTTTCAGCATCGGGAAAGCGGAAGCTGGAGCTGTGAGCAATCTTCAAGCCCATGTTGAGAGGGTCATTGTTTGCGAATTGAAGCAATGCGTGGCCAAGAGGGGGATCAAGAATTTTCTTTCCCACGATATCCTTGCCAAAGGCGTGCTGAACACTGGGTACACCTCGGCTTCAGGCAATTCGGAGGCTTGGGTGTCCATCATGACCAACTTAGAAGATGCCTCAATTGTCATTTGGCCCGCGCTTGGATATGTATTATTTTCTAGTAACTTCTTTGATCAGCCTTTGCTCTTTCACGACGCTCATTTGAAGAGACAATGCCTCTTTCAATTCGACCACGATTGCTTTCAGGCCATGGTTTGATATAGGCTTGTGAGTTGTTGTGCCGCTCAGGTGAAGCTTTTCCTTGAGAGGCTATGCGGTGATTGGGACAAACTGCCCAGCAACATGCGCAAGTCGCCCTCTCTGAGGGAAGCGGTTTCTTTGCACCAGAGCTGTGCACTCTTCCTCCATTTTCTGAGGACCTTGGAGGTGTCAATTCCAAGCTCCGAGTTTCCGGCTGCAAAAGAGAAACTGAGTGCCTCTTTTCTATTAGGCGTGCTGGATTCAGATCTCATCACCATTGGCGAGAAATCTGTCCCTCCTGGGGACATCAAGGCAATTGGTGCATTCAGGACAGGCTCAGCCCAAGCTTGTTTGCCGTTTTCTTTTGTTGCATGGACCTCCCCTTTTTCCACAGTCCACATGTAGTTTCCATGTGTCAAACGAGCCGCCAGGAATATCTTAGCAGCCCGAGAGACACAGGAGCTGCAGGACAGAGAGGACCAGGCCAAGGAGCTTGCGATGAAAGTCGCCCAGGCTACGATGGCCCAGATCAAATCGCAGTTTGAAGGGGACATGCAGAAGATCTGCGCAAAACTGCCAACGAAAGATGCCCAGACCGTGGAGACGGCCAAGGACATGAAGTACATCAGGGATCGACAAAAGAACCTCGCCATTGATTTCTTTTTACCTTTAAGACTGTGCTGCTTTCATCTCATTGGGGGAGTAGCGGCAAGCTTCCGAATCGGAAGCTATTAGATTTGGCTGTGGTTACCCAGTTTTTTGAAAAACTTCGAACGACAAGTGAGAGTGAGTCCGAAGTGCCAGCCCCTATAGTTGCTGCCTTGAGATCCGAGGAGAGGCAATGACTTTGTCAAGGAGTGGATGCACAACCATTGCAAAATTTCCCTGGTCAGTGTGAAGGAGGATGGCGACGGTGCCTCTATGGGGGCTTCTTTGAGTGAGTTTTCCAGATATTGCGCAGATCGCGTTCCTCCAGGCTTGCAGTCGTCTCTTGGTAGAATTGGCAGAAGTTTGCTTTGACTTCCTTTATGTGATTGGTGGTGTGCAGGCAAACTGTTGGCAGACTGTTTATCATGGCAATGTGTGCCCTTCGAACTTCGTGCAGTTTCTATCCTAGGTTAGTGCTGTGCTCAGTGGATGCTACAGTTTGGCCCTCCAGCACCCAATACATGATGGATTGCCTCGGCTTGATGCAGAATGTCTGCTCTTTGGGGCCAGGGAACATGGCCCACATCCAGCAGCCACTTTTCCACCAGGCTACCACAATGAGTGCTTTGGTTAAGCACCGGCGAAGATTGGAAGATTTCTTGCTCAAGAGCGACTTGGACATTTCCAACAACCTCACCCTCACATTCTCGAAGGACGCGAGCATGAGTTCGGACAAGCGAGCCATGACCCAACCATGTTACTGCGTCATTTCAAGCAAAAATTGCAGGTGGCTTGAGTCTGAGCCGTTGAGCACGTCTGTGCTGGGCCCATTGCCGCGTTTGAGAGTGTCGGATATGCAAGGGTATGATCCGGAGACTGGCAGCCGACCCGGTGCTGCCGCCAGAATCGAGCAGAACCTTGTTCAGTTTGGTGTGTTCTTTCATCAATGCTTTATAGAGATTACAGAGCAGGTATGTCCAATCGGTTAGTCACCGTTCCGTGGCGACGGCGTTGTGGTAGTAGACGTTCTTGCTTATAATATGTCAAAGAGGCTTGATACAAATGCGCATAAACCATTAAGCCATAAAACCCTAAAACCCTAAACCCTAAACCCGAACCTTAAAGCAAACCTTAAACCCTAAACCCTAAAACCCTAAACCCTAAAACCCTAAAATCCTAAACCCTGAACCCTAAAACCCTACAACCCTTAACCCCAAAAGCTCAAAAGCCCTAAGCCTTCAATCCCGAATTCTTGAAACTCAAAACCTTAACCAAAATCCCAAGCCTTAAACCTTGAAACCTTAAACCCTTCAAATAATGTGCAGAATCTCCGCTTGCCAGGTGAAGGTTTCCTGCTCTCTTCATTATCCTTTTGTTGCTGCCGCTTCAATGTTAGCGAGCCCACAAAAATTCTGGCAAGGCTATTGTGGCTTTGCAGACCTTTCCCGCCGAACCCGAACACACGGAATCCCTAGGGCTCGCCGGACCCGGATATCATTGCAAGACTCTGTGGGGTTTGCCGGGAAAGGTCAGAGAACATATTATTTGTCGGAAGGATTTTGATTTCTTGATTTCATCTCACATGTCACGGTTCTACAAAAAACATAGATATTTTTATGTATTTATATATATATATATTCATGTTAATCAAATAGAATGTCAGAAGTTTAATGTCAGATAGAATGCCAGACAAAACGTCAAAGATGTACATTTATGCTAGATAGAATGTCAGAGAATTGGTTTACTATGTCAGTGCAGGCAGAATTTTGACATATTCTGATAGACTGCCAGAATGTCAGGCAGAATGCCAAGGAGGCTATTCAGATCAAACGCCGCTGTGTGTCAGAATGCATGCCGACTAGAACTTGGAATGCCAAAATAGATTGGCAGGTAGGCTAGAAAAACGCAAGATTGGCAAGATCGTAATTTAGGCAGAATTTCATTATTTGGGAGCAAGAATGTCAGAACATTATAGGCTTTCACTTGGTGGTGTGGATCACCCGAGTAAGATTAGATGAGATAGACAGATAATAATCACCTTTGTATTGTAAACCAAAAACAGAACATATATTATGACCAGTTATACCGCATTGATTCTCTTCTTAATGTTCAAAAATGCAAAATCTGTATTAATATGTTTGCAGCTTTACTTTCAATCAGAATTAAATTGCCCAGCAAGATTCTTCAATGAAATTTCAATAAATAAAGAAACCAATATATATATATATATATCTACATATATATAATTGTTATATTTTTTTATTTTTCAAAATATAGCACACTTAAATTCATACACATTTCTTTTGGCATAGCAAAAAACAGGCATGCATGCATGCATACATGCACACATGCATACATGCATTCTTTCTTTCAATCATTCATTCATTCATTCATTCATTCATTCATTCATTCATTCATTCATTATTCAATGATTCATTCATTCATTCATTCATTCATTCATTTCTTTCATTCATTCTTTCATTCATTCATTCATTCATGCATTCATTCATGCATTCATTCAATCATTCATTCAATCATTCATTCATTCATTCATTCATTCATTCATACATACATACATACATTGACATACATTGACATACATTGACAGGCATTGACAAACATTGACATACATGTGCAAACATTGACATGCATTGACATGATACATTGACAAACATTGACATACATACACATACATACATACATACATACATGCATGCATACATACATACATATATTGACATACATTGACATACATACATTGGCATACATGCGTTGACATGCTGCAGTGACATTCATTGACATACATGGACTTACATTGACATACACATACATACATACACATACATTAACAGACAAACATACATACACATACATACACACAGACAGACAGACATATATACATACACGCACGATGCATGCATGCATGCATGCATGCATGCATGCATGCATGCATGCATGCATACACGCATACATACATACATACATACATACATACATACATACATACATACATACATACATACATACATACATACATACATACACACATACGTACGTACGTACGTACATACATACACACATGCATACATACAAACACAAATACACACAGATAGTAACTAGACACACAGACCGACAGACAGACACACAGAGAGACATATATAGACACATACAGGCAGGTAAGCAGACTCTAGATCACACAAACGCATTGGTTTAGAAGATGTTTTTTATGGTTTAATCAAATAGATAAGTAGACAAATTAGTATATAATAAGACAAAATATATACACATAATACCTGTTTTGAATTTGTCTATATACAAGCTTCTAAAACCACACGCAAAATATGTATATCAATATGGATTTGAAACCAGCTGCGAGCATAACAAAAGTCATGTCTTTAACATTTTCAAGCACACAAATATAAAATTTTCGTATATTATACACATATCAAATTTATACACATATTAACAACATACATTGACGAAACACAATTTGTTCAACCTGCATTGACAAGCAGATTCGGTTTCATATGCATATTATATAGATAGATTTTTGGACACGGACACTGACGTTCACACGCGTCTGGCATATATAATTCCAACACCACACACACACACTACAGATACAAATTGAGTATTCAGAGGCGGCAATTGTTTTGGATTTTCTCAGCTGCCTTCACTGTTGCATCCAGGAAGGGCATTCCGTGCCATCGAAGCATTTTGGATGGGTACCTTCAGGGTATGACTATCAGTGAGGAGAGAGATGTGGTGATTTTCTTCGACCTATGCCCAAACCAGTTCCTCGGCTTGTTTTGGCTGATTGCGATGCCAACCGGAAATTGTTAGTGAACCAGCCTTGGCACGCAGCTTGCAAGCGCTTAGGTTTGCCGAGTTCTCCCGTGCGTGTGTGGAAAGAAGCCTTGAAGGTGCCTCCCCAAAGGTCATCTACTACGGATGTTTCCGTGAAGGTGATGTGCACAAGCGCATGCAGAGAGAACTGGAGTCCCTGGTGTTCAAGCATTGGGATGATTTGTCATCGTCCCCTCCAAAGCAGAGACCACGTTCTGAAGCTGCTGCGGACTGGAATGTTGAAGGCCTTGTGTTGCTGAGCTGCACCCGTTCGGGGCCAGTTTGGCCAGAGCATCTTGACAGCAAGTTTGCAGCCAACAGCTCGGAAGCCAGAGAGATCCAAGAGCTGAAGCAATCCTTTCTTTCAGAGTTCCCGGCCACCAGTGAGCCTGGCCAGGCTTCTGCAACAGGAGCTGGAGCCGGAGGACCTACGCTGCGGGCAACAGGCCAGCCGGATTTCAGTGTCGATGGAGGGCGCGAGCCACTTGATGTCAGCCGTGTGGTTGATTGCCTGGTGGAACCTCCTCCGGCACCTGCTGACAGGCTCGGTGTGTTGAAAATTGTTTTGTGAATGTTTCCAATGACAGGCAGGATGGAAACATTTAAATTCTCTGGCTGTTTCCTTTTTGGTTTCGAGGCTTGTGAAGTTATTGTTTGATTGCCTTTTATTTTGCGTTCCCGATTCATTTCCTATGTGTCCCCAGGCTTGCTTTTTCAACCACCTGTTTCCAGAGCCAACATTGCCCAGCTGAATGAATTAAGGCATTGACTGCGGATCCCATGTTGAAGTTTTCTTGCTTGTTGCCCATTCTCTTTCTTGTAAGCCTGCCTCTAGTTATTAGAACAGGCTTGCGCTTGTGAACGGGAAGTCTGGCAAACCATCCCTCTTGGTCGACAAGCACTACAAACTTTGGCTGGGCAATGAATCTGAAGAAGCCCAGACATGGAGTGGCATTGAACTCTTCGGATTCAATACGGGGGTGTTTGAGTACAAGATTGTGCGCGGGTCGAAGAGGGACACGT
>CAMXCT020005404.1:0-17037 GCA_947184155.2 Cladocopium goreaui | reverse complement strand
GCTTTATCTGTCACCGACGAAATCATTTCATCCAATAAAACATTTCGTATACAAAACAAAACGAAACAAACAGCAGAAAGGAAACGAAAAGGAAAGTGAAAATTTGAAAATAATAGGGTTACGTGAAGTGTTCGGTCTCCTTGAATTTTTCAAATATTTTCCCGCCAGAATTGTTTGTGGTTGGGGTTGAATAGTCTTATTAGCTAAACACTACATAATATTAGAAGTCTATGAAAACCCATAGCAGTGGAAACGCATAGGAAATCCTAGTGGTTGCCGTACAACGCAGGTCCAAAGTGCCCAACAGTCAACATCTAATCTTCACTCCTTCCCTTACTCGGTTTGTGCTCATGATATCTTGATGGGAACTTGTTCTCAATCCTCTTCTGAATCTCCGTTCAAGTTACCACACTTAAACGCACCTCTACCGAACTCGAAGCAGCTCTTAAAGGAACGGTTCAAGCGAGCTTCGTAATCCGAACCTCTAGTTGTTTTCTCGAAGTGGTGTGGGGCTCTTGAATGCAGTGACTGTCCACGTTGATTAGAAACGTCTAGAACCGCTAACTTGGTAGCGCTTGTGTTGAGCTATTTCTCACCCGGTCTCCAAGAGGAAAGAGAAGAGGATTTTTTCTGAGTCAAAGGATCTACGATTATCCTTCTTCTGCAGATAAAGGCTGTTTCTGTTGAAACACATCGTTTCCTACGCTTTGGAACGATGCTTTGGAATCGTTCCTAAGACTTAGGTTAACGACTTATGATTTCGCGTCTTTCGGTCCGTTTATCTTCGCTTCCGTTTGTTGCAGTGCTAGCGTTCTATTGGTTCGGTGTAAAATGTGACTCTGTGAATACCTGAAATTTTTTAGAATTTGTTGGTTCTGTTCGGAGGATAGAACGTGCGCAAGATGGATGAGGATGTGATAACAGCGGAGGACGCTTGGGTCGTCGTTACTTGTTATTTTAAAGAAAAGGGACTTGTGAGACAGCAAATCGATTCCTTCGATGAGTTCATTAATAACTCCATTCAGGTAAGTGGCGAAAACTGCAGATTGAAATATATCCCGTAACGTATTGAAAGGAATTGTCTTGCCTCTCCTAGATTGAGATTAAAGCAAAACAGGCAGTATATGCTGGTGAGGACATTTGTCAGACTAATGTTCATAAACGGAGAAGTTATTCCGTAGAGTTTGGACAGATATACATGACAGCCCCACAGGAAAAAGAGGTTGAAGGTTCTACTTCTCATCTTTTTCCATTCGAAGCCAGGCTACGGAATTTGACTTACGCGAGCAAGCTTTGGATGGACGTCACAATGAAGAAACAGATTGTCATAGAGCAGGAAGGAGGTACCGGTCAAGCTTGGGACGATGAGGAAGGGGGGCAGGACGCGGAAGATGAAAATAACGAGAGTTTTATTTGCGAAGTCCCGATGATGTGGCGTGGTCTCCATTATGTCGACTGGGGAAAATGAGCGACTCGCGCTCACGGAAATGTCCGAGTGATCTACGATCAGGGTGGTGGATATTTATTATCAACGGTGGAGAAAAAAGAAAGGTTCTAATTGCACAAGAAAGGATTAGCGAATAACAAGGTTTTCTGTTTCAGAAAGAAGAGCCTCCCCGAGTCAAAATATGGTGGGTTGCAGAGAATCGTAGTCATGTTGTGGAAAACAAGTGCAACGCCCAACATCCACATGTACGTTCAAATGTATGCTGGGATCATCCTACAAAAGTGCTACAAACTGGAAATCAAATACGACAGTATTCCCTACATCGTCAGGATCTTCCCTTGGTATACTTGTTCGCGCCTCGGATGGTTGCTGATCGAGATATCCTCGACGTATATGTTATCAGTTTGATGATACCGAAATGATGGATAAGTTTAGAAGCTCTCTAGAGGAAGCGTTTGTTATTCAAGACCAGAGAATTGCCTTAGACTTTATTGGGCGGAGAGGGAGCGCTCAAAACATTCTTAGAGCCGACAGAATCAATTACGCGAAGCAACTTTTAGAAAAGGAACTGTTGCCCCATGTAGGCATGGAACCAGATGATAAGAATCGAAAAGCCTATTTCATGGGGTACGTTGTGAACAGGCTGTTGCTTTGTGCGTTGGGTTAGAGTAGTTGAAGATGACAGAGAATCACTATGCTAACAAGAGGTTAGATTTGGTGGTCCCTTGTTAGCTGGTCTTTTCAGAATTCTATTGAACAAGCTTAGAAAAGATGTTTCGAATTATCTTCAAAGGTGTGTTGATCAAAACAGAGATTTCAACCTTTCAGCAGCTCTTAAAACTAAAATCATCACAAATGGTTTGAAATATTCCCTCGCTACAGGCAACTGGGGTATGCAGTCTGGGGGCGGTGCCGCTCCCAAGGCAGGGCAGGAGTATCGCAGGTTTGAATCGATTGACATATGCGTCCACGCTCTCTACTGCGCCGCCTTAATACACCATTGGCGAAGCAAGGGAAAAGTGGTTGAAACCGCGTCAGCTGCACAATACCCATTGGGTTATATGTGCCCAAGCTGTGAAAACCCAGAAGGCCGGGCTGGTGGATTAGGTAAAAAATTTAGCCCCGTATGTGCTATGTTCTGTTGGCTCAACAAGTATATAGTGTTAGAGCTTTTGGAAGAATGGAGTACGCGTAATCTAGAGGAATGTTCTCCTGCGACCATAGCGAAGTCAACTAAAGTGTTTGTTAACGGAAATTGGGTCGGAGTTCATGATGACCCAGACAACTTAGTATCAACATTGTTAGAAATTAGAAGACAAAATAAAATTCTCGAATCGGAAGTCTCTATTGTTCGGGATATTTACTCCAAGGAAATTCGAATATACACCGAGCATGGAAGATGTGTCGACTCTGTTAGGGATGAGAAGAAAGCCCGTAGTCAAAAGAATCAATTGAGCGACTGAAGAGAGGCTTTAAAGGAGAAAGAAAGAGGAAAAACTTTGGCTGGCCTGAGATAGTAAGCGAAAGGATCATAGAATACGTGGACGTCGAAGAAGAAAGAAACACGACGAAACAAAAATGATTGAAATGGAGGTTGCCGCGATCTACTGAAGGACAATCATACTCTCACACATCCACCCATTTAGAGATTCACCCTCGTTCATTCTTGGCATATGTGAAAAGTATTGTTCCTTTCCCAGATCACAATCAAATCCCCGCGTAATACATTACCAGTCAGCTATGGGAAGGGAAAACAGGGGCTATGTTGGTATGATATGCCTTCCGAAACTTCTCTGTCAGACACTAGTACTTGGCTACGTTTTGTATTACCCTCAAAGCCACTCGTCACGACTCGAGCAATGGCTCTATGCATTTTAGGAAAACTACCTGCAGGTTGTCAACGCCACAGTCGGGATTACCACGTATACTGGTTACAACCAAGAAGATTCTCTTATTTTTAACCAAAGTGCTATTGACAGAGGTCTTTTTCGTTCTGTTTTTTATCGCTCATACACTGATCAAGAGCAGGAGGACAAGCATACGGGAACTTGTGAAGTTTTTGAGAAGCCAACAAGACAGTCATGCATCGGTCTGCGCCATGGGTCCTATGAAAAAATTGACGATGACGGCTTAGTTTGTGCTGGAACTAGAGTTTCTGGAGATGATATTATAATTGGGAAGACGACGCCACTTCGTATTGCAGATGGTGTTGTATGGGGGAGGGACACGGCGACAGCAGAAAAAAGACAGCAGAAAGCGATGAGCTCAAAAAACGAAGCTGGTCTAGTAGACAAAAGTTATATGCTTACATCGAATCATGAAGGTTTCAAGTCACAAAAGTAAGGTTCGATCTGTGCGTATCCCACAAATTGGCGACAAGTTTGCTAGTCGTCACGGGCAGAAGGGTACGATTGGAATGACTTATAATCAAGAAGATATGCCTTTTAGTCGAGAAGGTATTTCACCAGAAATTATTGTGAATCCTCATGCTATCCCTTCACGTATGACTATTGGTCATATGATTGAATGTCTGCTTGGAAAAGTAGCGACTTTGACTGGGGATGAAGGAGATGCGACTCCATTTATGGAATTGGAGGTCGATGATATTTCAGAGTCATTGCACGCTATGGGTTATCAGCGAAGAGGAAATGAGGGTTATGTATAATGGACACACTGGACGTAGAATGAATGCCCAAATATTATCTTGGGCCTACTTATTATCAGCGACTCTAAGCACATGGTTGATGACAAGATCCATTCTAGATCACGAGGTCCAGTTACAATGCTTACGAGACAGCCTATGGAAGGGCGAGCGAAAGAAGGGGGTTTCGTTTCGGAGAGATGGAACGGGATTGTCTCATTTCTCACGGAGCTCGAATTTCCTTCGGACAGACTTTCATTAACTCGGATCGTTACGTGTCACATTTGCGACATTTGCGGCTTGATTGCTCAGGCCAACTTCAAAAAATGGAGTTCTCGTACCAATCCCTCTTGTAACGGAAACAAGACTCGAATTACATTGATTGAAATCCCTTATGCATGTAAGTTACTGTTCCAAGAGTTAATGGCATGCAGATATCTCCAAGAATGTTTTTCCAAAGAAGTAGTGAAGAAAAGGTTGCTCATTAGAGAATTTTCGGGCTTTTTTTGTTACAGTTTGTAATTATAAAATCGAGCAATTGATCTTCTATTATATCTCCAGGCCATAAGTTCTTATTATAAGGTGCTTAGTAAAGACTTAAAAAGATAATAGTTTCACTAACTTGAAGATCTTCCCATGAGGTATCATGTGCTGTTCGTCTACTTTGAACTTCTTCTGATTTGAATGGCTACAATTCCATCATCGTCTACAATTTGATCCTCATCGTCCGGAATAAACGTTGTCATAATTGCCAAAACGTTGTACGAGCTCAACAACCGATACCGATTCGTTAAGAAAGGAATAGTCTCATAATCGCAAACAGGGTGGCGAAAAGAAGCTAGTACGAAAACGTTGGAGTTCGAACAACAACGACTCGAGTCACTTTAAGATAACCTCCCAACCTCTTTTCAGAACCAAAAAGGCTTTAACGCCTGAAGCGCCAGTTTCAAACTGATTGGATGAGAGAGCAGTTGTTGGTTGCGCCAACTCTCTGTATCCTTGAGGCTTTCCAAGTTTGGCTTTCTTTAGCCGGATTCATGCGACCAAACACTGCAGCACGTTTCACATATTTCTCAAGGAGCTACAGGAAACAAAAACACTTTGAACCCTTTGATTCTCAACAGGGGTTTGTTGTTCGCTTCCATTCAAAGATGGAGACAGTTTTTGCTGATGGTTGCAGCTCCGTTTGAAGTGGCCACTAAACCTAGCGGTTTGCAGTATTGTCAAAAATAGTTTGGGTGGGCTGGGATGAAGAAAATTTATCGAGAACAACAACTTTGCTTATTGAGTCTTGAAGGAAAAGCTGCTACGCAGGTAGATTGAACCAGCGCCTAAGTTTCAACGAAAAGAGTTAGGACACAGCTGAATATTCCAGCAAAGTGCAGAGGAGAAAGGGCTTAGCAGGTTAAGAAGCTTTTTTGTGCAACCTTCACACGCAAAAAGTCCTTGTTTAGTACGCTATTTGCAAGCGCTATATGCTTAGTCTTGTCGGTGGCTAGTTGGATGGGACCGCGTATGCCTAAGTGTCGTGAAAGTTTTAGAACCGGGAAGAACTGCAATGAAATCTTTTGTGGCACGGGCGCTTTCTTTTCTAGTGACTTGAAGAGAGGAGAAAGAATTTATGTTGAATGAGGCTGTAGTGGCGTGTGTTTCCTGGAAAATATTTCTAGAAAAAAATTGAATCAGACAAGTCAGAAATACACTTTTGTTCCTTTCCCAGCATCTATGTTGTATACTCAAGAGATGTTCATTGATACATAAGTAATTGTACACCTTAGTTTCATCTTACAACAAGAAATTTCTAATAAGAGTAGTTTTGTAAAGGTTTAATCGTATTCGTGGATATTTGGTTTCTCCCAAAACGCTTTTCTAAAATGGCTTTAGCGCCTGGGAATACGATCAAAGCAGAGTTGAGTATCTTTTAGGACCATCAAAGCTTCAGAAGGTCTCCCAAAGTAACATAGCGAGATATGGGTTTTTTGACAATACGGCTGGGGAGGAATTAAGCTTGGGAGCATGGTTGGATTACTTTTCTGAATTTTGTCCATAAGCCATTGGACTTGCTTTCTTTGATGATCAATTCTTTCCTTCTTTACTGCAACTTTACTCTCACTGTTACTTTTGCTCTCACTGCAACTATCAGTGTTAGTGTTATGTGTGGCAGCAATAGCCGTAGTTAATCAAAGAAGAGCAACTAAAATGAGGTAGATAGATCGTGAACAACGAAGGAAGGAACCACCGTCCATCGACAGCCTGGATTTTGCTTCTAGATCCAATCTACTTCTTGGAATTCAAGTGAATATACCCTTGAAGAAACGTTGCCACTAAAAGTGCTTGCATAAAGAAAAGGCATCGTCGTCTCTGTTTAGGTAAAGCAAAACGATTGCAGTAATGTTTCCGAACCCCGAGGTTGTCGGAGGCGCATAATAAACGTAAGAGCTCAAATTTTCCTTCAGAACCGACTTTCCCATAAGGGAAGAGGATTTGCGATCTTTGTAGCCATTCGAAAAAGGGTGTTTGAAAGTTCCATTCGGGCGCTCATAATGTCTCGGGTTTTTCAAAAGATACGTAAAAAGTAGCCAACGTGTTCCGTAAAGTATTCAATTGGTAGTTCCTCTCTTCTCTTTTTATTTCTTCTCCTCAGCGACGCTATTTCACAGCAGTATGATTTTATGAGAACTAAAGTCCAATTTTTGGCAAGATGGGCCACAGTAGAAAGCCAACTTGCACCGAGAACAGCTTTTGACTTCCTCATTCCGTTTATTGCAAGCAAAGCAAAACTTGTCAAAACGAGTGTGAGGATCCTTTCCACCATATGGACCTTCAGCTGGTGCAACCTTTTCTTTAAACCACTGGGTCAAGGTCATTGGGTCAACCGATTGTCAAAAACATTCTTCAACTTCGTCCCTCCGTATGCCTCCCCGATCTTTCAACCGCCTGCTGAAGCTCTGCAGTCTTCTACCGTGAGGTTCTCCATGGACTTACGTGACTATTTACAATCTCCTTCCCGATATCTTGTGAAAACTAAGTGTCAAAATTTTGCAAGCTGTTCCGATGAAAGACAAAGACTTTTCTGTCGTTAAAGAACACTTTTCACTACCCTTAACTCTACTGAAAATACTAAATACTTGCAACCAGTTGGTCTAAGAGACCGTTGGCTTTTCCACACATTAAGTGAGGAAGGATACTGGTATACTTAAAGGACATTCCCGCAGAGTCCAGGAAAAGGTGAGGTTCAGATACTTTTGTTGAAACCTTAGTCGAGAAGAAGACTGACGCAAGCTGTGAAATGGAAAGCAAAGATGACAGTAGCACGAAGATACTGGTGATGGATGAAACAAAAGTGAAAACTGTTGTTTCTGTATTTTGTTAACGTATACTTCCTTCCCAACGCATGGGCAAAAGTTGGAGTCGGAGATCTTTTTTCTTCGGCACATGCATTCTGGTAGGGCTGTAATGGTTCGCAGAGTGGCTTTACATAGGAAATTTAGGTGTGATTGTTGACTGCACTGCAATTTCATAGGAAATGTAAGATCTTTCAAACGCACGAAAATAAAACCTCAAGGATTTGTGACTTCATAATTGGTACAGTTTTAAACGTCGCCATTTTCGAAACCTTCCAAACCAAACGAACCAGCGCGACTCTTGAATGTTATGATCCATTAGCTAGAACAGCAGAAGTCGAATTGGTTGCTGTTACGACACATTCATAGGGGAAATAAATACACGGTAGTAGGAATAACGCTGACCTTGAACTTACTGTGACTCTTCGGTCTTAATGGCCCAGTCCATGACTTCGCACAACTCATCTTCTCTACTTTTGGAACCCTCGTTGAACACTCTTTGTTTCGTGCTATCTTGATTCCTCTTAAACGGATAAGCTCAAGGCTTTAAAGTAAGAAACCAGAGAAGACCAAACAAAGAAATTTTCTGTCATGTGCTCGAGTTATTGCTAGTTCTTTTTCTGAAGCGGAACGAACTGTGAATGAACCGCAAGAGACTTTATTAAAGCTCCACGGTGTCTTAGTCCTTCACATATAGAAGTTAGAAACGGAGAAGCTTTATTTTGCTTCTTTCATCTTTCTTTTGATTACGAGTTAAAATTTCTGTTCTCGGGAAGCGAAATCCTGTTCCTGCAATGTTCGTATCAAGCTCTAGATTTTCTTTAACTGAATTGAAACCACACAAAGGAGAATAGAACGAAGTTGTTCTCATTTTAGAATCAAAAGGTCTCTGTAGAGCCGAATATGTATTTTTCTTTTAGGCGAAGCTAGCATGGTCTGTAGAGATAGCTTCTCTGTTGCAGTTCTAGTAGTCTTTCAGGAGAGTGCAAGACTGATAGTTGAACGCTTACTCTTCTCTTCTCGTTCATTCGTTATAACCATTAATGAGTATGACTGACAGAGGAAAGAACATCTAAAGAGAGAGAGGAGTCTTGTAGCATATCCTTCAAATTGGAGCGGAACCACAAAGAGCACGAGAGACAGTCGCTCGTCAACTAAAAATATAGAGCAGAGCTTCATATATCATTTTATCAATCGACGATAATCATTTCTGTTATTTCTCTAGTGCCAAGATTATCAGTCAAATCAATACGAGGAGAGAACAGACCGGTATTTGCGAAGAATTATGTTCTCAATTGCTTAAACTGAATTGAAATATATATTTTTGACAATGTAAATGATTATCTTTATGTTTACAAGAATTATTTGTTTGATCGAAAATCAAAGGAAAACGTAAAGCGAAAACTTTTCTGAACAAAAGTTTATCTCTGGGGCGAATTATATATATGTTTTCTTTAAGTAAGCACTGCTTAGCTTAATATATTGCGGAATATAAATAAGAAGGACGTCATTTCTTTGGTCTAAAAGAGAGCGAAAGGTTAGACAGGGACTGGAATATTGTGTCGATTTGATTGAAGTTCGTATCATTTTATTATATTGTCGCACTGTAAAGCAGAAGAAGAGAGTTCGTAGAGAACAGCTTGATACGAAAACAGAAGTAAGAGACAATGTTAAGTGTAATAGAAATTTAACAAGAACTTTGTCTTCGAGAGGTCTTTATGATCAATGAAGTGCTACAGTGGTATTCTTTCATTCTTGCTCGCCGAACTGTTCTCCACAATGGGTAGGACTGATAAAAAATAATAAAAAATCTAAGTGTCTGGAACTTCTTAACATAGCGTTGCCCATGGGTATAAAAGTCCTTCGTCAGCCTCATGGAAAGAAGAGATAAATCTGGAGGTTTATGGAGTCTCTTTTCTCGGGCAACAAGCGTTAACGTCATCTCTAGCTTAGTACCTTTGCATACCTTATTGGTGCTCAAACGGCTTTCGCTTCACATAGTTGACCGCGTGCAGGAGTACTTATCTGTCCAAAAGAGACCGAAAAGGACGACTAGTCCAGATTTTTCTTCCAGCTGGCCGAACTATAGATTCATCTGTAGTAAATCTGTAGCTACCCTTCAGAGCTCCACTATATTCATAGAGTTCCTATTTTGGTGCTCAAGGAGAACTACACAACTTCAACCAGCACAGCTCGGTAGGGAATTAATGTGTTTTCTAAATAAATCACAGAATGGTTTGAAGATAATAAAAGTTCAGCTCTTCAAAGATAAATATAACTACTTCGAATTCCCTCAGGTGAGGTGGTAAACTAAGGGTCGGACAGTTTTGTTTCGTCTTCACCTAGTTACCACGTTCCTTTATTGTAAGCCGTTAGGGTTAGGGTTAGATCTACGCGTTAAAGCCACGAGATCAGTTCTTTAGGGTTTAAGGTTTACATTAGGTTCACATAACAAATAACCACACTTTTCAATCACAAATTACATTCTCTATCCATACATGTCCTTACTTTTATTCAAAACCAACTATTCATCGAGAATTTCTCTTTTTCAAAAACACATTTAAGGGTTAGGATTTTATTCAAAAAAAGTAAAAAAAAGACTTACAAAAAGGTGTCTAAAATAAAAAATAAAAAAATAGTTACATTCTCTTCAACTTTTTAATCAAATCCTACCTGAAAAATGAAGTCTATTCAAGTGTCACAGTACCTTTTCAAGTATTCTAAACACCTGACATATATAATGTTGGTATCAATCAACATCTGCACGACTTGGAAAATCCAATACCATCCTGAAAAAGCTACAACTACAAGTATTTCATCAGATATAAGCCTGTATATATTAGCATACAGACTTGATGTATTGATTTGTTTTCGAGTAGTTTTTCAAGGTCTTTATAAGCACATAACATCCATCATTTTGGTATCAATCAACATCTACTAGACCTGCTTAATTCAACAAGGTACTTTACATGCTATTCCGCCAAGTATTCCAAGAGATATGCTCCTGTATATGTTGGTGTGAAATCATTAACATCGCGGAGACACTTTGGAACCAACTCGAAAAGGTAAACTTCTTAAATGTTAAGTTAAACTAGGCTTGTCTAGTGATAAAAGTCTGCTGCTTCTGCTGCTGTCTGCAGTAACTCTCTGCTTAGGGACCTCAACTTCACGGCAATCTCCGTCTCTGAGCGTCCAAGTTCTTGTGCCATTTGTACTACCGTGTAGAGCTTCTCCATTGCACCTACCAAGTAGTTTACTTCTTCGTCAGACCAAACCACAGGACCACTTTCGTTGTTTACTGTACGTCTAACTTCCCTAGCTTCTGACAACGCTTCAGCTTGTGCCTCCTGTGCGTTAGGGTTAGGTTAGGGGAGTAAGTAGCATAAAGCTTAGGTCACGACTGACCTTCCCTACGGATGGGCAAAAAATGAACACGTAAATCTTTTTTTTTTTGGCACGTGCATTTCGATAGGATTGTGGTGATGTTCGTAGAGAGATTTTTTACATAGGAATTTAGGTGTGATTGTGATTGCACTGTAATTTCATAGGAAATCTAAGATCTTCGACATTTTATGAAGGAAGAAAGATAATCTATCTAAAAGATCTTTTCTCTGTTGTATCTTTTCTTGTATCTTGTATCTTTGCACGCGTTGATTCCTCACGTGCTATGGCTATGACATGTTCTCTGAAAGATACAGAAAGACCTTGGGACCAACCAAGATACTGTCAGTTACATGAATCAAGCGAATCCAACCTTCTAGAACATGTAAAGAGTTTACTTCCCAGACCGGAATCATATCCGAGTTGACCTTTATGACGCGTTGACTACCATGTATCTTGCTCTTTCACGGTTTCTCCACGGATGTACACTCAACACAACACTTATTTGATTGGATAAGCTTTCTGATTGGTAAAAATGGAGGGAAATCCCTTCTTTTTGCGCTGTATACTGTTGGTTTTACTATCAGTGGATATTTGTTTTACTCTAAGACGATGAAAAGTGTTTCTTGGAATACAATTCTAGTTTTAAACGCAAAGTGCGAAATGAGTTGTGGAATTGTGAAAACTTCCCTTAGCTGGTCCCAATGTCCATGTCTATCTTTTGGGCCGGATCTTTCCTGTCAATTCAATCGTTCATTCTGGTGGATGATTCATGCGTCTTCGCGATTCCCCACAAAGTCTACCCTATGCAATGCACGCACAAAAAATTGGAGATGATTTTTCTCTCCTGCAATCCAAACTTGGCATCCGTCCCGACTCGATCTGTCTTTCTAACGGTTTTGTGTTGTTGTTGTTGTTGTTGTTCTTGCTCCTGCATTTGTTCTTGTTCTGTTTCAGCATTGATGTAAGACAAAATCAAGACAATTCCGACGAAATTAAAAGGAACCAGCTCTTCAAAGCTTCCGAAGCCTCTAGTAGACTCAACACAGGCTCAGGTAAGAGCCTCGAGATACCGGAGAGGAGGAATACACTATCATAGATAGACTCCTATTTATTTGCACACAACATTATAACAAAGATTTCGATCTGCACCCAAATTAGCTTAATTTTACTTTTTCTTCGGCCATTACCAAAGAATACCTACACCCTTGTTGTCAATTTTCAGGCCCGTTTTCTTCAAAACAGGTGATAATCGATTATGGAGGGTCCGTTTCTTCAAAGTTTGAACGCCATGTTCAATCCTGAAGCAAGAATGGGGTTGAAAGGATTGGAGCTGTCCTTGAAATCACCAAGTTTCCGAGAGGAACGAATCCGCTTGGAAGCTGTTGTTGGAGACTTGATTGAGGAAATCAACGACACTCTACTTACAACCCCAGAAGCTGTCCGGGAATCTCTTGGCTGTGACATAAAATCCAGCACAAACCCAGAGGAAGAAGGACAAGAAAAAAGACGATGGTTTAGTCGCCTGTGCACCAAGCATGCAATAAATGACTATAAGAAAAGGGTAAGCTGCTTTCTAGCCTTTACTAAATTCTTTTTGTTTCAGGAAACCCGAGAGAACACAAACGTACAGTTTGATTCCACGACGCTGGCGACACTGGAATCCTTTCACAGCAGCAGAAAGACGAGTAAAGACATTTGTCAACTCTTTCTGACACTGCTGAAAGGTGACCGATTCATTAAAAGTACCTACAACAGAGAGGTTCTGTGTCTGTTCCCCATAACTGTGCTCTTATCGGAAGACTGCCGTGGATTCTCCAACACTGAAAGTGCACAGAAAACCGTGAGCAGCCTTAAATTTCTGTGCAGAGGAAGCGCGCTTTTGCACATTGAAGACTTGAATCAAGGCCAGGTAAGTGAATATAAAACTCTTTTGCAAGACTTATCATACTACACTGGGGCAACCCATGCCTTTGCTTGTTTATTTAGGTTGCATAAAGGCCTCAACGCACTAAGTACACAGTCAGTTGGCAAGGTTTCCTTTTTCGAAGGTGGTAAAATGTTCGTCGGAAACGTTGACTTTAGCCCTGAGCTTTTAAGTCAAACGTTTTTGACCTTGATTCACGAGACTGAACGACTTCCTGAGGTACCAGTGAACATTGACACTGTGAGGGGCGCTAAAGCATTATTGGCTGACTCTATTCGGTACGAAGAAAGTGCTGTGGTGCTGATGCATTTTCTGATCGGGTTTTCTTCGAGAGCAACAGACTACCAAGATTTAAAGCTGGCTGACTTGGTAAGTCTGAATTCAGAACTCTTTTTGTTGCGTCGAACCTGCAAAAAAACAACACTTTTACGAGGAGTAAAAAATCTGAGTCCTGTGGTGTTGCCGAAGAGATATTTTGAATCCGTCGTTAAGTACTACAATCAAGTTCGCCCATTATGTGTTCAAGCAGCAAAGCGTTTGAGTCGATCAACCCTTAACGGTAAGTCTATTTTAGTTCACAGAGAAACAACCAAATATGCATCCTAACTTTCGTGTTCGTACCAGAATGGAAAGAACTTTGCTTTGTCAAAATGAATGCCAAAAAGGTTAGATCCTTGGTCCAAAAGAAGCTTGCTTACAGACACGGGCAAAACGCGTCATTCCAGAAACTCCGTCATGCTGGTGAAGCTGTTTTTAGACATTTAATTTGTCCAAGAGAGCTTGAATTGAGGAACAGGTACAATTTTGATTTTTTGTTTAACCACTCTTATAGAACTGGATTATCCTATGGACTTCAAAGAATGGTTGGAAGCACTTCCAGAAGCGCACCTTTTGATATTTCATCTACAGTGAGGTGTCTCAAAGCGTTTTGGAAGCTCTTAACTTTGGGAGAAGAAGCAACCGAAAAAGCAGAAGCAATAAAAGAAGCAGAAGCGATAGTCGAAGTAGCAGCAGAAGCAGCACAAGTAGAAGAAGTAGAAGCAGTAAAAGAAGCAGAAGCCATAGTAGAAGTAGCAGAAGTAGAAGTAGAAGTAGCAGAAGCAGAAGCAGAAGAAGCAGAAGCAGAAGCAGAAGCAGAAGCAGAAGCAGAAGCAGAAGCAGAAAGCAGAAGCAGAAGCAATAGTAGAAGTAGCAGAAGTAGAAGTAGAAGAAGTAGAAGCAATGGAAGAAGTAGAAGAAGTAGAAGCAATGGAAGAAGTAGAAGCAACAGAAGAAGCAGAAAAAGAAGAAGAAGAAAAGCTCCAAGAGGTTGAAAAGGTTGTTCTTAAACAGTTAGGATTCAAAGCGTTCAAAAGTAAGGGACAAAGACTTATGGTCAACAAGGTCATTGAATCAAAAGCATCCTACATCGGCGTTCTACCTACAGGAGCTGGTAAGTCAATGTGCTTCCAAGTGGGGCTAACGAGTGCCGTTTCAGGAATAACACTTGTTGTCTTTCCCCTCCGAAGTGTTTATGACGATGCACTTTTGAAGCTTAGAAAACATTATCCGGAAGGAAGTTGGGGTACTCTAAAGGAATGCCTTCCGCTACAGTTCTGTGGAAAGAAGCTGCTACTCGCAACTGCTGAACAGGTTCTGAGTAAAGGGTCCTTAGAAAACCTGAAACTTGTAAAAAGGGTAGTGTTTGATGAGTCGCCCCTGTTCGTTAATCAACGATTTAGGCATGGTCTGTCAACGATTCCGATGCTCTTACGTGCAAAGCTTTCATTCGATACACCTTTTTTTTTGCTGACCGCTACTTTGCCGGAATCGGAAGTGAAAAATTTCAAGGAGCTTTTTTATGTGCGTAATTGTGGAATGATTCGATCACCAACTGTGAGATCGGAAATCAGTCACAAAATTGTACAAACGAATGATCCGTTTGCAGAAGTTTGTAGCGCAGTTGATCTCAAAGAAGGACTAACAATTGTTTTTGTCAAAGACAAGAACACGCTTGGTCAGCTGGAAAGGTTTTGTTCAACAGTTTTTCCCAATAAAACTGTGTCTTACCACGGTTCTTTGAAGACTGCAGAGAGAAAAACCAGAGCAGAAGAGTGGAAAAATGGTTCAAAACCGTTGATGCTTGCAACCACTGCATTTGCTTATGGGATTGACTCAGACAATTGCTGTTCCGTTTTTCATGTTGGTGTGCCTTACGACTTGGGGACCTACGTCCAGGCTTCCGGACGTGCTGCTAGAAAGACTGGAGGCCGTGGTAGCAGTACAATATTTATTGAAAGGCCCAACAGCTTCTTGAGTTCAAGTGGCTGTCGGGTCCAAACTATTTCAAAAAATATGGACACTGCTGCCTGGCCATTGACCTGTGGAGTTTGCGACAACTGTGAAAGAGCAAAAAACCCAGTCAACAAGGTAAGCTGTTCGTTTATTATTATTATTATGGAAAGCAACTTGGTACTAACTGAACTCCTTAGGTTTGTTCAAAGTGGAGGGACCGCGAAACTCGAATACAGGACGCTACCGCGCAGAAAAGCGAAAGAGGAAGAGCCTGCAAAACGTTGGCAGTTTCTAAGAGGGCTGTCAGTTTTTTGGAAGCACACAGCAGAAAGGGACACTGTTTATCCTGCCTGGTAACAAGTAACGGAACAGTCAAAGTGAAACACCAGTTGAAGAATTGTCCTCACTGGCGCTTTCGTTGCTTCAGGTGTGGAGGAAACTGTCAAAGGAAGCAGTGCCAACTAAAAAATGTGCTCTACTCTTGCTGTAAAACTCTGAGTTTATGCCAGAGTTGTTCGCTTCCTGCCGGGTTTCTTGGTTCTACTTTTCACGAAGGGGAATTTTCCTTTGGAAGGAATTGCCCGAGGAAAGACCGGTACATTCCCTTGCTCCTCTTGCTCTGGTGGACAAAGAAAGAAGATGTAGAAAAGTTTGCAAAAAGTACGCTTACAAATTTTAGAGATTTTATTGAATGGTCTTTAGACTGTACGTGCTACGGCGTTCCGAACTATTTGGTTTACTCTTTCCACTCGTGTTAGTTCTACTATCCAACCTTGTTTAGCAAGGGTAAGACAATAATGGTGTCACCAATTCATGGTCTAGGGGCCGGTGAACATCCCCCTTGAGTCTTTTTATGGTACTTAAAGTAGACTTTCGCGGAGAGAAAGGAGTTGCCAGATAGTTCGAGAAGGTTGTTTGTGAAACTGGAAAGAGAAAAGACAGATCTTCCAGATCGCGAGAGAAAGCAATGGATTAATCACTCAAGTAGACAAAAAGCATTTAGTAGATAGATAAAATTTGAAGACAAAACAGTTAACCCAAAGTTAAACTATAAAGACGTAACAAAATTTAGTAAAAATTTGGTCACGAAAGACTTGTTTGCATTAGACAAACCTTTTTTCTTTAGGAATCGAACGAGACAGATTAGGAGACATTACCCAAGTACTGTGGCATTCTACACAAAAATTATGCGGAACACTGTGTTGGAAACGGCTCGCTTAAGCCTTTTGTGCAAAAGTTTCGTACTGAGGGCTCAGAGGAATTCCTTCATCATTGACAGATTCACGCTCTGCATTCCCTCTGCATTTCCTAGCAACTAAAAATGGAGAAAAATATTCAATGCACTCTCAGTTACAGATTCGTACTCTGAATTTTGGTACGAAAAGAAGCCTTCTATGAAAGCTTATACCAGAACGACGAACAAATGAACTCAATTTGAGAGATTTGAGCTCTGGAATTTGTAACCAACACATTCAGAAAAATTTTGGGATACTTTTTCCTCAAGGCAAATGAAATTTGCTCCAAACGAATCATACGGAAGACAAAACAGCAGGGCTAAAAGGACTTATGAGATTCTTCCGTGGGGGAAAGAGAAAAATTTTGGGGCATTATTTTCCCAAGAAATGTGAAATTTGCCCCAAAAAAATAATGCGGAAGTCAGAAAAACTATGGTTAAAAAGACTTGATGCGATTCTTGGAGAAATTCATGGGGAAAAGAGAACAATTTTGGGGCATTTTTTCCCCATGAAATGTGAAATTTGCCCCAAAAAAATGATGCGGAAGTCAGAAAAAGTAGGGTTAAAAAGACTTGATGCGATTCTTGGAGAAATTCATGGGGAAAAGAGAACAATTTTGGGGCATTTTTTCCCCATGAAATGTGAAATTTGCCCCAAAAAAATGATGCGGAAGTCAGAAAAAGTAGGGTTAAAAAGACTTGATGCGATTCTTGGAGAAATTCATGGGGAAAAGAGAACAATTTTGGGGCATTTTTTCCCCATGAAATGTGAAATTTGCCCCAAAAAAA
>CAMXCT020005403.1:10000-17040 GCA_947184155.2 Cladocopium goreaui | reverse complement strand
CGAAAATCTGGTGCTGTGATTGTATGGTGACGGTTTGGGAAAACATTCCATATCTTTGACTTTGTATCTTCAATAGTATCCATGCCCAAGATTACACGGGCTATTCTAAATGTCACTCACATCCAAGCCCCATATCAATAACTGATCAACATCGTTCCAACTCTTGTCTCCATCACTTCGTTGTTGTTCCTCCCCTCTGTATTATCAATCTTCTACGGGTGATACGGTGATAGTTGATCTAAGCCTTCTAAGGCAAGAAAAGGTTGAGCAAAAGTGTCAATGTATGGCTACAGGCTATCCTGATGACATCTGATGACCATGATGTGTGCCGTGAGCCGGATGTGTCCCCATATGTCTCCATATTTCATACGTCCATTGATCAAGGATCAACTCCACCCTGCCATCTGGGTCCAGGGAACTGAGCAAAAGACACAGCCAGTTCAGCAAATGCGCCCACAGACCCAAGAGATCAACAGGCTGTAAATCCCAAAGTGGATTAATGAGGGTCCAGTACCTCAATGCCGATCCAAGATGACCCAAGGGATTCTGAGGGGTTGGATCCTGGGGTTCTCTATATTTTTCAAGCTTTGAGGTCCTGGAAATGCGAGAAAATCCCAGAACAAACATGCTTCTTGCGGGCTAAATTCCAAAGCATTGAGAGGCTGAGCCTAGGAGGGAACATGGAAACAATGGGGAAACTGGAATACAGTCAGAATACAAGACACTCAGCTTGGTATCTGGTAACTGTGGATGCCTTTTGCCAAAGGTGACCCCCTTGACAGCAAAAACATAGCAGAGCAAACTGTGTGCAAAGAGACTTTCCCTCCATGGCCATCCCAATGAGTTCAACATTGGCGGTCAGCCTTCATGAACACTTTTCAATAATGGGTTGAAAGGTAGTTTACTCCGGCAAGTGTGCTCAAAAGCGTTTCGGGGTTCAGTTTCGGCTCAATTGGATATAATAAAGTGGGAACCACATACCTAGGGAAAGCAACTTATAATAGATTTTGGCGGAACCCACCGGATCTGACTTTCGAGCGACAATACCCTTTTCCATAAACCTGTTGTATATCAAACCGCTCCACCAACATACCCAATCCAAAGACCGCTTGCCACCTGCGACCTCGTTCACGCCAAGAAGCAAAATCACCACAATCCTCAGCTGATTAGCTGGGGTTTGACCACCTTGAACTTAGTGACCCCCACAAGTGATTTGTTTCACACTAACAAAAACCACACTTTTGGCCACTTCCGCGCCCCTTTCCAGAGCCTTACCCATTGGCAGCTGAGAGAAATCCGATCGCAGTCTGTGCTTTGGGTGAATCGACCACGGTTGCAACGAAAACGTCAAGAAATTGATCGCTGAGAATGTGCGAGATGTTTTCAAAGTTTTTGAATGTTTGATGTCAGGATGTCTGGCCGTCTCCACCAGTTCTAATGGAAGCCCTGGTCACTGAAATAGGGGAATGAAATGGAACAACAGTAAATATTTCCCCAAACAGTGTGTCCACACTGAGGGGTTCTTGCGGTAGCTGTACAGGCCGGTGCTTGACCAGGGTGCTCACTCTGGTCTGTGGCATTTTACCATAGTTTACCTGTAAATTTCCGGATAGAGTGGCTCTTGTGAAATCTTGACATGCGTTTCGACTGCGCAGGCTCGCTCAACGTGTGTCTGCGTTCTGGGCCCCACCTAGGCCGCGGCATTTTGCTTGTAAATTTCCGTATAAAGTGGGTATAGTGATGTCTCATGTGACCTGTGGACATGCATTTCGACTGCGCAGGCTCGCACAAAGTCTTCGTCTGCGTTCTGGGCCGAATCTGGGCCGCCGCATTTTTCCTGTAAATTTCCGTCTAAAGTGGCTCTTCTGATGTCTCTTGTGACATGTGGACATGCTTTTGGACCACTCAGGCTCGCACAAAGTGTGTTTCCCGGTCTTGGGACCGGTCTTCCTCCTCAACCTCATCATCCTCAACATTATCATCTTCCTCCTCCTCAACATCAAATCATCATCTTTCTCTCCCTTGACATCATCATCCTCAACCTCATCATCCTCCACCTCGTCTTCCGCAACATCATGATCATCAACCTCATCTCCCGCAACATGTTCATCCTTGTCATCCTCCTCCTCAACATTATCCTCCTCAACATCATCATCTTCCTCCTTCTCTACATCATCATCCTCCACATTTCATCATCATCATCAGCAGCATCATCATCATCAAATCATCCGCATCATCCTCATCATCATCCTCATCCTCATCCTCATCCTCATCATCATCATCATCATCACCGTTCATCCTCATCAACATCAACATTTTCCTCCTTCTCTACATCATCGTCCTCCACCTTATCATCCACTTCATCATCCTCATCCTCATCCTCATCATCATCATCATCATCATCATCTTCATCATCATCTTCATCCTCACCATCCTCACCATCCTCACCATCATCATCCTCACCATCACCATCATCCTCACCATAATCACCATCACCATCATCATCATCATCATCATCATCATCATCATCATCATCATCATCATCATCATCATCATCATCATCATCATCATCATCATCATCTTCACCATCATCACCCTCACCCTCACCATCATCATTATCATCACCATCATCATCAACATCATCATCATCATCGTCATCATCATCATCATCATCAACATCAACATCAACATTATCATATATTATCCTTTCGCTCCCCCCCACACTGTTTGGGGTCTCTTGCCGGGATTTGTTTTTGTTTTTTTTTGCCAGGGCCTCTCTAAGGTTTGCCCAGACTTATTCAGTATACAAATGCAAAACTGCATTGCTGCATGAATGAAGGAATGACTAGCAAGCACCTAGCATCGCTGGAACCTGCAACGAACGACTGCAATACACAAGAACTCACCCACCTATCAAAAGCTATCGAAAACAAATTGTCCAGCACAGCCTGCTCAGTTAGTGCAATCATGAAGTCAAAGTCTTTCAATGCTGATTGACTGGACAAAAAAGGACATGGAATTCACACAAACCTAGAAAGAACATGAAAGAACAACCCTTCATTAATCATTGCTTCATCTGCATTTAAGATCATTTTAAGTTGTTGCGTCCGAGGTTCAATGACGTTGGCTGAATCATATACCACAAGGCCACAGTGTAGCGAACAAAGAGGGGAGCCTTTCCCTGCGAGGGGCCATCAGGCAACTTGGCGTACCCCCACGCGGTGGAGATGCAAAGCATCACCATAGCAATCGTTTCCACGATCAATGCCCAATTTGTCAGGTAAATGAGCCAGAATGCACCAATGTCCTGAAAATATTGGCATATTGGCAAGGTTTGGGAGATGAATGGGGCCTGCATGGCAATATATGGCAATCCACCGAGCTGTTGAGCGGTCAATTGTCACTATGGCCAGTGGGTCCTTCCTAGCCTCATTGCAAAAGAAAAGGTCAGCACCTGCTAGTTTAAATAAGACGAAGTGCTGGGATGCTGTCGGAGAGAATCATGATCAGAAATGCGACAAAAACCATCGCAAGGAGCCCGTTGAAGATCGCGTAGACCAGTGGTGGGAACCAATTCGACGTTGCTATCTGCGCGCTGCAGCCCACAGGGGACTAGGTTGCACCCCTTATACTGATACTGTAGTTGAAAGTTGGGGCCAAGATCCCATGGAACAAGTCTAATATCAAAGAAATGCGTCGCAGTGAGTAAGATGCAACCTTCAAAATGTAGGTGTGTGCGTGTGTGCGCTTGTGTGTGCAACAGCTGGTAACCTTAAATCGTTTCTTTCTTACTTAGACTCCCCAAGTATTGCAACCCAAGGGTTGCACCGTGGCCCACTTTCGTTATTAGATACTTTCATGATCATCTCCAGTGGGTTCTGTGAGCCATTGTGCAGGCACCCCGATTGACTTCTGATCGGTCTGTCGGTCATCGACGGCATCAGAAACCCTTGAGAATATCCCCCTTAAACCGGCTTCTCTCAATAATCTGTTGGGGAAAACCACACTTTATTCGACTGGAGAGTCAAGTGTGGAGGCTATAAGGCTCTCCAGGTAGGACCTGGTCATTCAACCATTTGATTACGAACACCATTGCAGCAATTGCTGGTGAAACCACACCTGATCAGTCTGGTGTACCTTCCTAGTTTTTATCACCTGTTTCCCGAGTCTGATAATTGTTCAACGATACATCTCTTTTTGCAATTTTGCCATCATTGCGTTCCAAAAGCATCTGGCTAAGCCAACTTGAGGCCAAAGGGTAAGAGACGAAAGCGAGCTGGGAGGGTGATGCTGACGACGATACGGGGACGATGTCCGCACTGGGGATTTGAGCCAAAGCAGAACTGGTTGTGGAAAAGCCGGGGGGGATACTTAATTGTGAAGTTTCATGCGATTGGCGATTGCAGCCCCTGCTAATACCTTGCTAGGTATACTTCAGCTAAGAAAAACTATAGTTTTCGTGAAAAAACTCGTCGATTCTTTGGTCTCTACCTTTGCATATAGAAATCTGACAGTGTTGCATTGGGAAATCTTCCACATCGCTTTTTTTGCCCATGGACTTTGTCATTGCTATGATTGGAATTGGAGATCTAGTGCATAGATGTGCATAGTACGTTCAATCATACGGATGTGATTCTTCGACCAGTGAGCAAGGGCGGCAGTGAGTCTCATTCCACCCACCGCCCAAGAACTGCCTGAGCCGAATCTCATGTTTAACATTGTTTAATTATATTGAATTTTATGTCGAAGAAATTGCACGTCTGCTGTAATCTATAAATTCTGGACTTCTGAGCAGCTTTCGACACTTGGTCACGAAGTGACATATTCAAACTTTATTTTGATCGAAATCCCTCTTTGCCTAAAGAAGACATTGGATTGCGGCAACAATTTTACGCAATGACATAAATCTCTCTCCCTTGTTCATATTATCACGACTTCTCCTGAACATTCCTGAGCCAACAGTGTGGCCAGGCCCAATGGAGCCTGCTCGGGCCATCGGAGCTCAACCTTGAAGACGTTGCAGCAGCCAGTCATGGCAGGGATTTATGTCTCGGTCCTGATCGCCTGCTGGGGATTGGATCCCGGATCCAAAAAGGCTCCAGAAGAAGGGGAATGTCCCAGTAATGTGCCAGTAATGTCCCCAGGGGAATGGTGCTCCGTGATGGTGATGATGATGATGGTGATGATGATGATGAGGATGAGGATACTGATGATGATGACGATGGTGATGATGATGATGGTGATGATGATTGTGATGATGATGATGATGATGATGATGATGATGATGATGATGAAGGTGATGATGATAATGACGATGATGATGATGATGAAGATGATGATGAAGGGAGGAGGAGAAGGATGAGGAGGAGGAGGAGGAGGATGGGGATGATAATGCTGATGATGATGATGGTGATGATGATGATGATGATGATGATGATGATGATGAGGGTAAGGATCAGGATGAGGAGGATGGTGATGGTTATGATGAGGATGATGAGGATGAGGGTGATGATGATGGTGATGATGATGATGGTGGTGATGGTGATAGTGATAGTGATACTGGTGGTAATGGTAATGATGATGATGTTGATGCTGATGATGCTGATGGTGAGGATGATGAGGATGATGGTGATTATGAGGATGATGGTGATGATGGTGATGATGGTGATGATGAGGATGGTGATGAAAATGATGATGATGATGATGATGATGCTGATGCTGACGATAGTGATAATGATAATGATGATAAGGAGGATGAGAAGGAGCATGAGGATGATTCTGGTGATGATGAGGATGAGCATGATGATGATGATGATAATGATGAGGAGGAGGAGGATGAGGATGGTGATGGTGATGAGTATAATGAGGATGATGGTGATGATGACGATGATGCTACTGATGATGATGGTGATGATGGTGATGATGATGTTGGTGATGATGATGATGATGATGGTGAAAGTGATAGTGATGATGATGATTATGATGATGATGATGAAGATGATGATGATGATGATGGTAATGATGATGATGATGATGACGATGACGGCGACGATGATTATGATGATGATGATCATGATGATAATGACGACGATGATAATGATGATGGTCATGATGATGATCATGATCACGATGATGTTGTTGTTGATGATGTTGATGATGACGATGATGACGATGACAACGACAATGATTATGATGATGACCATGATGATGACGACGACGATGATTATGATTGATGATGATCATGATGATGATCATGATCATGATCACGATGATGATGATGATGACGACGACGACGACGATGATTTTGATGATCATGATGTTAACGACAACAGTGATTAAAAAGATGGCCATGTGATGATCATGGTCACAATTTTTTATGATGATGATGATGATGATGATCATGATCTTCTTCTTGATGATGATGATGATGATGATGAGGACGAGGAGGACGACGACGACGACGAGGACGACGAGGACGACGACGAGGATGATGATCCAAGGTCATGCATCATCAACACATTTTGACAAGTGCAGCAAACACAGAGCACACCACAATCATTGGCTCTTTGCAGTGACTGCCTACCAGGACGCGTGAAATGCTGTCTAAGTGAATGACAGGGGTGCTCCGAAAAATCCCGATAAAAGGATCAACAGAGGAAGGAACCAAGAAACCCTGCGCCGATGCGGGGCTGTTTACCTCTTGTTGGAATTTCTGCAGCCAGCGCGGCCACGGGCCGGGGCTGGGCAATCTAAGCAGTTTGGGCAATATGAATTTCGAACACTGGCCGGTCAGGCCACTCGAAGACTCTGTACAAACAAGGCCAAGTTTGCGAAAAAAAATCATTGAGCACAGGCCCGGTCAGGCCACTCAAAGAGAGGCTGTACAAACAATGGCAAATATGCGAACAAAATTCATTGACCATGTCTGAGGCGCGTTCAAATCAAGTCCCTACAGTCTGGCCAAGAAATGCGGAAGCTCATCTATAATTTCCCTCCCCCACTTACAACTCACAACCACCAAATGACGCATGGGATAATTG
>CAMXCT020005403.1:0-7500 GCA_947184155.2 Cladocopium goreaui | reverse complement strand
TCATCATCCTAACCCTCATCATCATCACAGCCATCATCATGAGCAAGTTCATGATCATCACCACTTTCATCCTCATCATGAACATTGACATGGCGATCATCATCATTATCCTCCTCCTCCTCATCCTCATCATCATCATGATCATCAGCATCATGATCATCATCATCATCATCATCACCCTCATCATGCTCATCACCATCGTCATCCCTATCCTCATCATCATCATCAACAACATAATCATTGACACCACTATCATCCCCATCATCCCCATCATCCCCATCATCCCCATCATCCTCATCCTCCTCCTCCTCTTCCTCATCATCCTCATCATCGTCACCATCATAATCCTGAAGAACCTCATCATCCTCAGCATCATCATCCTCCTCATTATCCTCATCCACATCCTCCTCCAGCATCATCATCACCATCATCCTCATCACCCCCCTCTTCCTCATCATCCTCATCCTCATCCTCACCCTCATTCATCACTCATCATCACCATCATCCATCACCAGCATCATCATCATCATCAACAAAATCCTCATCATCCCCATCATCCTCATCATCAAAATCCTCATCATCCCCATCGTCCTCATCATCCTCATCATCATCATCATTAACATCATCATATTCCACCTTTTCAACATCATCAAACTCATTTTCATTAAAACAAAAAACGTCATCATCATCATCATCATCATCCTCATCCTCATCCTCCTCCTCATCATCACCATCGTCACCATCACCATCATCATCATCATCATAATCGTCATCATCATCATCACCCCCATCCTCATCATCATCCTCCCCATCATCACCACCATCGCCATCAACATCAACATCATCATCATCATCAATATCATCATCATAATCATCATCTTCATCCTCATAATCCTCATCATCATCATCACCATCACCATCCCCGTCATCACCATCATCACCATCATCATCATGATCATGATCATCATCCTCCTCATCATCATCATCACCTTTGTCCTCATCATCCTCATTATCATCATAATCACCTTCATCCTCATCATCCTCATCATCTTCATAACCCTCATCAAAATCACAACAACTATCCTCATCATCCTCATCATCATCACCATAGGTGTAATCGTCATCATCATCAACATAGTCATGTTCATGATCATAATTCGTCGTCATGCTCATCAAAAACACTATCATGGTTATCATCAACATAATCATCATCATCATCGTCATCATCATCATCGTCGTCGTCATCATAATGATGTTCATGATCAAACTATTGTCATCCCAATCATGATTGTGATCACGATCATGATCATGACATCATCATCATCATCATCATCATCATCATTCGACCAGTCAATCAATCAGTCAGTCAGGCAACCAATCAATCAAGCAATCAAATTAATCAATCAAATCAATCAAAACAGTCAACCACTCAATCAATCAATCATTCAATCAATCAATCAGTCAGTCGAATCAACCAGCCATTCAATCATTCATTCAATAAATCAATCAAGCAATCAGAAAAAAAACAATCGATCAATCATCACCATGGTCATGATCATTACCATGATCATCACCATCATTATCCTCGTCATCATCATCATCATCATCCGCATCATCATTTTCAGGATCCTCATGATGATAATCATCATCATCCTCCTCCCCATCATCATTATCATTTTTACCATCATCATCATTATCATCATCATCATCATTAGCATCATCATCATCATAATCAAAATCATCATCATCATCATCGTCATCGTCATTGTCATCATCAATCACTAATCCTCATCCTCATCCTCATCATCCTCCTCATCATCAGCATCAGCATCAGCATCATCATCATCATCGTCGTCGTCGTCGTCATCATCATCATCGTCATCGTCATCGTCATTGCCATCATCAATCATCAATCCTCATCCTCATCCTCATCCTCCTCATCATCATCATCAGCATCAGCACCAGCATCATCATCATCGTCGTCGTCGTCGTCGTCATCCTCATCATCATCATCATCACCATCGCCATCCCCATCATCATCACCATCCTCATCCTCATCATGCTCATCCTCGTCCTCATCCTCATTCCAAACTCGGGGACCATTTCCTCAAGAAAGAAACATGATTCCCGTTGATCGTTATCATAAACATAGGTATAGGATGGTACAGGGGGGAATCTGCCGCATCTGGCCACCTGTCTTGTCAAAAACTATGGGACCCCAAACACACTCTTTATCACATATTTCAACCACTTGTGGTTGTGGGCCATCCAATTTGGGGTTTCCACTGACAGGGCCTTGGGTTCCTCGCAGTCCCCAGTTCCCGTCTTGTTCTCACGTCCTTCCTGGACATCATGACTGCCACGACACCGAGATGCCTGAAAAAAGGTGCTCAGCTTTCGGCTTGGTGGCATACAACCGGAGTGCGGTGATGCACCGGTGATGATTTTCCATTTTGACTCAAGGGCCCCTTGGGCTCCATCACAAACATAGTTGCAACATTTCGCAGCCAGCCAGCCCTGATTCGTATCCACATTTGATCTTATATATCTTACACACGTATAAAATGCAGGCATATCATCATTAAATTGATAATTGTTAATTGCTATAAATTATATAATTCCTATAGGCGACAGCTCCAGCACTGTTTCACGACGTTTCATGTCTTCTTGCTCTCCCAGCTGCTAGGGTCGCATAGAACGTGCATACTACTGGACATGCAACCAAGCATACCTGAAGTGAACCGTCCCGGCTGAACGAAGGCAGATTCCAGAAGCAATGCAGAATTTAGCACTGTCCAAGACCTGGTATCCCCTCCTACATGTAATTATATATCATTTTATAAGGTCAAAAGTTTGTTCTCTTGTAGAGAGCCCGAAATGGTTTGCAACAAAGATGGTGCAACCCAGATTTTTTTGTCCTCTCAAATGAAAACCATGGTGGAGCCGTTGACGCTTGCTTCAATCCAGGCAGGACTGGTTGGAAACGGGGACACCAACTGGCGATTGTCAACTAGATTCGGTTAGATTCAGAAAACTACAGTATGTTGGACGTAAACCACTTCTTCTAATGGGGTTTCTTGTGACTGTTTGTGGCAAAGATTACCCGCAACTTGTTTCAACAGCGAGAAGCCTAAGAAAGATTGTAAGTTGAACAAATGGAACAGAACAAAACTGTGTATCAAGACCACTTGGCAATTCGATCTTGCGAAAACATGAAGAGACCTTCATGGGAATCGCATCATCCGTGGATTCCATGCTGCATCAAAGGCACGAGTAAGGCAATGATCGTCGTTAGCTGTGGCTTGTGCCAATCAAATTTGCTGTAGATTGGACACTCCTCCCAGGGTGTCCGCTTGATGGTGGAATCTTTGTCCAACAAGTTTGTGCAATATTTTTGGCCTCTTTCCAAACACCTATAAGCTATGCCTATAGGGTCCAAACCCCATTCAACATGGTCTAAGTGGGGCAAAATCAATTGGTGTAAAATTGCAGCAGTTGCTGTCCAGATTGATATGGAGATTGTGCAAGTGCACAGTGCATTTTGCGCAATTGCATTGTCCAGAAATATGATTTGTGAAAAGAGTCGGCCCTCCACCCAATGGCCCAGAATGACTGGCCACTTTCTTTTTACAACTGTCACTCTTCTGAACTGAGACACCCTCAAGAATTCAAAGGTACCACTGCGCATTCTCAAAAGAGTTCTGTTAGAGTTGTGCACCTCAACTGCCTCATACATCATTGATTATCATTAGGTCTCCAGATCTCTCGGACACGTGTCATGATCACCCGTCATCCCCGTCATTTTGCAGATATCCCTCGCAAGGCTGAGGAGTGCCAATCTTAGTGAAGAAATGGACCAGGCTCCATGCTATGAAGACCAAAGCATAGGTCCTCAAAGGCCATGGGCGGCTGTGACACCCTGCGCCCTGAAGTGGTTTTGTTATGGCTATGGGGTCACATGTTTCAAACCCTGAGTTCTTTCAATCTGTGGGCATCTGTTTAACACCAATAGCTTGAGATTTTAACATTGTTTTCCCGAGTGCGTAGCAAGGGTTCCCGTTTCACTCTGGGGGTCTGGGGGCTGAGGGTGTGTTCGCTCGACGTTGCGTTTACGTCCACAAACGTCCGCAACGGTTCGCAACCGTTCGCAACCGTCCGCGCGATTGCTATATGGCCGTGCCTATGGTCAAAGGAAGTTTAGGGGGAGAAACTTCCGTGTTACGGACTTTTAGAATGTCAGGGAAAGAGTTAGTCAAAGAAAGAGTTAGCAAAGAAAGAGTTAGTCAAAGAAAGAGTTAGTCAAAGAAAAGTTAGTCAGGGAAAGAGTTAGTCAAAGAAAGCGTTAGTCAAAGAAAGAGTTAGTCAGGGAAAGAGTTAGTCAAAGAAAGAGTTAGTCAAAGAAAGAGTTAGCAAAGAAACAGTTAGTCGTCAAAGAAAGAGTTAGTCAGGGAAAGAGTTAGTCAAAGAAAGAGTTAGTGAGGGAAAGAGTTAGTCAAAGAAAGAGTTAGCAAAGAAACAGTTAGTCAGGGAAAGAGTTAGTCAAAGAAAGAGTTAGTGAGGGAAAGAGTTAGTCACAGAAAGAGTTAGCAAAGAAAGAGTTCGTCAGGGAAAGAGTTAGTCAAAGAAAGAGTTAGTCAGGGAAAGAGTTAGTCAAAGAAAGAGTTAGTCAGGGAAAGAGTTAGTCAAAGAAAGAGTTAGTGAGGGAAAGAGTTAGTCAAAGAAAGAGATAGTGAGGGAAAGAGTTAGTCAAAGAAAGAGTTAGCAAAGAAACAGTTAGTCAGGGAAAGAGTTAGTCAAAGAAAGAGTTAGTCAGGGAAAGAGTTAGTCAAAGAAAGAGATAGTGAGGGAAAGAGTTAGTCAAAGAAAGAGTTAGCAAAGAAACAGTTAGTCAGGGAAATAGTTAGTCAAAGAAAGAGTTAGCAAAGAAACAGTTCGTCAGGGAAAGAGTTAGTCAAAGAAAGAGTTAGTGAGGGAAAGAGTTAGTCAAAGAAAGAGTTAGCAAAGAAAGAGTTCGTCAGGGAAAGAGTTAGTCAGGATATATGAGGTAGTCAAAGAAAGAGTTAGCAAAGAAACAAGGTAGTCAAAGAAAGAGTTGGTGAGGAAAAGAGTTAGTCACAGAAAGAGTTAGCAAAGAAATTGTTCCCTCACTGTAAATGGGATTGCAAGTGGTGCTGGTGGAGGAGTTGCCGATGGAGTTTTGAAGGAAGTCTCGCACGAAATGCGTTTTTGAGAGATAGCAGATGCACGAAACCCTATGTTTTTCCATACAAAGTCCGTCCCGAACCTCGATGATCTACCTCTGCGGTGCGACGGGTGCGAGACGGTCTCGTGTGTGGTCGGATCATGCTCGGATCATGGGCGGATCATTCTCGGATCGGTTCCGCATTGTAAATGGGGTGTCACCTGTTTTTCGTGCATTTGTGGTCGACAGAATTCCATTGTGATTTGCAACTGTAGGATCGTTCCCGCAATGTAAATGGGATTGCAAGTGGTGCTGGTGGATGAGTTGCCGATGGAATTCCCATTGTGATTTGCCACTCTAGGATCGTTCCCTCACTGTAAATGGGGTTGCAAGTGGTGCTGGTGGAGGAGTTGCCGATGGAGTTTTGAAGGAAGTCTCGCACGAAATGCGTTTTTGAGAGATAGCAGCTGCACGAAACCATGTGTTTTTCCGGACAAAGTGCGTCCCCGAACCTCGATGATCTACCTCTGCGGTGCGACGGTTGCGAGACGGTCTCGTGTGTGGTCGGATCATGCTCGGATCGGTCTCGGATCGGTCTCGGATCGGTTCCGCATTGTAAATGGGGTTTCAACTGTTTTTCGTGCATGTGTGGTTGACAGAATTCCATTGTGATTTGCAACTGTAGGATCGTTCCCGCATTGTAAATGGGGTTGCAAGTGGTGCTGGTGGATGAGTTGCCGATGGAATTCCATTGTGATTTGCAACTCTAGGATCGTTCCCTCACTGTAAATGGGATTGCAAGTGTGCTGGTGGAGGAGTTGCCGATGGAGTTTTGGAGGAAGTCTCGCACGAAATTGCGTGTTTGAGAGATAGAAGATGCACGAAACCCTATGTTTTTCTCATTACCAAGTCCGTCCCCGAAACCTCGATGATCTAACTCTGCGGGCTGGCTTGCGACGGTTGCCGAGACGGTCTATGTGTGTTTGGAGGATCATCCTCGGATTGGATAGGATCGTTCCGCATTGGAAATGAGGTTCAACTGTTTTTCGTGCATGTGTGGTTGACAGGAATTCCATTGTGATTTGCAACTCTAGGATCGTTCCCGCAATGTAAATGGGATTGCAAGTGGTGCTGGTGGATGAGTTGCCGATGGAATTCCATTGTGCTTTGCAACTGTAGGATCGTTCCCGCAGTGTAAATGGTTGCGTCAAGGTTGCTTCGTGCCGTGGCTGCATTGGTAATAATTACTATTGTCTTTTGCAGCTGGACTTCGTAAATCGTATTGGAGTGGCTGCATGAAGGCTGCCACAGTGATTTGTCAGCAGATTTTCTCCATTTTGGCGCTAGTGATTTTCCTTCTAAAATCCTTTTAAAAAGTGCTTCAAAATCGTCTTTTTTTCGCTCTGGCGTCGAGATCCGGTTTTGGAGCTACAATTTCCGACGCCGTTGCGCGTAGTTCTATTGTGTTTTGGAACTCAATCTCTGCAGATCGCATTGTAATGGCTGCGTCAAGGTTGCTGCGTGCTGTGGCTGCATTCGTAATACTTTTGCCTTTTGCAGCTGGATCTCGTAAATCGTATTGGAGTGGCTGCATGAAGGCTGCGACATGGATTTGTTAGCAGATTTTCTCCATTTTGGCGCCCGGCTAAAAAAGGGGTTTTTCTTTTTTTCTCTTTCCCCCCCGGGATGATTTTCCTCTAAAAAAACCTTTTAAAAAAGTGCTTCAAAATCGTCTTTTTTTCGCTCTGGCGTCGAGATCCGGTTTTGGAGCTACGATTTCCGACGCCGTTGCGCGTAGTTCTATTGTGTTTTGGAACTCAGTCTCTGCAGATCGCATTGTAATGGCTGCGTCAAGGTTGCTGCGTGCTGTGGCTGCATTCGTAATACTATTGTCTTTTGCAGCTGGATCTCGTAAATCGTATTGGAGTGGCTGCATGAAGGCTGCGACATGGATTTGTTCGCAGATTTTCTCCATTTTGGCGCTAGTGATTTTCCTTCTAAAAAACCTTTTAAAAAGTGCTTCAAAATCGTCTTTTTTTCGCTCTGGCGTCGAGATCCGGTTTTGGAGCTACAATTTCCGACGCCGTTGCGCGTAGTTCTATTGTGTTTTGCAACCCAGTCTCTGCAGATTGCATTGTAATGGCTGCGTCAAGGTTGCTTCGTGCTGTGGCTGCACTCGTAATACTATTGTCTTTTGCAGCTGGATCTCGGAAATCGTCTTGGAGTGGCTGCATGAAGGCTGCGAAATGGGTTTGTTAGCAGATTTTCTCCATTTTGGCACTAGTGTTTTTTTTGTTGGACGTACGTTTAGAGCAGTG
>CAMXCT020005402.1:0-17041 GCA_947184155.2 Cladocopium goreaui | reverse complement strand
AAGATCATTTCTTTGACGCAATATAAAAAGACATTGATCATTTCGGGGGACCAGTTTTTTTGTTGAAACGTTCTATTTTAGGAACTTCAGACATCCAGGGTTGCTGCTCCCCAAAGGGAATTATGTATATGATAATTATATAACCTTATACATGGAAAAGATCAAATTCCTTTCAGAACTACATACATAGAATATAGGTCCCCGGTGAAAATATTCATTCATTTTATTGGCTTTCATTGCAAAAATATGTGTTTGGTCATAGTTTCCCGACACCGGTCGTGGGGGATACCCTTCGGTGAGCTTGAAAAACTCATTTTTTTTGATTCAATGTATAAAAAAAATCATTTCGGGGGACCTGTTTTTTGCGGACTTCAGACATCCAGGATTGCTGCTCCCCGAAGGGAATTATGTATATAATAATCATACATGCAGGGGACCCTATTGCTTGCAAAACTACATACATAGAATATAGGTCCCCAGTGAAAATATTCATCAATTTTTGAAGGAATGCCACCTAAGTCCATTAGTTTTCATTGCAAAATAGTTTATTTTATAGTTCTCCGACACCGGTCGTGGGGTTACCCTTCGGTGAGTTTGCAAAACTCATTTTTTCAATACAATATGAAAAGAAATTGATCATTTCGGGGGAGCTGTTTTTTTGTTGAAACGTTCTAGTTTACGGACTTCAGACATCAAAAATTGCTGCTCCCCAAAGGGAATTACGTATATAATAATCATACATGAAGGGGACCCTATTCCTTGCAGAACTACATACATAGAAAATAGGTCCCCAGTGAAAATATTCATCAATTTTTTAAGGAATGCCACCTAAGTCCATTGGTTTTCATTGCAAAATATTTTTTTAGTTGATTTTCATAGTTCTCCAACACCGTTCGTGGGGGGTACCCTTCGGTGAGCTTGAAAAACTCATTTTTTTAATACAATATAAAAAGAAATTGATCATTTCGGGGGACCTGTTTTTTTCTTGAAACGTTCCAGTTTAGGAACTTCAGATATCCAGGATTGCTTCTACCCAAAGGGAATTACGTATATAATAATTATTCATGAAGGGGACCCTATTCCTTGCAAAACTACATACATAGAATATAGGTCCCCAGTGAAAATATTCATCATTTTTTAAAGGAATGCCACCTAAGTCCATTCGTTTTCATTGCAAACTAGTGTTTTTTCATAGTTCTACGACGCCGGTCGTGGGGGGTACCCTTCGTTGAGCTTGAAAAACTAATTTTTTTAATACAATATGGAAAGAAATTGATCATTTCGGGGGACCTGTTTTTTTGTTGAAACGTTCTAGTTTACGGACTTCAGACATCCAGGATTGCTGCTCCCCAAAGGGAATTACGTATATAATAATCATACATGAAGTGGGCCCTATTCCTTGCAGAACTACATACATAGAAAATAGGTCCCCAGTGAAAATGTTCATCCATTTTTTCAGGAACACCACCTAATTCCATTAGTTTTAATTGCAAAATAGTTCTTTTCTCATAGTTCTCGGACACCGGTCGTAGAGGGTAGGTACCCTTCGGTGAGCTTGAAAAACTCATTTTTTTAAATACAATATGAAAAGAAATTGATCATTTCGGGGGACCTGTTTTTTTGTTGAAACGTTCCAGTTTAGGAACTTCAGACATCCAGGATTGCTGCTCCCCAAAGGGAATTTTGTATATAATACTCATACATGAAGGGGACCCTATTCCTTGCAGAACTACATACATAGAATATAGGTCCCCAGTGAAAATATTCATCATTTTTTAAAGGAATGCCACCTAAGTCCATTGGTTTTCATTGCAAACTAGTGTTTTTTCATAGTTCTCGGACACCGGTCGTAGAGGGTAGGTACCCTTCGGTGAGCTTGAAAAACTCATTTTTTTAAATACAATATGAAAAGAAATTGATCATTTCGGGGGAGCTGTTTTTTTGTTGAAGCGTTCCAGTTTAGGAACTTCAGACATCCAGGATTGCTGCTCCCCAAAGGGAATTATGTATATGATAATTATATAACCTTATACATGGAAAAGATCAAATTCCTTGCAGAACTATATACATAGAATATAGGTCCCCAGTGAAAATATTCATCCATTTTTTCAGGAACACCACCTAATTCCATTAGTTTTCATTGCAAAATAGTTCTTTTCTCATAGTTCTCGGACACCGGTCAAGGTGGGTACCTTTAGGTGAGCTTGAACAATTTCAAAAAGGATTTTTATGGTGTTTTGGTGGATTTTAGTGGGGTGAGAAAAAAAATGAAACATGACCATTTATGTTCATTTATGTTGCGGTATGGGTGATATGTTGATAATTCAAAGGATTTTAGTGGGATGACAATTTGAAAAAATGACCATGTATGTCCATTTATGCTGCAATATGGGTGATATTTTGATAATTCAACCGAAAATTAGTGGGGTGAAAAATTCAAAAAATATCAATTTATGTCCATTTATGCTGCAGTATGGGTGATATGTTGATAATTCAAATGGGGAGAAAACACATGAGCACGAAATGGGGGCATATTCTAAGTGGAGTTACGGTCGAGTTCAACTGCATAATTGGAAAAACGGATATTCTAAGATAACGGGGTAGATTATATATATATATGTATATATATGTGTGTGTGTGTTGAATTTGGGGCATAATCGATTCCACCCGCCATCACATCCAATCCAAGGACGGGCTGGGTTTCGTGCACAGTGGTACGATTGGCTTCGCAGGCCGGCCTGAGAGCTGAAGCTAGCGGGGTGAATTTGAAAAAAAGGGTTCCATACTTTTTTCTATTCACATATATTTTGGAAGCGGGTGTGAGGAGCAGCCAGTACATGCAATCAGATATATGTCTTCTAGTCAACAACCAAGACAATTTGAAATGCATATGAACAATCGAATATGATGACAACTCTTTTTGAAAACTTACTGCTGTATGAAAATAAACTATGAAATCCAGATGCTAATAGGGCGATGTGCCTTGCAGGCCCAATGACATGAACAACCTCTTGACGACCACGGGGATGCTCCAGGCTGTCAAGGACACGTTAAGACTTCGTCGTGGTGGCTTATTATTTGCCGGGGTCCCATGCAGCTCGTGGCTAGGGCTGAATTATATAGTCAATTAACATTAGCCAACTAAATATCAGTTCATTTGATACTTTGCATATACATTATAAAATAAAAAAATGATTATAAATATTTGATGATGATGATGGTGATGATGATGATGATGATGATATGATCATGATGACGATGATGGGAAAAAGAGCGGGAGATCTGGGCAATCCAAGGTGGGTATGGATTTCCTGTCCTACTCATATGCGCCATGTGGCGATACTAGGAGACAGCCGTGACTTGGATTAGAGAATTACGATTCGATTTCATAACTATCCTGGGACTATCCTCCATAAATTGGGTTTGGTTCACGCAAAGCTTTTTCAGGCCCCAAAACAGTTCCCAAGATACTAAAAGAAAAATCCAACGTGGGTGTGACATGGAATGTTTTTTTCAGGCCAGCCGAAAACAGTTTCTTACTATTATTGCGATCCACGTCTGGCCAAGATTTGCCACAATTATGTTTGCATATTTTGGCTGATTTGAGGCCAAGATATGGTCAAAATTGGAAACGTGTTGGGGGCTCGTTTTTGCTTATTGGCAGCCCTGGCGCTGCTGATAGGCGCACACTATGCTGACCCTTGGTGGATGTTTTTTTTTTTGATTCATGTGGGTTCAACATTGTCCCATTCATCAGCTCAGCAAACGTCCAAACTATAACTCTTTTGGCGAGGAAATTCAGTGAAATCCATGCATGCATTGATTTGGGGATGTCTCAGAATGAGGTAGAACAGCCATCGACATCACGCTTCATTCATTATCCCTACATGTCTTGGCTGCAACGCCTGGTGAAGACCTTCTTCAAACGGTTGTTGGGCCCCCAGATGAATGACCAATTGCGATGAAATAATACATATATAATATGTGATATAATATACATATATATATATGTGTGTGTGCTCCATGACTCCATGCATGGAACACTTAGCAGCATGTACCCAAATAACTTTTTAGATGCAGGTCAATGTTCCACACACGGAGTGCTAAACACACTGCGACCAAGTCCTATGGCCAATTACTACCACTTCTCGCTGAAGCCTTCATATTTGTGCGGCTCTCCGACATGGCCTTACTTCCATGCAAAACGTTTTGCTTTGTCTTTCTCCATTCGTACGAACGGTTTGTTCTTGGATGGAGGTTCCAGCATGATTGTTTTGGACCTTGGCTTTTTTTTGCTAGATACCAGTAGTCTTTTACAATGATTCCAAAAAATGTGTTCAAATTTGTGCTAAGGAGCTGGGTGTTGAATGTAGCGGACAAGCTTGAGCCATTCCATAAGGAAAGGCTCCAGGAATCTGCTGACAAGTCTCGTATGGTAAAGCATACCATCAACAAAGATGGAAAACGATGCACGTGGGGTTCTTACTGCTTCGGAAGATGTCAGTACTGCCCACATGATGGGACCTGAGCATTTCATATGCAATCTATATTATGTTAAAAAAGACAAACCTAGCAGTCTTGAATGAATACCGGGTAAATGTAATCCATGGAATGTTTTGGGCTTTCGGTCTTCAAGGGGCACCAGCACCTGGGCCCCCTGCTGCAGCTTCCAAGGTCAGGGGGAGCAATGCTTCGACAGAGCGGAGCATATCCTCGCGCTTTTGGCGAGTTCGTGGCATCTCAGTTTCAGGATGCTTTGCTTGGTATTAAGGTAAATCGGCTGTTTGTTGTAGTCTGAATCCTACAAACAAAGCACCGTAAACAATATGAATTGCTGAAGAGGTTTTAAGTTATTGTTTGAAACAATCAATCTTCTTGGACGAAGTAGCTGTTATTCCCAAAACAACAGAATATTATGAAGATTAACAAAATCCAATGGGATATGAAGGGGGGTCATACGGGCTGACGATAACAATTTTCCTACTGGCTCGCCACCTCCCCTCCAACAAATCCCCCCAGCAAAGGAGTTTTTACTGTCGTAGGGAGTGACAAAATAAGGAAAATATCAAGCTGACGAATGATTATGTATATTTATAGTTTTAGATAATTCAAGACCTGACAGCCAAGATGCACATGTTTGTACCAGGTGCCTAATTGTAAAAAAACAAACAGGCAAACAAACATACATACATACATTCATTCATACATACATACATACATCAGCACAATACATTACAATACAAAACATCAGAATACAATACAATGCAATACAATACATATCATACATCTCATACATAGAGACAGACGTACATACACACACTACACTACACTACATTGCATTGCATTGCATTACTTTACACTACATTACACTACATTACATTACATTGCATTACATTACATACATTCATACATACATACATACATACATACGTACATACAGACACACAAACAAAAACAAACAAACAAACAAACAAACCAATCATGCATACATACATTACATTACATTACATTGCATTATATTACATTACATTACATTACATTATATTACCTACATACATACATACATACATACACACATACACACACATACATACATACATACATTACATTGCATTACACTACATTACATTACATTGTATTACATTACATTGCATTACATGTCATTACATTACATACATACATGCACACACACACATATATATTGAACATATTTACAGCCATATTCACAATCCATACATCCACACATGCATACATAGACGCATAGATACATAGATACATAGATACATACACACATGCATGCATGCATGCATGCATGCATACATGCATGCATACATGCATACATGCATACATGCATACATGCATACATGCATACATGCACACATGCTTGCACCCAGATCCTACGCTGAGGCTGGCCAGTCTCCTCCAGAGCTGAAGGTTGAGTTGCCAGATGACCTGGCATCTATCCAGGTTGAACCGGCCCCTTTCGATTGGGCACATGCTGACTTGGAACCCATAAGGGAATACCTTCAGCAAGCCCAGGCTGCTGGCAAGTTTTTGCCACAAACTGGCCTGCCCCTTTAAAGGCCAGAACTTGGCGGAGAGAACGGGGTACTTACTTGGAATGTTGTCAACATATCTATATATTTATATATATATATGAAACAGTTTATGTATATATAAATATACCACAGCTGCAACATATGAATGAAGGCCAAGGCCCCTTTGAAGGAAACCAAAGTTGTCCCTTTACATTTCTGTACCTTCAATCTCGCCACCCCATTGCCAAAGCCCCCCAAAACATGATATATATATATATAAAATATCACCACAAGACAATGAAAGCCATATGAGAATACGGGTTTTTGCATATTTAACTGTTCGGATATGGGACTGTAGCATTTTGGGCAACACCAATGTAATGGTAATGGGTATACCCACCAATCCTCTCTGCAACTAGTGGCACTTTGGGGAAGGTCCATTCTGAAACTATTAATTTGCTATCCAATTCATCGCAAAACCTGCTGTTTTTTCACCGCAGGACCTGGGATAGATCAGGATGATGCTTAAAAAAACTGCCACGGGTGTGCGGACAGACCGTGACCGGACCGTGACCGGACCGTGACCGGTGATTTGTCGGAATCGGATCACTTTAGTATTGATTATAAAGGAAAACCGGAAAAATCGGGTGAAAAAGTCGGAAACACACCGTGACCGGACCGTGACCGGGGACCTTGAGAAAATCTACAATTTCTTGTCGCAGGCATTTTGAAAGGGGAATCTTTAGCTAGACATTCCCCAAGTTGTGACACGCTGCTGATTTTCAGCAATGGATGATGGTATGGAAGGCTCAAAGGACAGTGGCGTAACCATTCTTTTCCGCTATGAGTACTTTGTAAGGGCCGCATACATGTGATGTATGTGCTAGCTACGTAGCTGGGAGGTATATACTCTACTTCAACATTTTGCCACCGTGATACCATGTTGTTTTTTTACCTGAGTTCCCCTTGAAAGACCGTATTCCATTTGAATAGTTAACTTTTTGAATACATATAATTATATAATATATGGGTGTCCGCCTGCCACTTCCCAGGACGCAGCAATCCAAGCGGCTTTGCGGAAGGCAGCTGCCATACGTGCAAAGGTCGCAACAGAGCACAGCCTTGGGGAGGGGGCTGTGAAGCGTAAGAAGGAGAAGACATCCAAGGCCATTGGGGTATCTGGGAGTCCTTTGGGTTTATATTTATTAGTTGCCCCCTGTGCCCAACCCTCAATAGGTTTATTTTGTCCAAGGGTATTCAGCTTTTTGTAAGGTACTTAAACTTGTACGGGGTATATGGACAGAGAGAGAGAGAGATAGATAGATGGATGGATAGATAGATAGATAGATAGATATATACCTTTTATAAATATATGATTGGGATATTATTGCAGGATTATTGGCACACCTCGATGTATATAATTTAAACAGCTGTTCTTCTTAGAGATATAAAAAAAAATATAATCCTGGCTAATACAAAATCATCAAATTCAACAGGTGTCCATATTGAAAAGGGGTTCCAAAATGACATGAGTTTCAAAAACAATGGGGTGGTACAAAAGTAAATGGTTTGTGGCTTCAAATATGTTCTAGAAAAAGTGAGGGCACGAAAAAGGCTTGGAACCCCCATGTATTGTGGAACCGTGCTCAAGGGGAAACATACACACACATATATATATACACATATATATATATATACACACACATATATATATAATATAAATATTTAATTATATATATACACAGAAAATAATGGAAACATATAAATATCCCTTGCGAGATAAAACATATTTAGAAACAGCTCAGTATTTGGAACTGCCTGTGATGAGTTAGCTGGCAGGCGCCGCCATCCCAGCAAGTTACCCCAGAGCCGAAGATTGCCCGGAGTGCATCAGATGTTAGTGAATCAACATCAGCCACTAGTGTTGCTCCAAAGAGTCTTTCGCAGCAGTTTGACCAAGCTGCTACATCGGGTCCCACCACCAGCGGAGGCCGGAGGCCTTTTGTGTTTTCAAGTGTTCAACCTTTAACTTGAAAGGGTTTACCATTGTTCGCTATGCATTTAGTTACACAGGCATTACATTAATTATTTGGTGAACCCCTGTAATCAGGCCTGAAGAAGAGCGCATCTAAGTCAACAACGTGCCCTGATCTTCAAGATACGCTTCCTATGGAGGACAATTTTGATGTGTTCTATTGCTACCCTTTTGGGAATGTCTGAAAATAGGAGTGTTTCAAGCTTCAATTTTTCAATCGAAAAAACGGGCCTGGGGCACCCATAAGCATCCCTATCTGCAAACACCTTGTAGTTGATTATGTATGAATATTTCATCGGCCAATTTGAAACACCAGGAGCCCGAGCATGCAGTGCCGATGTTGGGAGATTCGAAGGCGTTACTTCCAGCCTTGGCCAGCCCGACCAGTGTGGGAAACCAAATGTTAAAACGATGTCATGTCATAGAAAATGCAGATATCAACCTATATTGGCAAACATGCAATGGTTGTGCTTAAAAAATGTCGTTTGCTGGTGCTGCTGCTGAGGTTGCTTGCTTCCAGTCCATGGACCCCTCCCAACTCGCATTCATCAAGCAGCTCATTCTAGATGCAGAAGCAAAGCACAACGAAGGCACGGGCACAGCAAGCACTGCCAAGCGCCCAGACCCACCCCTTGACACGAGCACCCCTTCAGCTCCACATGATGCCCGCCCCACAGCAGACAGCACCGAGATGGAGAGCAAACCTGATCCCACCACTGCAGAGAACAAAGCCCCCCCCGCTGTCCCAATTGCTACGCCTTGTCGTGCACCCCATCCACCTGCCCCTACCGGGACTTCAGAAGCTGCCGCCCCAAATGACAAGGAAGCATTGCCAGACGGCGAGAACAGTGGTCAACCCAGCGAAAAGTTGAAACAGTTTTGGTCAAAATTTGTGGTTAGCCCCCAGGCCGGGAATTCAACTTCCACACCGCAAGCAAAAGCTCCGAGAGCTGACGTGCCCACGCCTGCAACCACAGCTCTTGACAGCACCACCCCAGAAAGGACTGATGAGCCCACGCCTGCCGCCCCAGAAAGGACTGATGAGCCAATGCCACCTGCCCCAAGCCAAGCCCTGCCCGTCCCAGAGCCTCTTCCTGCAAGAGAACAAATTCGCACAAGGTTGATGAAGTTGGACAGCCAACAGTATGGAACTTTGATTGAAGAAGCAACCGCCCATCCACTTTGGTCCGAATATTTCCAAAGCGCAAAGCAAACCTCGGATGAGCTTGAAGACATGATCAACTGGATCATGTATCGTGATCAGCAGCAGCAAGAGCAACATGCCCTTCTCCACAAGCCCACGCTTATCCTTGGAGAACCTGACCCCGATGAAGCAATGGTGGCCCCAGATCCTGCGGCAAAGCCTACTGAGCCTGCGCCAACACAGCCGAACATTCACATGCCCACAGCAGTGCCAACAGCAACTCCTGACTGTGTTCAAGCCGCGCTTTTGAGAGCGACAACAGTTGACCTCAACACTCCGCTGCAGACCGCTGCACCTGTCACAGCCCCAGCCCCTGAAGAGAAACAACACAGTTCAGCACCAGCCGATGCCAAGCCCGAAGCAAAAGAGGAAACAAAGCAGACAGCACAGCAAGCGTTTTCAACACCAGGGGTAGCAGCAAAGCCGAGTGAACCTGCAGAGCCGACACCTGAAGAACTCCAGAAAAGAGCCGCAAAGTTGAAAGTCCGCGCCATTAGGGGAAAGTTCCATCGCTCAATTCGAAGCGCCTAGGCAAAATTATCAAAAACATATTCTTTTGCTCGCGCCCCACAAAAACTTTAAACTGAATGCGGCTGTGCGATTAAGAATCTAAGGCAAGTATGCACCGCCAGAAGTGGTGGCAAAGCACAAGGAAGCGGCAGTCAGTTCAGATCCTAGTTACTGTTTGTTGGAAAAAGCAGAAACGGTGCTTCGTATCAGTTGCGCACATCATCACTATATATATATATTCATTTATTGTTTCCACATAAGCCCTTGTATACATAGAAGGTTTGTGTTGTTTCATGCTTATTGCATTTATGTGGGTATAGACTAGAGTAGTTTTGCAATGTTCACAACGCATATGTTTGCAATAGCTGATCGCAATCCCCAATTAGGTCGTGACCAGAAAGCTTTCACACAGCTTTTCGAAGATTGGCTTCAGTCGGGCCAAGATTGGCTGAAGTCAAGCATTGTCATGAGTGCTCGCACCGAGAAAGAGAATGCTTTGAAAGGCCAGTGGAAGCTTATGTCCAAAGCAGTTGCTTGAAAGCGATTACACCATGACTCTGCCAATGCAGAAATAAATTTCTAAATCTAAAGAAACAATTTTGTTTGCCAATATCTCCCTATCGGGTGTTTCATCATTGCACATTAGGACTTGGATTTGAAATACTGCAACCCGGATCTGGTGGACGACCTGATTGAGCGCAAGGCGCCAGGATGGTTGTTACCTTCACTCTCATCGTCTAAATCCACATTGTAATGTTGGGCCCTGTTTGCAGGCGTAGCCAAATATCAAGGACAATTGTCTTGGTTTGTATGGAACACATATAGTGGCTCGTTTTGTATGGAACATATATCTTGTTTCATGTTCGGACAAAAAAACCTTATTCCAAGCTTTTGACCAAAAAAGGTTTCTTACCGGAAAACAAGGTAGGTGGGATTTGGCCTGGGGATATGTCCCCCTGGATGCACCCCTGGATATGGCATGGGCCTGCATGAATTCATCTTCCACAGCCCTGGCCAGATTGAAGAGAAGATGACGGCTGAGAACCCGGACTTCCCTGGGAAGAAGGCTCCATCCAATCTCGGCTGACCTCATCTTTTGCATGCTAGCTGTTCGGATTGAATCATCGGACCACAGTGAGATTAATTAGATATAATGCGTCATTGTACAACATGGACATGGAAGTGTCGTACCTTCCGGGTGCCCCAAAATCATCCAAAACTAGGCCATTTTAGTATTGCATTTGTGGGATCCCTTTCTTTAAGAAAGTCAAATGCTGACAGGTTATTGATCCAACCTTTATATACAGCATATATAAAATAAAACAGCATATATATATATACAGATACGGGCCTAGATCTAGATATAGATATAGATGTAGTATGTACATATTATGTACTTACACCTCATGAAAAGAGTGTATATATATATATACATATATAATGATTCGTTACCTCAAAATCCTAATGGCTTTATGTAAGAGCAAATCCCTGTTTTTCCCCGAAACCAGGAGAAGGACATGCTCCTTTATTGGTGTTGGGATTGCACAACATCAACCAATGTGGAACGCAACGCGTCGAGCTTCACATCGTCGTCTACGGGCGGTATCCGGAACGAAGATGCAATGGCTTTCAGAGGGGGCAACATGCCCATGCTTCCCGACCCTGAAAATCCCAAGGGGATTGGCAAGGGTGACCCAGAGGTGACGGATGCAAATGGCAAAGGGGCTGGCAAGGGCGGCAAGGGTGGCAAGGGCGGGGGCGGGGCGAAGCCGCCTCGCAAGCCGAAGGGGGGGAAGGGCGAGGATGGGTCTGTGAAGACCAAAACCCCAGAGCAAGAGTCGCGAGCAGCATCACGTCCCAATTAGCTGACTTGTAAATATACGCACATATATATATATATATATATGTCATGGGGTCGTTTCAACCAAGCACTTCGTTACATTCACTTGTCAACACACCTGTGTGTAAGGCCATGAAGACTGCAGCTGACCTCATCCTTGAATGCAAGTCGTGGGATTCAAAGTTGAAGTCCAGTGAGACGTCAGAATCTTAAATTTCAACTTTACTCACACCCCTTTTGTATATATATATATAATATATTGATGATGTTTATCCTCGCTCGAGGCCTCAAGATCTCATCTCGGCCCTGGTGCGGGACATGAAGACCCACTTGCAAGGGTTGGAAGAAGCTCGCGGCAATGTTGAAGCTTGGGGTCTCAAATTTCCCACTTGAGAATTCTTCGCATTTTTATCCCTTTGCTGATGAAAATACACAACACAAAGAGCCAATAAAGCCCACTGTTTGTGGTCCAGTTGTGGGAACTCTGTTGAATTTCTAAGGCCGCAATTGCTGCCGGAAAGGAGGGTGACAGCTTGCTGCAGCTCAACCAAAAACTTGCTGAGAAGGTTGCAGACTACAAGAAAGCAGCGGGCCACTGTAAGAAACATGCCCCGAAAGCAAAGCCAAAGGCTTCTGCTAAGTCTGCGGCAGCGCCGCAGCCGTAGATTTTGGCACTTCCATGGCCCGGTTTGCCCTTAGGGCTCTTGGAGGGTTTCAAAGTAGTAACATGCAACTTTACTTTACATCAACCACATACTTCCAGCCATGCCAACAAAACATTTCAGGTTGGCATTTCAATTGCATCTTTCGACACCTCCATGAGTGGGGCATGATGCGCCATGCAATCCTATGCCCTTGATGTATCATGAGGGGTTTGCAGTGCTGATCATTGCAAGATCTGAGCGACAGGGCGAAAAATGTTCATAAGGATTTTCCTAATCTTTTGATGTGACCAAACACTTGTCGCCCGTGACTATTCTTAGGACCAACTTAATCCTTTGGCCCCGTCGCAGGTGATGGATCCTGTGAGCCAGCCTTTGCTGCGCACTTACTCGGGTCCCTAGGAAGGGGCGCGAGTTCGTGCCGCGAACTTCAAGAAGCGGCCGCGGCCGTTGTGGTGGAGAGCGGCGGGGCGTGCAGTCACTAGTCCACCCAAACTATCAGCATTGTGCTTCTTCCCAGTATACCCCATTTGCTCTATATGCATAGGTTCACATTTACATCAAAACTTGTCCATATAGGTCATCTTTTACTAATAAATTTTAAATTGAAACATATGGGTGCATATGGATGCAAATGGGGTGTACTTATGTATTGGTACAGATCGAAACCACTTCAGGGGTCGAGTTCACATCATCCCAGGTAAAGGGCACACAGAATGATCAATGAATGTCAATCGATGGTTGTACGCATGGGCTACCTCTTTTTTTGGGATTAGAACTTGGATGATTATGATTATTTGTGGGCTCCCAATATTAATTATAAGCATCCCCAAGCACTGTAAGGTTGACCAAGAAGTAGGATAAGTAGGGGGCACCATTCTTTCAAACAGTTTTGGGTTTTACGTACTTCCCACCAGAAGCTTCAAAGGTGAGCTCACCAAAAAAATTGCCCGGGCTGGTGGATGTGGCAAACACCCCCAAAACATTGAAAGAGATCTCATGAGATCGCTGGAACTTCCCCTTGATACTTGGGAAGAACTACTAGCAGGTTTTGTGTTTATTCCCCTTTTTGGTTGGAATTAGGATTGAACAGCCTTTTTGTTTCTGCTATGATGGTAGCAAACACGTTGAGGACATGCATTGGGTAGAGGTGCCGGTGAAAGATTTAAAGAAACCGAAGCATCGCACCACAATGCGGATTCCCATTGTTCTGGCCCACGAGATGTTGCACTACCTTGCTGATGCTTTCTTGCATCAATATTGATATATAGGTATATATATTTATAGTATAATACATATATCTTTGTCATTTGTACCTACCTACCAACCTACCTACCTACCTATCTATATAATTTATCTACCTATCTACCTATCTAATCTATCTATCTATCTAGCTAGCTAGCTAGCTATCTATCTAGCTACCTATCTATCTATCTATCGATCTATCTATCTTTCTATCTACCTATCTATCTGTCTATCTGTCTATCTGTCTATCTGTCTATCTGTCTATCTATCTATCTGTCTATCTATCTATCTATCTATCTATCTATCCATCTATCTATCTATCTATCTATCTATCTATCTATCTAATCCTATCTATCTATCTATCTATCTGTATTTTTGCTTATCTGCTCATTTATTCACCATAGCGGGATGTTCCCCAGTGTTTTTTCTCTGTCAAATGAGGTTTTCTTGGAATGAACCACCAGCTACCAGGAAACTCACAAAGTTGTCATCTCGAAGACTGACATAGAGGAGTACTGGGCACACTGGAAGCAGCATTGTCCCTACCATGAGGCAGCTGATCTTGCTCAGCACAACCCTGTAGGGCTGTTTGGAGATGATGCTAGATGGTCACTAGCGGGTGCAAAAATCATTTGCTTTCTTCTCAATCAAATCTTGGATCGTAGAACCCGACACTGGGATTAATTGGATTGGCAACATTTTTTCTTAAGGTTAAATGTGTGAGAAATGCATAGCTATAAGTTATATGATAAACATTCGGCAATGTCAGTTCCTAAATGCCTACAAGTAAAGGGTTAAAGTAAAGACCAAACCCTTTCTTTGTACATGCCTGCTCAGGACTTCCTAGCTCTCGATTCGTGCTCTTTGTTATCCGTTTTGAACTGAGCCTTGGTCCAGAAACGTTGGACCCATTGTTTCGTGCCCAGGCTTGGTCTCTGAATGTTTCTCATCCACAGTTATGATTGGTTTTTTATTTGTTGTAGGTTGGTATCAGTACGAGCCGCGATATTTGGTGTAATTTTGGTACCAGTTTGAGCCGTGATATGTTTTTTACACGAATCAGGGGTCCTCAGCGAGGTTGCATACCATGGTGTGTTTCCAAGTGTCGATTGGGATGGCCTCAAACTTTGTGGTCGTTTTGCGACATATGCTGGGCGCAGAATCTCTGGGGGGCCCCATTGCCTCGTAGAGTGCAGGGGGGACTGGAAATGGCATTGGGAAATGTGGGAGCTAAGAAGTTATTGGAAAAGGGCTGCTGGTATGTGCCATCGCTGCCGAGCTACAACAAATGGACGCTATCAGTGCCTCAATTCAATTTGAAACTTTCTCTTTGGGTGGCAAAAAAAAAGTGAAAACCATTTTATGTTTTGTTTTTTGTGCCATTGATACTATGAGGTACTCACACTTCTCCAATTTCCTGAACATTCCTCGCCTGAGCCTTCCTGAGTTCTACACTGTCGCCTTGAGCCTCGCCTAGTACACAACAAGTTTGTGTTCATTTGTTGTTCCGAACCCTTAGGCTTACACCTATATTGTTGTATATTACAGCATGGTATCATCAAGAAAAGAAATAGAACATATATTTGTATTGTTGACCATGACCCTGTTGCAGGAAGAACTATGTCAATCCAATCGCTTTGGTATACGGCTTCTTGCCCTCGATGCTTAAGTTTTGTCTTATGCACGTGCTACACCTTGGCCTGTTGCATTTCCTGAACGGTGCTAGTGTAGTGTTACTTCATCAGCATGGATGGTTTGGACCGCCGGCCATGGAAGTCAAAGACATGCTGGAGATCTTGACACTCAGATTCCGAAGCTGGTGCTCCGTGCAGGGCATCAGGCTTTGGGATAATTTTATGGTTTCACGGTCCCTTAAACACACATGCAATACATTTAAATACATAATACTACAGGAGTGTACATATGTGTATATATATATATAAATATTACATATATCCTGAATCTTTTGTACGTATATCCTGAATCTTTTGGCTATCCCTGTATAGGCATTCCCAGCCACACATCACAAGCGGCTTACTACATCGGAAAGCTGGTGAGTTTTGCGAATTGAGACTCAAAGCGTGGAACAGCCGAATCATGACGGCATTTTTGACTACTTGTTTGAATGCCCTGGTGGCTTCTTTGCCAATTGCCAACCGATCACCTCAGCTGGTATTGACTACTGGGACCATGAACGCAATATCAACATGGATGCTCAAACTTGAGGGGTGTAGCAGGTACCTTTCCGCTGATGAGGCGGAGTGGCTGTGGGTTGAAGGCAACCGGTTTCTTATCTGATATGAGTTTCACTTTCCTGCCTATAATCCACAACAATATATTTAAATATATAATTGGCCAGTTGTTTTTTTCAGGGTTAATGTTTGGGTTCCGGCAAGGTTTTTGGATTTGTACCGATGTGCAGCGCACGCTTTCATTGAGCAAAACGAACTGTTCCTACCGCTGCGTCCAAAAACGCATGATCTTATGTTGTGGTTTAGCTCATTTTTTACTTTTTATTTCCCAGAAGATGGGCATATTTGAAAACCAGAAAAGACCGACACTTTTGCTGTGCCATCTTGCCAAACTGTGAGGCATTCCAAGAACAATGTTTGGAGATGCGAATCACGCGAATCAATGCACGCACGCTCCATGCATACTTAGATGAAGATGCTATGGGGAGCGTCAAGTCCATTTGTAGGAAAACACACAGAAGTTTAATGGAAGTCAGAGTTATGGGCAGAATTTTGCTCGGGTTGAAGGTTGCTGGCCGATCCGCGCGTACCGCGTAGAAGAAAAAAGTGCTTTGGATCAGGATGAGTGCTGCTTAAGTTATCGGACCCAAAAATCGGATTTGGATGTGGCTCTGTGGTGCCTACGTTGGCAAAATCGGAAGGCATGTAGGCATTTGGAACTCACATTGCCGAATGTTGATCATATTTACCTACGTTAGAGCTATAGGGATAGAGAGGGAGAGGGAGAGAGAGGGAGAGAGAGAGAGAGAGAGAAGAGAGGGAGAGAGAGGGAGAGGGAGAGAGAAGAAGAGAGAGAGAGAAGAGAAGAGAGAGAGAGAGAAGAGAAGAGAGAGAGAGAGAAGAGAAGAGAGAGAGAGAGAGAAGAGAGAGAAGAGAGAGAAGAGAGAGAAGAGAGAGAAGAGAGAGGAGAGAGAGAAGAGAGAGAAGAGAGAGAAGAGAGAGAAGAGAGAGAAGAGAGAGAAGAGAGAGAAGAGCGAGAAGAGAGAGAAGAGAGAGAAGAGAGAGAAGAGAGAGAAGAGAGAGAAGAGAGAGAAGAGAGAGAAGAGAGAGAAGAGAGAGAAGAGAGAGAAGAGAGAGAAGAGAGAGAAGAGAGAGAAGAGAGAGACGAGAGAGAAGAGAGAGAGAGAGAGAGAAGAGAGAGAAGAGAGAGAAGAGAGAGAAGAGAGAGAAGAGAGAGAAGAGAGAGAAGAGAGAGAAGAGAGAGATAGAGAGAAGAGAGAGAAGAGAGAGAAGAGAGAGAAGAGAGAGAGAGAGA
>CAMXCT020005401.1:418054-457275 GCA_947184155.2 Cladocopium goreaui | reverse complement strand
GCAATGGTAAAAGGTTCCAGCTTCTATGCCACCTGCAATGCGGCTGATCCCTATCAGTCTTTCCAAAGGGCTGCCTCGCCCTATCAAAGCTAAATGGCCAAGCACTGAATCCCTTCCCTACCCACTGTCCTGAAAATGGGGCTCCCTGAGCCTGTAAAGGTGCTACCGGATCAGATGCATTCTGATGGGAAACTGTGTTGAAAGTCCTGGGCTTCCGCAAGGCAACGAAGGCTAAAGGTGCAGCAAATGGTATGATTCACAATATATATATATATTTATGTACTTATATATATATACACATTCATATGTATATACATATAACTGTATATATATATATAAATGAGTATGTATCTACAAGTATATATACTGTATTCCACATGTTTCCAGGGTGCATGTCGTGTAGTCTATACACCTTGAGTATCACATTCAAGCCAGCACCTTGCATGTGAAAATAGGTGTTTCCAATCTGCTTTGGGGGGGAGGCGCTGCGCCCTTGTTTTTGTTTCGACCTAATACCTACATAGGTACATGCATGAGTATTGAGCACATTTATATGCGCCTTCAAGGCTCAAGAAAGAGGTATATAGAGTAACCCTGTAGACAAGCACAGACCGGCAACAGGCTGAGTAAAAGAGTGCTGTCATTGGGGAAGACGCCTTAGCTGATCTTGAAGTAGACGCTAGGGCCCCTCTTCAAGTGGTAGCGGAGCTGTGATCCCTCATTGAGGGTGAGCTCCAGGTAGAGCCCAAGAAATGGCAAGCCATGGCTATGATGATGATGACTTCGACATTGCCGATGCAAATGAATGGAACCAATATGACTCTTATGCAATGAGAAGAGCACCCCAGCATACACAGATTCATATGACGCAACAGATGACCACAAAGGTTGCTCCAGCCTATGATGGGCGAACCAGCTTCTTTGCCTTTGAGGATGCAATCGATGGCTGGTGTGACATTACGGAGTTAGAACCAGAGAAACGTGGTCCAGCATTGCGCAATAGACTGGAAGGAGATGCTCAACAATACAAGAGGCTATTGGATAGAGAATTACTCAGGGATCCCTACGAAGGAGTAGCTTATTTCAAAAGATTTCTACGACCTCATTTCATCAAAGGTGCCCAGAACGTGTTCTTATACCGTTTCATGCAGTTCATGAAGTTCAACAGAGGAACCATGGATCTTCAGAAGTGGATGACTAGATTTCAACTCACTGGCAATAGACTTATTGAGTCTTGGATGGATTTACTTCCAGAAGTAACAGTGACTTGTCCTGAAGCAATCCTGTTTGTTCAACAACGACGTCAAGAACATGAACGAGATCAACAAGAGAGAGCTGAAGTAGCAGCAGCCTCAGGAACACCCCATGTAGCTGTTCCTTGGACAGATGAACTGGCACTAGCGGCATTCAGACTATTTCAGGAAAATCGTAGAGAAGCACAGCGACAAGCATTCCCACTGGGTGAAAATTTGCTAGCATTGATTTTTGTAAGTCTAGCTGACCTGAGTCAAGATCAGAGAAACACACTCACAAGTATCATGACACATCGTGGACGAACCCTCGATCGATACAGAATTCAAGAACTACGTGACCTGTTTTTGGAAATGTTTTGCACTACCAAAACAGCAGTTGACAATCCATTGATGCAACCCTCTGGCATGGCACAGAGAAGATCTTTCCTCGTACTGGATGAAGGTGAATTAGAAGGAACCGACGGCTATTGGACCGAAGATGAAGAAGACGGCGCAGAAGGATTCCTGGATGCTTTAGAAGATGTTTTCTGGGTTTATGATGACGCCAACTTCACATGGTATCAGAGAAGGTTCCAAGGCAAATACATCAGACGAGGCAAAGGTAAAGGAAAGAGAAAAGGAAAAGGCAGAGGAGGACGAAGATTCTTCAGATCAAGAAAAGGAAAAGGCCGAGGAAAAGGAAGAAAGAAAGGCCGCTCTCACATGGTGAGTGAAGAAGGTTATGAAGATGAATGGCAAGATGATGAATGGAATGAAAACTATGACGGCTATTGGGCCGATGATCAAACCTGGAATGAAGGCTATTGGGCCTATGATGATTCATACTACATGGATGAGTATGGATATTTCCAGAGGAAAGGAAAAGGAAAAGGAAAAGGAAAGAAAGGCAAGAAAGGCAAGGATGATGATGGAAAAGGAGGAAAGCCAGGAGATGGAAAAGGCAAGTCGAACTATGTTCAACCTCAGACCACATCAGCTCCTGCCATACAGAATCAACAAACTCAACAAGCTCATTATTCTTCTGCAGCTTCAAGTTCTGGTCATGGTTTCTTTTCATTTGGAACAACTGAACCAGCACGTCTTGATGTTGCAGAGACAGAGCCAGCTCGTGTTGATGTTTTGACATCCACGTATTCAGCACAAGATGAACAACGACGCACTCGTCGTGGAGGACAGAACCAACGTGATGCAAGAGCACATCAAAACAGGAGAGAGATGAAGAGATTCCCTGTTCTGGTTGGAGAAGTTGGTGCACTACGACAAGGTGTACAACAACGTCCAGCTGTAGTGCCCAGGCAAGTTGGTCTTCAAGAAGGTGAGGCTTCATGGAAGCCATTGGCAGAAGGCACATCATTGTTTTCATATGGATGCTCTACAGAGATAGAGGAATCATCACAGCAGAGTGCTTTTTCATTTCATACTGTACAAACTGATCTGGCATGTGAGAATGGACTAGCTTTTCACACAGAGAATTCTGCACCACCAACTGTGTGTATTCTGGATCTTGGATGCACAAGAGCTATGGGCTCTCGACGAGCAGTTGAAGCATATTGCAGATATGTTGACTCACATCCCAACAGTGGACTCTGGTATGAAATTCAGCCAACAAGTTCAAGATTTTTCTTTGCAAACCCACAACAATCAAAATGTACTGAGAAGCTCGTGATATTCATGTATGATCATGGATGGAACACTCAGTTTACAGAATTCGACATTGTCGAAGAAGGTGATGTCCCATTGTTGATGTCACTTCCACAGATGAGAAACCTTGGATTTCAATTTGAACTTACTCCAGAGAAGGCTTATTTGTCCTGTGCACGTATTGGCATGAGAAAAATGGTTTTGAGGACAGCCATCAGTACTCATCTCATTCTCGACCTACAAGATGTAGCATGGTACATGAGCCAAGTTCATTTCAAGATTCCACAAGTCAAAAGTTTCTATTCACAACACGATCACTTTGAGTACAGTCAGATTGCTGTCAAACAAGATGATCATGAAGGAGAAGCTTTGGTGACTGGTGACTACTGGCAGGTTGATCCACTACGTCGTGAACTCATCAGGCACCACAAGGACAAGAGAATGAACTTACATGAGATGACTCGATCAGAGAAAACTCCAATTCCAAAAGATCAACTTCTTGATGAGAGAGAAACCCACATTGAATTCCAGAAGAGCAAGAAGAAGGTTCTTCACAAGGACAACTGGCGCACTGAGAAGAAGAGGTTTTCTGAACAGAGTGAAGAGTTCTGGAAGGGCAAGACCATCTACAAGATCAAGGAGGACTACGTAATCCCAGATGACATTGTCAGAAGTGACATTGATCGTGCAAAGCCCTTTCGTGGAAACATTGATGATCTTTTTCACCCTGAGTCAGCCTCTTCAGTGCCATCAGGTGTACAGAAGAAGAAGCCAAGCTCCTTAAAGAAGGAGGAAGGCAAACCGATTTCAAATGGACCAGGCTCGAAAAAGATTGAGGTAGGTCCACCTGCAGCCAAAAGACACGTAGGTAAGCAGAAACCTCAAGTTGTCGATGACTCTAAATCAGGTTCATCAAGAAAGAAGGTTGTTGTCTCCTATCCCAAGCTTGATGAAGAAGATGAGCTTGACAAGGTAGCTAGGGAATTAGGTTTGGACAAGATTGATTCAGATGAACCTCAAGTCATTGAACCAAAACATTCTGCACCTGCGCGCAACCGTGGTAAGCAAGATTCAGAAAGTCAAGTTGAGAAACTAGGTAGTGATGCTCTTGAGCCTAGGCGAGTTTCAATTCCACTGCCTGGTAGTGAAGTGCAAGCCATGACACCAGCATACAGAAAGATGCCCAGGAAACTGGAGGATAGTGTGGAACTTTACAAGCTTCATATCAAACACTATCACATGTCTCCTACTCAATTCAGACGAAGGACTTCCATGTTAGGACTTCCTGACTCTGTCTATCAGAAGTATGAGGAGATGTACAACAAGTGTCGTGTGTGTAGTACTTTCATTGCACCACCGCCGCGAGCCAGAATTTCAGGCATACGATCCACCAACTTTGGAGATGTTATCTTTGTTGATCATGCTGAAATTCAGTTGAGGAAGAACAAGTACATGGTGTTGCTTGTTCTTGATGGTGCAACCAACTTACTTTGGGCTACGGCACAAAACTCACTGAACAACAAGGAGACCATTCAGGCTCTAAGGTTGTGGAGTGATGAACACAATTGTATGCCTAAAGCCATTGTAGGTGATGAAGCTTTCTTTCAAGAAGACTTTCTGACTTATTACCGAACTCATGGTATAAAGGAATGTCCCTGTGGTTCAAGAACCCCATGGCCTAACAGAGCTGAATCAGCTGTCAGACTTTTCAAACGACAATGGCAATTCATGTCCAAGAACCTTGAAGATGATAGGTTCAAAGGAATCACCATCAGAGAAGCTGTGAAGCGTACTGTTTGGGCCAGAAACACTCAACTCACTGTTAGCGGTTATTCTCCTTTGGAAATTGCCACTGGTAGACGACCACCAGATCTTCTGGATATTGAGACTTCTGATCCTGCTCAACTTAGTGTTGATCCTTTACCTGAAGACAAAACACAACTCGAGTTGCAAAGGTTAGCACTGAGGGCACATCAGGAAGCCAGACAAGCTGCTGACCTCAGACATGACATGGCCAAACGAACAATGCCATCAGATGGCCCTTACAAACCAGGTGACAAGGTTTTCGTTTGGAGTTCCCCTGTCAATGCTAATGCTATTGCTTCAAAGGCATGGAAGAAGGAAAGATGGATCAGAGGTACTGTTATCTCTCAAGAAGGTGCTATGGTCAATGTTCATGTTGATAACGCAGTCATGCGTGTTAATCAATCGAAGGTGAGACGTGACCATGATGAATGGCATGATGTTGCTGTTCCTGGACTTGACACATCAGAACCTGTTCCACTTGCAGTTGAAGATGAAGATGACTATGAGCCAGATATCGCTGAATATGCTGAAGCCTACTTAGGTGAACAAGCTCACTGGTTTAGTCAAACTGGCAAGTGTGATGTTGTGGAACTTTTCAGTAGCAACACTGGTCTTAGTTGGCACATGGCACGATTGAACATGAAGGTTGGTGAACCCATTGACCACAAGCATGGTTTGAGTTTCAACAGTAAAAAGAAACAAAACCAAGTTTGGAACAACTTGAGAATCTTGATCCTGAATACGTGTTGATCACAAATCCTTCACCAAATTCCTGGAAATACTCGGTATTCAAGTTTTGCCTTGATGTGATGAAATGGCAAGCTGACCGAGGAAAAGGTTTCTTGGTGATTGCACCACCTGATTCAGGATTTGCTCAGTTTTTGGCTTGGAAGAAATTTCAGAAGGACAGAATCAAGTATCACATTGGTTGTTTCAACCTTGACATGACAAATTACTGTCGTTGTGATCCTTCAATCAAGAACTTGCGTGTGTATTACAATCATGATGAAGACTTTGACATGTTGGAACCACAGCATGCCTTCAATAGAGAAGGGAAGCTTTGGAATGATCCACAATGGAAGGTCTTACCATCTCACTTGTGTTCATTCATTGCGCAGTTCACACAACTTGTACCTTTGCAGAACATGAGACAATGTTTCTTGTTTGAAGATCTGTTGGAACATTTTGATGATGGAGCATTGTGTGGCACTTCAATGTTTTTGGACCGTGAACCTGAGTGCTCATGTTTGTTGCAAGACTTGCATCATGTTGAGACCTCGATTCCAGTGCCGTTGAAGCACATTCTTCCACAGAGGTTTACCACTCAGTTACTTGTTCAAACATTGAGGAAGATTGATCAGTTGCCAAGGAGTACAGAGGCTAGTGTCAGAGAATCAACTGACCCCAGAATCATTGAACTGATTCCTGGACTTCAAGATGTCAGAAAGAAGACATTGCCTCAAATGTACTTTGAAGATTGCAGTGTGTTCAGAGGAACTTATGGAAGAGTGAATCCTTTGTTTCAACATCCTGAAGATGCTGTCTTACTCATTTGGAAACCTGGTGACTATGATCATGTTTACTTCATGTTTGTGTCACAGTTGTATCCACATCATGAACAGTTCAAAATCCATGAATGGAGTATGATCGTCTTTTCACGAGAAACGACTGGTGCTATCAAAAGGAGAGTTGAAGATCCTCCTAGTTCAAGTAGCACACCACCAAATGGTGACGATCCCATTCATCCAGATCAGCATGGTGATGTTCCACCAAATGATGATGAGATGTTGAGTGGTGATGAACCAGATGATCCTCTGGATGATGATAATCAACCTGATTATAATACTGGACCTGATCCAGGTGATGATGATGATCAAGAGTACATCATTCCAGATGATTATGGACCACCACCTGATGATGATTTGGATATGCCAGGAATACAGGACTCGGGGGAAACACATCAACCAAGTTCACCATCAACTCCGTTTTCCAATCCTGACATTCCAATCGAAGAGATTGCTGATCCTGGACAAGATGACGATTCTCCACCAGGACCTGATCCGACGTCAGAGCCTATCAGAGTTCAAAGGAAACAGAGACAGATCTCAACTGATTCTACTGATGCTTTACCAAAGGCAAAGGCAAAGGTGATTATCAAGAGGCCAAAGGTTCAATTACCAGGTCATGTTCAGCCAATTTCAGTTCCTACTCAGAAACCTCATGATGAAGAAGATGAAGGACCTTCACATGATCCTACTGCCTCAAGTTCACATGATAATACAATTCCATTGCCTACTACTACACCAACATCGTTTACGCCAGGTGACTTTGCGCAGCCAGCGCAACAGCAGTCTTCACAAGGAACACCAGAATTGGTATCATCACAACATGATGATGATGAAACAGAACCATATGAAACAGACGACACTCCTGTTTTGACTGAGGATGACATTGCTCAGCTTCAGGAAGAAGATGTGGACACTGAACCTTACACATCAGACCACTCTCATTTTGTCGATGTTGATGGTACTGTTTTCGTTCCTTTAGGACCAAAGGTCCAAGCTGCACCTGAGTTTGGTTCATACGATGTTACTGGATTCAAACAGTTTGAACAGTATCTTGCCAAGAATGGAAAGAAGCAGCCAAAGGCAGAATCAGTTATCACTCAAGAAGTCTTGAGGAAGTATGCTAAGGAGATCAAACAAGCCAAGCTTGAAGAATTCAGAAGTTTTCTGGATTTCACTGCCATGACTTTCAGAGACAAGAGACGTCATAAGATTGATAACTATGTCACTGGCAGATGGGTGCTTACAATCAAGGTTGATAAGGATGGACAGTTCAAGAAGTTCAAGGCTAGATGGGTATGTAGAGGCTTTCAAGATGCTCAAAAGTATGACTTACAGACTGACAGTCCTACTGCTACCAGGTATGGTTTTCGTGTGGCATCTCAGCATGCAGCCTCGATGTACTGGGATTTACTCCATTTAGACTTGAAAACTGCCTTCCTTCAGGGGGAAACATACGACTTAGACCGCCGCGTTATCCATGTTCAGTTGCCTACTGACATTGGTTTGCCTCCTTACTTGGTTGGTTTGTGCACTCGTTCCGTCTATGGACTTGCGGACGCACCACGTAGATGGTGGAACCGCCTTGACAAATTTCTGATTTCGCTTGGTATTCAACCAACAAGAGCTGACAGGTGTACATATGTATGCTATGATGGTGCTTTTAAGGAGCCAAAACAGGTTAGCTTTGCTGACTCTGAGGCAACAGAACCAGCACCTGTGACATACTACGTAAGCTCACAAGACAGTGAGGAAACGCGTGATGAATCCTCCGACATTGCTGAGGAAGTTCATAAGTCTCTTCTGGTTGAAGAAAGATTGTTTTCAGCTTGCTATCAACAAACCCAAACGTGGAAACAGAGGAAAGAGTTCAAGGAGAAGAAGGTTGAAGATTGTGCTTGGACTCCTGTTGTTGATGAAACTTTGTTGAAGTTTTTGGAATCTGTTGAACACAAGTCTGGTTGGTATCCTTTTGAAAATGGTCATGCTCAAGTTGCCTATCGTGCAAAAGCTTTGAGAACTCCTGATTCACATTATGATCGAAAGAAGTTTCACTTGAGAACTTCTATTGTGAAGAGGAAAGGAGTTTGGTGGTTGCTTGAGATGAATCATGACATGAACAAGGACAATGTTTCCATAAGTTTGGAAGAAGAAGCTGAAGTACTTGTTTCAGTCTTCTTACCTTCAGAGCGTACTTATCTTGCCACGACACCACAGTTGACACCTGAGATTGTTGAACAACTCTTGGAACACTTCATGGACCCTGTGAATGGCAGTAATGCCAAGGGAAGAAAACCTATTGGCATGTGTTGTTTGCATGTTGACGACTTGTTCATTACTGGAACTCCAGAGTTTCTGGAGAAGTTCAAGAAAGTTGTCAAGTCACAATTCAAGATTGGTCATGAAGATGTGAATGATTTGATGTTCACTGGTCAACGTGTGAAATGGATCATTGATGAAAAGACCAAGAAGAAATCACACATCACTGTTGAACAATCACTTTGCGTCAGTGAACTTACTGAGGTTGTCATACCAAAAGGTTTGAAGGATGAAGACAAATGTGACAAGGATCTCCACACTGCCTATAGATCACTCTTAGGTAGTATCAATTGGTTACAATCAAGAACTCAATTTCAGTCGTGTTATCAGTTTTCACGTTGTGCTTCTGCCGCTGCTTCCCCCACCATAGGTGATTGCAAAACGCTGAACAAACTTTGTAGGCAAATTGTAGGTGACCCGATGGAACTTATGTTCTGGCCACTTCAAGGTGATCCTAGATTAGTTGCAATGCCAGATGCAGCGTTTAGGAACAACAGCGATAAATCTTCACAGCGCGCAATGGTTATTTTCATGGCTGAACCGAGAAAGGAAAAGAGCAAAAACACCAGAGGTTCTCTTATTTTCTTTGAATCAACCAAAATCAAACGTACCACGTTGAGCACAACTGTTGCAGAGTTGTATGCACTCATGAAGTGTTATGGTACATGTCAAATGTTGAGAGGACTGATCAAGGACATCACTGGACTTTCAAGTGAGATTCATATGAGGACTGATGCAAACAATCTTGTGACTACTGCCAGCACTACTCATGTTCCTGAACAACAAGAGACCATTCATATGATTCAGATGCTTAGGAAGGAAGCATGTTCAGGTTCTATTGCTGACTTGTCACATATCAGAACTCAATGGTGTTTAGCCGATTGTTTGACCAAGAAGTCTGCCAATCCTCAGAATCTTATTGATGCTGTTCGACAAGGTGTTCTTAAGGAAGTTGATGCTCATCCACCATTCAGATCATTACTGGAACACAAAGCTTACCTCAGGTCATGGTTGCCAACAGTTTGCAGTCATGTTGATTTCAGACATGATGTATTTCTGTTAGGTGACACCTTGAGGGATTCTTGACTATTTTTTGAATTTGTGCCTGCGGCTCAAAAGGCAGAGTCTCGAGGATCGCACTGTTTCTTCAACATGTCGAGCTCTAGCCGGTGGAACAGGGCCTCAGCCGCAGCATCTAGTGATCAGGCACAATCGAACACTCGAGGTCAAGAACATCAAGGCTATGATTTTAGTCGAAGACATTCAGCTGATGGATATGCTCTGAGAAGATCAGAGGAAATCCCAGCTGACCAATTTCGAACACCATCGACATTGCCCGATGAGGATCATTTATCATTTTGCTATGATTACAGGCGCCAAACAGATTGGTTTCAGGCTCACGAGCAAGTGAGGAAGAAGAGAGAGCGCAATTTACATACATTGATGGGTCCACACAACATGAGACCAACTGACAGACATGAAATGTTCATGGACGCAATAGCTTGGATTTTGCACTGGGGAACTAGTCATGGAGAATTTGAATCTTTGAAATGGACTTCAAGTTTTCTGAAGTATCTCTGTGGCTTTACAACTTTGATGAATCTTTGAAATGGACTTCAAGTTTTCTGAAGTATCTCTGTGGCTTTACAACTCAGGCAGAAGAAAACTGGTTTGATGAACGATGCAATGATTTCCACGTGGACATGACTAGCTCATCAAGGAGAAGTTATTATATGTCATGTAGCAAGAGGCTATCCAATGTGTTGAGACATTGCAGAGACAAAACGTTATTCACTGCCAGTGGAGCTATGAACATTTCCTTACTGTTTGATCAGATGCAAGGAGACAATCCAAAGGAATATCACATGTCTGGAGCAGATTTTGCTGCTATGTTACTGTGTAATCCAAAACAACGTTTCTTTGTTGAGATCTCCATGAGATGGCAGTGGTACCCATATAGCTCAATGGCAGAGTATCCATTCGACGTTCGTCTTGGTGCTTTTCAAGGACATAGCAACCAAGTTGTCGATCCCACTGTGGCACACCACCAACTGACATATGATGAGGCTATGAGTTTGGGCTGGATTTTTCATGTCACTGATTACGTGAATTTAGATTCCATTCAACAATCAGGCCTGAAGACCTTTGTGAAAGGAAGTGGAAAAGGCAGAAGGGATGCAGTTCACTTCATGTATCACAATGACAATGGTCAGGGCTACATAAGGATGGCAGAGGGCACGAAGCCTCCAAGAAACTATAGGCGATCAGTGTACCTCGTGTTGGATCCAAGTTTTATTGTGGACAACCAACTCTATCTGACAAAGAATGGTGTCATTTTATTTCATGGTGACATTCCTTTCCAGTACCTCCACGTCAAGGAACAACTCCCTACCATTGCATGCAACGTTGTTCATCAAGGACGTGGTCACTCTCTACCTCCATCGGTTACAGGTGGTTCATGGCACACCAACACAACATGGAACCATGTCATGAAGGAGAAAGGTCCAACATTTATTCCTGGACAAGACATTCCTGAGGAAGTCAGAATCACAGCATGGGAGTTCATGGGTCAACAGGTTCCACAAAACTATGGAAGATTGGTTTTTGGTACACCACTATGCAACGAGAATGACTTTGACCCGGTTGTGGAATCAATCTATGGTGCTGCAGCAGAAGGCTCTCAAGAAAGAGAGGTATCTGCGCAGGCTGATGAAACCATGGAAAATCCATATGAACAACCATCAAGAAGAGGACGCTCTCAAGAAAGAGAGGAACCTCAAGATGTATGGGAGCAACAACGCTCCTCATCAGGAAGTCCAGAATCACCACAACATGATGATCCTCAACAAGATGCTCAAGACAATCAACAAGAGGAGCCATCAGTGGACGTCCATGACGACCCAATGGGTGAAGAGGCTGTCAATCTCTGGGAAGCAGAAGATCCACCAGATGATATCGTAGACCCTGTTGTAGAACAGGCTACCAAAAGTTCAATTTCTGCATCGAATCCCTGGGTCCTGTATGAGGCAGGAATTGTCTGTGCAAGAGAAGAGAGCGGTGAACTCATCAAGAACTCCTCAGGAGAAAAAGTGATAGTTCTGCGTGAATGGAACCTACTACTCTCTTCACAAAAGATAGCACTTCGTAGACAATCGATCACTCGCTCAGATTGGGAGAAATTACCATGGACAGGACATCTATGCTTACTCTTCACAAGAGCTTGGGAGATTGGACGCATGTTGGCACACTTCCATCGAGAAGGAGACATTGAAGCCATGGAAGGTTACATGAACTCTTGTCGACAATATTGGACAGACTGGATGCGAGGTCAAGTTGCCCCAACAGGTTGGGAAGACAGACACAGTATCAACAGAGACGAATGGAGAGAGAAGTTCTTGCTATACGAAAGAGACTTAGCAATACAGAAGGACATGGAGTATCTCTCAGAAGCAGTCTTTGTCTTTTACACCAAGCATCTTGATCAGTTCATTAGAGAGAACAACAAACTCTGGGGAGATTTCTGCAAGAGAAAGAAGGACCGTGATGGTAACATTTTGGATGCACTGGAGTTGAACACACATGGGTATGACATGACTATCCAAGGAATTACAGTTCCCATGAACAAGAAAACAGTCATCCCTGAACCTGAACGGCATTTCTCGTTTTCCACAAAAATGATGATCATGGCAATCGATCTGTATGAAGATGAAGCACCTGCTAGCTTCAGCCATTTCACAGTTTTTGCTCTGAACAAGCTTCGACAATTTGTGGATAGCAGAAAGGAATTGACAGCTCAATCCTACAGATTCTTTGTTGAACATGCCTACAATCAATTCTTTCAGCATGAAGCATTCCATCAATCTGCAAGAGCAAGGACAAAGGTCAGGGAATGCGGTTCAGGTGACTTCCACACATCTACAAAGCTCGATGGCTACATCTGGGTAGCTGGAAAGGACAAGATTGCTCACATCCCAGAATCAGAGCAACAGAATGTGGACATGGAAGATCACGATGATGATGATGCTGAAGATGATTTGGAGTTTTTGCCAAGACTACAAGTTTTTGTCAGGAAAGAGGAGGAAAAGGCATCAGGCTCTCAGGAAAGAGAGGAAGAAGGTGTATGCTCTCAAGAAAGAGAGGAAACACAACCACAACAAGAAGATGAGGTATTACCAGATGCAAATCCTCGAAGAAATATGGAAGATCGACAGGGACTGTTTTTAGTCAGGCAACTCAAACCAGAGCACAGACAGGATCCTACAGGATATTACACTTGCAGGCCAATCAATCCTCACAGGAGATGATCTTGAAGGAGGTCAACCCCTTGAACGTGGTGACATAAGCTTCTTCTCATTATGGTTGATGATGTCGGCATTATCAGATGCTTCTTTTTCAACATTTATGGAGCAGTATGCACCTATGATGGGTTATGAGATCTCTTACGACAAGTATCATGAGTTCAAACTGGATATTGACCAAGTTCTCAGGGAGAATGAACACCTTGGCGCAGAAAATTTCTTTGGAGCAGAGGATCCTGATTTGGTGGACGATGATCCAGACACTCCTCTTCCAGATCTTCAAAGACCAGGCGCAGGTGATCCTGAGTACAAACATACTATTGAAAGTTTGAACATTGAGGACAAGCATATCGTTTTGGAAACTGATGATGACAAATTGGTTGAGTGTACATTGAAATGGATCAGTATGTGCAATCAGAATGTTCAACAAAAGATCAAGGACAGTTTTGTCAAACCAGAAGAACGACAAGAGAAAGAAGAGGATGAAGAAGAGGAGATTGCTGTCGAAGAAGAAGAAGAAAAAGACACACAGGAGCCACATGTCCCAGCTGAAGGCTCTTCAGAGAAAGAGGAATCAGCTCCACCTGAACGCTCCTCAGAAAAGGAGGAATCAGGGGAGAAGAAAACAGACATTCAAGATGATGAGACAGCTCCTGAAGTGAAACCTGCAATTCGACTTTACTATGGTCAAGATATCACTGGAAACGAAGATGATTCAGTTTTTCGAAAATTGAAGGATTGTTTTTCAGATGATTACCATGGTGAATGGGCAGGATTTTACAACAAAGGTTATCCAGCGTCTTCGAAGCATCGACACATGTTTTGGCATGTCAAGTACAGAAAGACCATGTCTCCACATCAAGATTATTGGTACCATCTTACAGATGACCAGTTGATGATTGAGTACATTGCCAGACACAAGGATCAAATCCACAACTAGAATTACAAGAACTCAATCAGCGCATTGAATATGGTTGTAGTGATCCTAGGATGCATCCTCTTCATCAAGACAAAGCAGAAAGATCCTCAAAAGAAGCAGAAAAGAGGATTGATGACGATTTTGGAAATCTCACAAGGGTACTCCAAGATTACGTTGAGGACCACAAGGTCTTGCCTTACTGTATGATCTTGCATAGCTTGGCTTACAGGTATTTAGGTGGAGGCCTATCAGACCCAACGTACAAGGATGCTGAATTTCCATACAGATCCTCTCCACAGATAACAGCAATGTTTTGGAATTTGGGAAACTGGTGCAGAAACAGATTTGAAAAATGCCCGGTTCCAGAAAGATTTCAACAATTCATTCCACACATTGACTACACCATCGATGAGGATCATGAAAAATTTGATGAAAACAAATCACAGTTCAACAATTACTTCATCAATGTCATCAAGAACTTTGGAGGACATCTTTTCATGAATTGCGAGGCTGGTTCATTGTATCCTCACAGAGAAAGACTCAACGAGGTTGACTTTAAAACTTGCTTCAATGACTATCATGACTTGATGGTGGCAGCTCGCCTTGGAAAGGATGGCTATATCAAGCAAATTGCTGGATATCACACAGATGACAACGACACACGAGTTCGACAAGTCTCATGGGCAATCTTTGAAGTATCTTGGGGAAAGACAAAGGATCGAGATACAGATGAGATTGTTGACTTGACAAGAGCTAGGATGAGAATGACACGTGTGTGCGTTTATCACGTCGGACAGAAGTATGCATCAGACTCTGCTGGGATTGTTGGTGAGTGCTTAGCTGTTATGGCTTTTGAGTGTGCCAGATATCAAGTTGACTTCATCGCAGGTGATGGAAACAAGGCATGCTATTACAGCACACCAAAATCTCCAGGTGTCCCTACATACCAACACAGCCTTATCCAATTCTGGATCAACAGAATGGTAGGTGTTGCAACACAAGCCATGCGCAAGTATTTTGATTCATCTTGCCCTCCAATCAGGGTCAAGCATTTCATTTCTTGCAGTTATCGTGACTTGGATTTTCTTGCAACACACTTGGATGGCATTACAACAGCAACATACACCGACGAGCTCATGAACAAGACAAATGGTAAAGGTGATTGTTGTATGTTAACAGTTGTTGAGTGGGGTCATTCACGTTTGATGTGTGAGGAACACCCAGAAGACTTTGAGGATGAAGATCACATGAACTATGTGGGTGAATTTTACTTCAAGGTAAATGAAACTTGCTTACATGGTGATCACAACATCTTCATGGTTGCCCCAAATGATCGCGATGCTCATAATCCAATTCTTATCCATCTTGATCCTTCTGATATGTCATGGAATGAACGACATCATTACAAACAGGCCTACAAGAAGAAGCAGTATGCTGATACAAGAAAGGAAAGACAGAAGGAGAAAAAGAGAAAGGCATATGAAGATCAAGCATCGACGTATCAGGGCAACACAGAGTGGGGTGGATCCTCATCTTCTTCGTCCAGACCATGGAGATCAAGCTTTTGGCTATGAGTGAGTGTATACTTCTTTAAATGAAGATAACACAGCATGAGAAGCCGTGTACAGTTTTTCTGTGCGTTCAACTTATTTCACACAAATGGCATATACTCTTTTAGATAGAGATAATGCCACAAGTGTCTGAATTTCGATTTAATGTAAAATAGAGACTCTTGTAAATAGAGATACTATATACATTTATCTCCATGAATCATCCGGCGAGCAGACCACTCCGAATGGAGCGAACTCCAAAAATTACCAACTTCGATTTCAGTCCATTGTTTGCTTGAATGAGCAACTTTGGAGATCCGCTATTTCCGTTTATTTCGTGATTTGGTCAATTGTTTTTCGTATGACCTGAATTTCTGAATCTTGCGAACCCGAACTTTTCAATTCGAACTTTCACCGGTAGAGCAAGGCATTTTGCCTATGGAGAGACCGTGCGCGAAGCACCATTGGTCGCTACTGGAAAAATTAGCGAATCCGCTGTTCTTTTTCGACATGTCCTTAGGACATTCGCTGCTTTCACGTGTTTTTCAATTCGAAGCCACTGCGTAACTCCGGTTTCTTTTGCTATTTGCCATTGTGTAGAGAAGTCAGGAAGATACTCTTAATACCAATTGGGTACGGCAAGGCGTAGTGCTCTACTCATTGCTTTTGAATTTGTGCCTGTGTTTTTGTTTCGACCTAATACCTACATAGGTACATGCATGAGTATTGAGCACATTTATATGCGCCCTTCAAGGCTCAAGAGGTATATAGAGTAACCCTGTAGACAAGCACGGACCGGCAACAGGCTGAGTAAAACAAGTGCTGTCATTGGGGAAGACGCCTTAGCTGATCTTGAAGTAGACGCTAGGGCCCCTCTTCAGCCCTCCCCCCCAATCCCCCCCTCCCGCTTTTTTTTAACTATTTAAATAAAAAAGAAAGACACTTTTCAATACACTATATAGTTTGATTCGACTATATTCATATTTATGTTAAAATTTATGTGTATATATATGTACATATATCTAGACATATATAAATATATATAGACACACATATATATATATGTATATATATATATATGTATATATATATATGTATGTATATATTTGCATTTATATATGCACTTATATATATATATATATGTACTTATATAAATGTATATATATAAAAATTAATATGTATATACATATCCATGTAAATATTTATATAATTGTGTATCTCCCAGTATATATATTTACATAAATATATATATATATATATAAATGTATATATACATTAACTAACTTGAGACTCGGTCTTTTATTCGAGATCCCGCCGTCCCCAGTTTCAAGAGAGGTTGTGACATGCCTAGCCACGAAGTGTCTTTTTCATCTGACTTTCACACTTTCTCTGATATCCGACCTTCCATCTCCAGACATGCTGTCGCGTCGCATGTATGAGCATCGCGTTATGGAGCAGCTTGCTTGCTGGGACTCGACCCTTTATTCGGTATCTGTTGGGATCTCAAGAGAGTTCTCCAGACGTGTGATCGCCTCGCATGTATGAGCATTGCGTTATGGAGCACCTTGCTGGGACTCTCCCTCTGAGTCGGTATCCCAAGAGTAGTTGTGATTTAATATGCGCTGGTATCTGTTGGGATCTCAAGAGAGTTCTCCAGACGTGTGATCGCCTCGCATGTATGAGCATTGCGTTATGGAGCACCTTAATGGGACTCTTCGTCTGAGTCGGTATCCCAAGAGTAGTTGTGATTTAATATGCATTGGTATCTGTTGTCTGCTGACAGTCGACCTTTTCTTCGACATCTGACCCTCCCTCCCCTGTCTCCAGACACGTACGAGTCACTTGTATTAGCATACCTCGGAATTTTCTTGTTTGATACGGACCACCTGGATATTGCGGACAGATCGGCAATCGACATCTGACCCTCCCTCCCCTGTCTCCAGACACGTACGAGTCTCACTTGTATTAGCATACCTCGGAATTTATTTTTTTTTGATGCAAATTTTATTTTTTTTTGATGCGTGTACCACGTTGAAATCTTGGACAGTTCCATAGAAGTCCAGGGGAATATTTTTTTTTTGATGCAAATCAATTTTTATTTTGATACTTATGGGGATATTTTTTTTTGATGCGTTTTTATTTTTTTTTGATCCTTCACCCTCCTCTCTTGGGGTGACCAAGAGAGGCCTACCATCCCTTAGGTTAAGGGACGGGTGATACCTGCAGAGCAGGTTCCAGCCTGGAGTTCCAGGTAGCTGACCAGTGGTGAAACTGGTCTGGGGCTATGTACATGTCACACAGTGACAACCCAAAGCAAACCTGAGGATTGCAGGTGACATTGACTTAACATAGGCTTGGCTGTGGAAAAAAGGAAGCTGCGAGAGAGCGATCAGTATCGAGTTTCAGATGGCACTTTGAGATGTAAATATATAATCTTATATAATTTGAGATTTCTGCCATGAGAATGGGATTCAAGTGTATTTAAGCACCAGAAACGAAGGAAAACTAGAATCGGGGGATGTATGGTCCAGGAATCTTAGATTGCTTCCGAGTATATCCCTAAGTTCAGCACGAAACCGGTTTCCAAAGAAGGGTTTTTCCATGATTTTCCAGTACCTTGTTGGACTACCGAAAGGCATGCGAAGCTGAGCATGGGCAAACCAGACCCAAACATGATTTTTGATATTGAGGGACATTGGAGCAGCGGAATTTTCATCAGCCTTTTCCAAAACAACCCAGGCCCACAGGCTTCAGCTTCAGGCCAGATTTTTCACCCTCTGGTAAGCAACACCATGAATCAACTAGGTGACCTATTGAACATTGTTTTACCAGATGTTCGCCAGGACCTGGAGAAGCTGAATGACAGCGTGGATGAAAGTGAAGATTCAGATATGGATGAGACAGTCTGGCACTCCAAGCAATTGGATCCGGAGGACCGGGTGGAAAGTTGGGAAAGCAGAAGTAGCTCCGAAATATCTTGGAATATCCTAAGATTTTCTTAAGCGACTTTAACTATCTTGAACAATATAATATATAATATAATAATATATAAGATATGTAGTCAACCTACGTTAAAATTGTCTAACATCGTATATCATTTTATATCTAAAAAACCAACATCATCTAACATAACGTACATAGTCTATTTATTTTAAAGCATCTCAGCATCACTTTATTTTTAGATGTGAACAGCAGACAAACGGACTGATGTCTGGCGACCAGCCACAGGTCGGTCTCTTTTCTTTCCCTTCTGAGGAAGCGGACGTCTACTTGGATGCCTTGTGGGGGCCTTTGTTTTTCAGGTATGAACGAATTCGAAAGGACAAAGATTCGGCTGCGCGCTTTTCCGACTATCGAATGGTGAGCCTTTTTCTGCTGCTAAACCTCGTGCTGCAGTTGGCCATCGCATGGAAAATCAATGAAGTCTCTAGCTCTACATATGGCAGCATCGGAGAAGCGCTCTTCAATGGAGCTTGCTGGAGACTGTCTTCTAACAACAAGTTCCTTGGCAAACTTGTAAGAAATTGGATTCTGTCGGAGTTGGGTACAACGACTTCGATTGTTCCCTTGCCGCACTTGCCCCATTCACAAAGCCAGCTATGTTTCAAGGTCAAGGCCAAGTGCAAAGAAGTTGGCACCGAAACGCTGCAGGTTCTTTGACGTGTTGTACCCGTCCGAGCTCCGGGATTCCAACGACTTCGATTGTTTGCAGCCGATTCTGACCCTGTCAATGCTCCCGAAGAAGCTGGACTTGGATGGAAATGGCTTTTGGTCTACAGCCCCTTGGCCACAGCAGGTCGCCCTTCCCAAAGGTTTTTGGGTTCCCAGATTCCCAAGTGAAATTCCCAAGTGGGATCTCCAGGCTTGCAAGGAAATTTCCCACTAGAGGAAGGTTTCTAGCATGTTCTTAGGTTGTAAAGCAAGGTACACAGGAAAGTGTCAAGGGTTCAAGGAATTTTCAGTCTGGATGTAAATTTCCAGTTTGCAGGAAGGATGTTCCTCGATGAAGGTCTCAGAAGTAAAGTTTAAAAGGTTTTGAGGAGGTTCTGAAGTGGCAACGCTTCCAAGAAGAGGGTGCTGCTCTCAAGGATGTCACCCAGATTGCAATCATCAGAACATGTCTTGCTGTTGGGGATGTTCTTTCGGCTTACCATCCGGTAATCAAACATGGCACTAGAAATTCCACGATTTCTTTCGACAAAACATCCTCTTCATGCGAGCTACAGGCAAGATTTAGGTTAATGGAGAGTAGTATTCGAGACATCTTTATTTTTTGGAAATTGAGCTGGGGCTTGGAAAACGATATATAATACACCCTTCAAAAAAAGATAACATTTGCTTATATACCAAAACCTGAAAAGCGATAATACACTCTTCAAAATTGATGACTTGGAGCTATATACCAACTATTGACCGTGGCCCATGTGGTACACCCTAAGACCATCCCTACTATCACCATAATTATATAGGTGGTTTCCTGAAATGGGGATACCCCCAAATCATCCATTTTAATATTTTAATGGGTTTTTTCCATTATAAACCAACCATTTTGGATACCTCCATGGACCCCCCCATATAAATGGCTGGTTACTACGTACTATGATCCCCAGATGGTCGGTTTACCACATCCGTTTAAAGTTCAACCCTCCAGGGTATCTTTCGCCAGGATGAAGCCAATGCAATTCGAGATCAACTGGAGAAGCACGGGAGCAAGATGGCCAAGCCGATTCCAGAGGCGGGGGTAGGAAAGGCAATTGGGGTAACTATCGGAAGTCTAGGGATATGATGATTAATATGGATATATTATATGCGGTAAATATCGGTAAATGATCGTAAATGGGTAAATGAATAAAACAGAAACATCACTGATACAAGTGAATCGCCGTGGTTTTTCAAAACAAGATCTAGTGCAATCATTGCAGATCTTGGAGCGAATGGCCAAGTACGACTTCGAGAATCGCATTGGCTCTAAGAGCCGGAGCCAGGATCAGGACGATGTCAGTTTGGACATGAAGTTTTTTGAGCATTTTCGAGGCAAGATTGAGATGTGCCTGCCCATAGATCCAAATCTTTGCGGCAATCTAGAAGTCCGAGGAAAGCTGAAAACAATGCTACCTGAAGACTTGAAGCATGCACAAGATCGAGTTGCGGCCTGTCGCGAGAACTTTGAAAAGTTCTGCATGAAAATGTTTGGAGAAAATTATCAGTGGATTCACTATGTCACCTCTGAAGTTTGTGGCGACTCAACATTTTCACGCGAAAAAGGGGCCAACAAGGTCACCTACAGTGCAGTAACCACCTACAAAGGCGAGTCGGATTCAATCCTGGGCACCACCTTTGTGTCATTTCTGGTGCTGCTGCTCTTTATTTGGGGCATGCTGATGATTGTGGAATTGCGCAGCACTTTCAACTTCTTGTACGTGGTGTGGTACACTCCATCCACGCAGAATTCCGATCCAACTTTTGCCAGCTTCGACCAAAAGATGGAGGTGAACAGCTTTCCCATCAGCCACAAGATCTTCGCTGTGCTCTGCATTGGGATTCCCAGAGGTGTCATCGCAGTGGTTGTCCTGGTTGTTGGTGCCAGATTCCTATCTGCTACCAACAATCTGCAAGACCTTGTCTTGAATACAACAGATTCTCAGCAGAGTGCCACAATACAGTATTTTATTTGCAGTCCTCCCCAAAATGACAAGCAGCCACTGTTTCGAAGCTGTTCTATTTCTCTTGATGGCCTGTGTGGCCGTACAATTACCAGGGCTGCCTGTTTTTTTATTGCACTTCATAATTTTTCCCTGACCTCATAAACTTTACACAAACCGTGATTTGAATATATGGAAATATGACATGGAAATATGTAATTGTAGCTTCTGCAGGGTTGAAACACAGAAAGCAAAGTAGGAACCCACGAAGTTTCCAAGAGGCAATGGTGGTGCAAGCGCTCGAGGTCTGCACCTTTTCGCAGCAGCTATGGCTTGGTGAAATTCCCACCCACCTGCCAATGGTATTGAGCAGAGTGGGCAACGTTGGTGAGAATGGATACCTGACAGGTCGATATAAAAATGGTACCTGGCAGGTGGATTCATGTTGCATGTATGCAAATGACACGGGGGAATGTTGGCTAACAGCCGGTCAAATGCATGAGCACGTCCAAATCTTTGATTTGGGAAGAAAAAAAATGAAACACACGGCATCTCTCATCGACCAGTGAATGCTCGGTCTTGAACCATGCGCACATCGCGAGGGGCACAAAGCTGGCAGTGATCTAGCTCGTAGATCGGAGTTCGATTCATCTGGAGAATGGGGCCGTCAGCATCAACGTGCCATTGGGTCTCATCCAAGTTCTCTTGCACTAGGATGGTGTCGCCAAGTGGGCACGGCATCTGATGGTTTGCGATCAAACCTTGAAGTCTATCAATCCGTCCAACCATGTGTCGGATCTGGTGGCCGTTGTATTCCATCATGATCGCCATCACATTCGCTGATCGGCGCTCCAGTTCAAGGTTATGTCGAACTTCCTGCAGCATGTTGATCTCTTCTCGCATTCTCTGGGTCTCCACATCATGCCGGTCGTTTCGAAGCTGCAGGCTGTCGAGGCGGTTCAGAGCAGCGCTGACATCTTCAGCTTGTCGTGCACGTTGAAGTCGAATGCCTCGCCGTCGACCAAGGGCAAAAGCCAAGCCCAAAAGCAGCAGGATCAAAATGATCCAAAAGAAATAAATTCCCCATCGTCCATGTTCATGGTCCAATGGCACATGCATCGCTGAAGCCGCTGGCATAGTGGCATAGAGCGTCAGGGCATACACAATGGCTTTGGCATTCTTTACGAAACCAGCGTAGGCCTCGACAGGCTCATAGGGCTCTTCCATGGCATAGCGCTCGTCAAAAGGGCGCTCATCTTCAGTCATATCGCACTTTTCAAACATGTTGGAATGGTGTGGAGGTTCAGGTGTCGCGTGTTGAAGTGATGATGAAAATGTTGGTGAGGTTGTTTGTGATTCCTTCTTCTTCTTCTTCGGTCGGCTCTGCAAACTCAGTTCTGCTGGCTTCACGTTCAGCAGCTGTTTTCTTTTTCGCACTGGTATATTCAGGATCCCACATCAGCTTCATCTTGTGGTAACGGATGCGCTCGGCAAGGAGTGCACGCGTTGACATCTTTGTGAGGCCATCCGCATACTGTCTCTCGGAGCTCACCCATCGCAGCATACCTCCAAGTGAGGTCAATTGTTCTTTTGCAACACGGATTTCAAGGCCGGTGCGCTTGTCCACGGTGGAGGCACCTGCAAGGCTTTCTTTGTGATAGGAGTCATAGAGGGCCTTCGCATCAGTGATGAGGCAAGGCTGCAAGGTTGAGGTTTCATCCAAATGGTCTCGAAGGTTTTGCGTAGGTCGTAGCATGCAGCTCCAAAACCTGGCAACATATTCAGCCATGTCGGAGGATTGGCCGCAAGCTTGGGCTTCGGCACTCAAACTGCTCCTTGCAACACGTGGCAGCTTAAAGCTGCGCCAGTCAATGATGTGAAAGTGGATCTCGCCTTGAAAAATCTCGTCCGTGGCAAAGAAGGCAATGTAACCACCCTGTGAAGTGTGATCTTCACGAACCCCATGTGCAGCATCAAACATAAAGAAAAGTCTGATGTCGTCCAAGCTCTGGACGTTCAAAGGCTCATAGCGCAATCGCAGATCCAGGTTTTGCTTGGCAAACTTGAGCAGCTGGTTCGCCTCAATGATGGCGCGCAGCTTGTTGGTCTTCTGCTGGCCGCTAATGAGGCTGGCATTGCACATGTGGGGCTGTTTGAACTGCTGGCCATTGTATTGATCCCAACAAAGCACGTAGTTGAGACTTGTCGTGCTCGTTCATCTCATCTTCAGCAGAACGGCCTTTGTGGATGGTGATGGGCTTCACCTTTTTCCAGTAGTCCTCTTGGTGGACTGACCATGCATAGTTCTGCCGCTCCAACTTCACACCGCAGTATTCCAAGGTCTGCGTGTCAGCTTCCCAAGTTCGAAAGTTGAAAACTTCCTTCAGCCGCTTCTCAACATCAGCATATACTGCAGAGGTCTCATCTCCTGCAGTCAAAATGTCATCGACATGGATGATGAGGAGGCCAACCAACTTGGGCGTGTCGCCATCAGTGATGTTGGAGTCGTCGAAGAGCATGAAGAGGCAGGGATCAAGTTGATGTCGCTTCCAACCAAGGCTTTCAAGTCTACGCAGGGCTTCCAGGTACCATCTACGTGGTGCATCCAATTGTCCATAGACAGGTTTCTTCAGGTACATACGGGTCTCAGGAGGAGCACCAAGGATTCGTAGAGCTTCTGTTGGAAGACGAAGCCATAGTTGACGTTCTTGTGGAAGTCCTTGCAAAAAGGCTGTTGACACATCTGCGGCCCAAGCTTTCCATCGCAAGCATGAGGACACCGTCAGCAGGATTGATCTGCTCAGGCGGCTGGTCGTAGGGCTCGCAGTGTCAAGGTTGCCATTCAAAGCATCGACATCGTTGAAACCTCTGACAACCAATCGTGCCTTCGCACGTGGGGTACCGTCAGTGTTTTTGGACCATTTCAAAAGAATTCTGCTTGTCAAAGTCCTCTCAGGTATGGCGTCTGCTGATGTGGAAAACTCCCACACGCCATTTTCGAAAAACGACTGAAGTTCTTTCACCTTGGCCTGGAAGAACAACTCTTTCTCAGCAGCAGTGAGGTGTTTCTCGGAGATCTCACCTTTGTTCTTGGCCATGTCACGGCGAAAGACTCGTTTTTGTTGGACTTTGGCATCTTGGGCAACTTTCTTGGCTGAGCTGCGTTGGTCCTGGGCTGTCATCCCAAGCTCCTTTCTGGTGGTGGCATTGATCTGAAAGACCGTGATTCCAAACCATTGAGCAGGCAGTTGATGCTTCTTCAGGTCTTTGGTGAAGTGCATCTGGTTCTTGAAGTCGTCAGTGAAGGAGGCAATCTGGCCGTCAATGGTGTGGTGGACAGTCACTCTAGTATTGTCGAGGTGCTCCACCGGGATTGGGATGTCCTTGAAGCCGTTGGGGTCAAACAAGGTCTTGCGAGGATGTACATGGTGGCGTATCAAACATCCTGCTTTGACTTCCCAAAAGTCTCTGTTGGTGGTTCCAGGTCGCAGCTCAAAATAGCCAGTCTCAGGTCTGAAGTGCCAATCGCTAGGAAGTCCATCAGGATCAACATCTTCGACCTGAAAAACAACGTTGGCCAAGTCGTCATCATCATTGGGTGTTGGCTTTGAATAAGGTCCATCTTGGTTTCGTCGTTGATGTCGGTGTGGTTGGTTGAAAATGGGCATCATCTCTTGTCGATCAAGTCTGGCTCTTCGCTGTTGAAACGTTTCTCCAAAAGGTAGTGGTGGTTGTATTGACTGTGGCACTGAAACTGGTGTGGTTTGTGGCAATGAATGTTGTGTATCTTGTGGCACTGAATGTTGTGAAGGCAAAGGCAGTGAAGAGGGTGATGGTTGTTGAATTGAGGAGAGTGAAGGTTGTGGCAATGTAAGTTGTGATGGTGGTTGTACTGAAACATGTTGGTCAGGAAATGTTGGTATTGAAGTTGGATTCACAGGTGACGTTGCCATCGGTGTTGGTGGAAATGGTTCAGCTGAAGGCTCAAACAAGTTCTCGGCATTGTCGTTGGTGTCGGGTACAGGAACATCTTGAGGAAGGTCTGCACCGTTGTTGTGGATCAAGTCGTTGTTGGCAGCATCATCTTGTTCAGGAGGAATTGGAACTTCATCATCGGCAAGCGATGGTTCATAGCTCACTGAAGGTGCTGGAGACATCGCCAGACGTCTTCTTTTGGAGATCTGCTCAGGGTTTGAACTGTCTGACATCATCTCTTCGTCTTCCTCCACATCGTCGATGAGCTGCTTGTTCACACGGTTCAAGTCCAGGTACTGAGTGACTCCACGTGACTTGATCTGTCTGATCACATTCTTTGCTTCCTCCAAGTTGTCGATGACGTTGGTGGTCAAGGCATGGAAGTCTGGTCTGCAGTGTTGAGGTGCACATCGTATAAGCTGAGTCTTATAGCAAATCCAGTAACATGTTGGTTTGCCATCTCCATCACATTCGACCATCAAAACTTTGGCTGGGCCCTTCCAACGTATCTTGACCAAGTCGCTCTGTTGAGCATCTCGCCAAAAGTAGCAAGTCTGGCCCACTGACAGCTTGATGTTGTCGCCGGCATATCGGCGAAGTAGTGCACGCCGTAGCTTCTGGTCAGTGTCTTCTTGGAGGATTGCCGTTTTGGCCATGTTTCTTCGTTGCAGGGCTTCTTCAAAGGAGGATCCACCAGCAAGATGAACTGGAGTGATCTGGTCAGAGGTCAGGAGGTTGCCAATCGATGGCTGATACCCAAGAAGCCACTGTGATGGGCTGTAGCCAGCCACAGTTGGTTGAGCATTCAGCTGAGGGAGGATGTACGTCAAGGCCGTTCGAAGTCCATCGGGGCCATGCAAGTCCAAGTCAGAAATGTACACCTCAATGGCTTTCCTCAGCACGGCATGTCGCCTCTCAACCAAGCTCATTCGTGTGTGGGCTTCACCAGGGGCAACTTCATGGTTTATGGACAAAGAGTCAGTCCATTCAGCCATCTGGTCACTGACCCATCCCCTGCCTTCATCTGTAAGAAGTTTGGCTGGTGGCCCAAAATGGGCAATCCAAGACCGCTCAAATCCAGTGATCAGGTCGCCAGTCTTCTCTTTGTGCAGCAAAGTGGCGGTCTGATACTTGGTGGCCATGTCGATGTTGGAGAGAATTGGATATTTCACGCCACCCTCCTTGATCCAAAAAACATCTGATTGAACCTTCTGGTTGAAGTTCTCCACAGTGTTGACGCTTGAAGGTGCTGGCTGATTTGGTTTGCGATACCTTTGGCAGGCTGCACAAACGTAAGTTCCAGCAACTTGGATCAAAGTCTCACTGGCATTGCGGCTTTGAAGAAGCTCGACCAAGGACTTTGTAGAAGGGTGTCCAAGGTTCCTGTGGAGTTTCTGAACCACTCGCAAGGCTTCGGCCTTGCCTTCCACATGCAAGTCAATCATCTTGCCGACGTGCTCCTTCACCTCTTGGACTGCAAATCCAAAGTCCCAAGGGTGAGGTACTTCCGGAGAAGCAATTGCAGCAGCCAGTGTGGCGGCCATGGCAGGCTGGTAGTCCTGCATGAAGGTGGTCTTCAGAGTGTTGAAACCTTTCAGATGGCCTTCAAGTCGGCAGTGTTGATGATCTCCTGGACAAAGGCGATTCATGGCCTGTGCCACCGCAGCTTTCGAAGTCAAGATGGTGGTGTCCTTGCGCACAGGCATCCATGAGCCTTCATCAGTCATGCAGACACATCCATATTGGCATTGATGGAATCGTGCTCGATGTCCAGGAAGATCTCGTAGTGAGCTCGTCTTCCAGGAGAGAGAGCTGGAGTTGGTTGTTCAAGGTGTGCATGTCGTCCTTCTCCAAGCTGCTTCAGGTAAATCCTCCTGCAAAACCGCAGGTGAACTCTGTGATGCCATTCTCGAAGTTGTTGCAACTGTTGGCATTTGCGCTCGTTCTGCATGTTGGCGTTCTGCATGGGAGACCAAGGCGAACAGGATGGTGCAAGTAGAACTTCATCTGGTAGTTCCTCATCGAGCAAGTCCATGAAAGCTCGTTGATGAGATCGCAGTGAAAAGTTCCATCCAGTTTCAAATCCAAATCGCTGGGTCTCCATGCCAAAGGAAGTTGCAATCTCAGAAGTTCGGCCATGCCCACAGTAGACTTCCCATAGTTTTCGAGGTCGTCTCTCTTCCATGTCATGAAGAGTTTGGGCAATGTAGGCCTCTGCCGCCTTCAGGCGTGTCAGCACAGAGTTGTCGATGGATTTCAGCATCTTGCCTTTGAGGAGAAGTGAACCTTCAGGTGCTGGGTGCTCGTCGGCCATGTACACATTCTCAGTGGTCTGGAAGTGCTCAAGGGTGAAGTTGGGGCCGTCCTCATCTTCAAGCACCAGGTCAAAGGCAGCACCATTGGAGATGATCGCCGGGTCAAAGTCCTCGGTGAGTGGCAGCAGGTATTCATTGTGTCGTCCAAGAGTTGCGTCACGCCAGTCACCATTGTTGAGCTTGATGCGATCGTTGAGGAAGTCCAGGGACATGCCAAGAGCTTTTGTGATTGGTCGTCCAAGCAGCATTGGTGTCTCTCCTTTCAAGAGGAACGCTTGGACCAAACCAAACTGGTGGTTCACGAAGATGGGCAGGTGCACTGTCCAAGAGCTAACTGCTTGGTGATCACCTCCAAAGTGGAAGTTCTGTTGGCCTTCTTGAGGGTGATCTCGTGCACAGGGAAGTTGAGCTTCTTGAGGTGGTCCAAGTATCTGCAAAAAGGACCATAGCCCATCAAGAAAGAGGAGGCACCAGGATCCATCATCGCACAATCTGGCCTTTGAGCTCCAGTTTGGCCCTCGAACATCACCATGCCGCTCTCAGGGTCGAAGATGTTGTTCGAAGCAACTCCTTCAGTGGCTTGTCGCTTGTTGGGACCAGTTGGAGTAGCCTTTTGAGTTGGCTTGGATCCTTGGGTACATTGCGCTGTCGTATGGCTTGTTGATCCGCATCGAAGACATCGAAGTGCAGCTTGTGCTCGACCTTTGGGATCGTGAGGCTTCATTGGCGGCTTGGAGTACTTCACATTGTTCTTTCCTCCACGCCCTTTTCCACGACCCTTCTTTCCTTTGCCCTTGTTGTTGATGGGCTGTTGGTTGGAGCCGGAGGCATTGGGGTCGAGTGCAACGACAGGCAAGAAGCCTCTCGACATGCGAAGTTCGTTGAACCTTCGTCGAGCATCCACATAGCTTGCAAAGCATTCATCGTACTCGTCAGGGTCATAGCCGTAGTCATCCATGATGGGATCATCCGTAGTTTCCTGGTAGTAGACAGCATCGCAGTCAAACTCATCATAGTTGCCATCATCTTCCCAAGCACCATCGTCGTACTCATAGTAGGCAAAGTCGTCATCCTCAGCCATGTAGCCCCAAGCGTCATCTTCATAGGCGTTGTTGTCCTCATCCACATAGTATCCACGACCTCTTCCAGAAGGGCGTGATGAGGAAGACCATCGGCTGGGGTTTGGAACATGGCTGTGCTTGTAGTCCTGACCAAGGATGGAGTACAAAGCTTGCTGAATCTTCGTACGCTCCAAGGAGTTGGCTTGAGTCATCACCATCTGCTTCTGCTCCTTGGAAATGTTGGATTTTGCCAACAAGTGCCATCCTTGAACTTCTGCTGGAAGCTTGACTCCATGCTTTTCTACTCGGCGAAGTCGATCATCATGGTCGGTGATGAACTGAAGGAGGCTCTGACCACTGCGACGTCCTTGGCTTTCGAAGTATGCGGCAAAGTCCGCAGGCATCTCCACCTTGCTGTCATACTGGAAAGCTGCGTCCAACAGGGCCAAGATGTCCTTCAGGGCGGTGTCGCCGCTCACGAACTCCAAGTCAAAGTCCTCGACAAGTTTCCATGCTGTTCCTTGCAAAGAACCAAGCAAGTTCAGCACACACTCGCCTTTTCTGTTCATCAGCTCCATTTTCTTGGCATAGATGATGATTCGTTTCCGCCATTCCTTGTAGTTCGCTGGAGTGCCATCAAAGACAGGGATGTAGCTGTCGCGAGTGCTCTGCTGGTCCAAGGCAGTTGCGCTCGAAGTCGTTGCGCCCGCTGACATAGCTCTCGTAGAGAAGCACTGCCCAGGGCCAAGTAGAAGAGAAGCACTGCCAAGCCAGAGCCCGAGGTCCTTGACAAATTCAAAGATGTAGGACTGGCAAAGTGCAAAGCTCGATAGATCTTGTCCAGAAAGTTGTAGAAGGAAATCACAAGGTTGAAGGTGAGGTTGTAAGGGTTATTGGTTAAGTTGGAGTGCGCAGCAGCAGCAGGAGGCCGAGCAATCTCGGCTCCGCTACCAATGTAGCTTCTGCAGGGTTGAAACACAGAAAGCAAAGTAGGAACCCACGAAGTTTCCAAGAGGCAATGGTGGTGCAAGCGCTCGAGGTCTGCACCTTTTCGCAGCAGCTATGGCTTGGTGAAATTCCCGCCCACCTGCCAATGGTATTGAGCAGAGGTGGGCAACGTTGGTGAGAATGGATACCTGACAGGTCGATATAAAAATGGTACCTGGCAGGTGGATTCATGTTGCATGTATGCAAATGACAGTAATATATCTTTCCATATCTTATTTCCATGTCCATGTCTTATATCTTCCTACAGATTTGAGGCTTTGTGTTTCCTGATTGAAGTGGACAATATTATTCACGCATCATTTCTGGGCGAAAGCTTTGAGAAACGCGTGACGCATCGCTGCGAAGTGATCACAGTTTCAGCCTCAGCACAAGGGACCTGGCAGCCCTATGTCTTCTTTGCAGTGGTTTTGTTGCTTGGCCTTGGCTCTGCACCCTGGATTAGAGTGATTTCACCTGCCAAAAATTCATACAGTATCGTAAAGTACCCCAATTCAACAGCCCAGGGGTTTATTAGAAAAACTCCGAGTTGGCATTCGAGTAGAGCCTGAGTCTGGTACCTAAACACACAGGATCAGCATGGACGATGGCATGCCAACTTCCTCACTTAGTCATCATCGTCACCTAGTCACACAAGGTCTGAAAGATGATAGGCGATCATTCTTCGTCTTCAAAAGGCCTGTTGGTTGATGATTAGTTCTGGGGGCACACTACCCAATATATTGTTGATGATCATAATCCATTATGGTCTCCACATTTGAAACTACCCAAGATAGCCATTTGGAAAAAATGTGAAACTCATGTGGCAACCCCCAAATCAGAAACCATCCCCAATGACTCCTGGCGGGAAGTTTTGGACATTTATTGCATTAGGTTTGCTACCATCAATTATTGATTGCTTCAGTATAATCACCAGAAATCATAAAACCCCTAGTACCAATGGGTATATCATATATCTCTATGCTTCTTGGTGATACCCACCGACTAAGTTATGTTGCTTCAACCATCTAGTTACCATCTATTCTTGAGTTTTTTTGGGGTTTACCATGGTTCGAATCGCCATATTTGGTGGCTAATCTATGACTAGTCATGTTAATTTCCCATATGGATTTGCAATATTGATAATATTTATATAATGACTTAAATACCATCATTAGTAAATTTATTAAGCATTAATGACCACTAATGGTGACTACTAATGGTTACTAATGGATGCTTTAATGACTACTATGGATGGTTACATCCACCCATTTTGATGATTCTTCATGCCAAATGCAGCCCACCTGGCTCTGAAATCCAAGGCTGACAACTGCAGCCTGGACAGGCTGGGTGTACTTCAACGAGATGGGCTTGCAGTCGATTGGCGATGGATTGGAATGTTTATGCCAATTCGCAGCTGATCTCAATTTCAATGATCGATTTGAGGTTGGCGATCGATTGGCTTTTGTCTTGAGAAACATTATCAATCAATTGAATTTTGTTTTGTCTTGATTTTTTTGATGTTTTTTTTTTGAGATGTTGATACTTAGATATCCAGACAGAGTATATATCATTAAATACGTGATCCAACTTGGTGTGGCCGGTATGTCTGCAATGCTTCATCCCGTTCAATCAAACTACGCTGTGGGATGATGACAACTTTTGGTTCTCCCTCAATCCCTTTGTGCTGAGGACGGCCAGTATTGCTTCGGGAAAAAGCTTGTCAACTGATGCTCCATATGATTCATTCAGATTGGGAGTTATTTGGTACTCCAAGACATGCGACTATTGTCATGATTATAATTTCTTTGTAGATGAACAAGACGGCAGTGGCTCTGATTTGAAATTATATCAATCTTATCCGTATTGAATGGTGCTGAGGTACTGTATTGTCCGCACCAAAGATTCCTTTCTCTCTTGACATTTCAACAATTCACATTTTAGGACCTATAAACAGTGCACAAATCACATCTTCTCGGACATTTCATCTCTGGAGCATAGCTGTTCTTTAGGAGGCACCGCCTCAGCGTGGTACAAAGATGCCACAGCTTCAGATGCGTTGATGAGTTGAAAACTCCATGTGGTGAGGGCAAAACAGATACTCCTTGGGCGAAGTTGCAGGAGGCTTGCATGGCTAGGTTGGGCAGTAGGCCAAGTCTACAAAAATGGAGGCGAAGGATGTCAATCATGGACTCACACGCATGGGCAGAGTTTTATGTCGTATCTGGAAGTCTGGTTGAAGTCCTTAGCTGGATTTCCACTGAAGTCCACGTGGTTTGTCAGTACTTTTTGACATATGGCTTGGTCCAGAACCCCACATCCACATCCGGTCGTTACTCATCATGTTTCCCATCAATTTTCCATCAGATTTGGGTAGGTAGATCATGGTAAATCCCATTCCCATCAGCTCCAGGCGCAGCTTGGCCGAGTTGAAAAACTGCGATGCTGACCTTCACTATGGAAAAGCGGTCGTTTTTGTTTCGGGACTTCGGATGGCCGGTCACTGTAAGAAGATGTTGTTCACTTTGGCCCATTTTTTTTTTTGGGGGGGTGGTTCGATTTTTTTGAAACGATCACCAGAAGCGATGGTCCGATGGTGTCCTGATTCCCCCAGTGGTTGGGTGCTCTGTTAGGTGATGAGGCTTCGAACATCTGAGATCGCATCGAAACACCTGGCTTCAGTATATTAAGCCATTAAGCAACGTCACTGCCATCAGAGGCTTGCAACCCATTTCTGAGCCATTGCATTGACATCATTTGACATCTACTAGCAACTGTTGCCAAGAGATTCAAAAGCTCAACTGCATCCAAATGCTACTACTCAATGAGTCGCCATCAACTAGTGATGAACAGGCAATCCGGCAATGCTTTTCTTTCGCACTTCCGCCAACAGCGTTTTCTTGGACAGTCCAGCGGCGCCATGTTTGCTGGAAGCATTCAAGATCGACTGAGGGCCAGGGATGACAAGCTGTCTGGATATCGTGGCTATCCAGTGAATGTCTCGGGCCACGTGGAGAAAGTGACACTTTGCCATCAGCAGGTTTTGGGGTTTTTGTGGAGAGAGATGAAAGATATTTCCCGGTGGCACCAGGATATAATATATATCATTAAATATGCACGACAAAAAAAGTAACTACACACTCACGCACACATACACATCATACACATCTTATACGCACTTCATACACCAAGCCTGAATTCCGTATCTTCAGGAAAAACTACTCCCACTCCTGCCACCACATCGTGGAGCTGAAGGAGAAGCAAAGGCGCAAAAAACGTCGCGCACGTCATCCAATGGCGAAATGGCGGAAGATTTCAGGTTGGTGAAATACAATCCAGATGGATCCAGATGGTCACTTTAACAGGATCCAGACAGAATCCATGGAACTTTTTGAGTTACCAGAATTCAATGAAAATTTCGCATCGGAGAGGCGTCTTGAAGCCCTTGAGGAGCAGCTGAGGGTCTCCGAACAGGTCTTGACCTCAAATCATTTGTTTTGAACCTGGGGGAAGAAATGGGGGGTCAAGTTACCTATGAATTTATATATGAAATTCACATGAACTTCCCAGATTTTGGGGAATCAAAATCCATTAACCAGCTATTAAACATCCATTTGACCTCATTTTATCACGAAAACAAGGGCTGAGAGAGCTTCTGCCCTGGCTGCTAGATGTGTAGGCAAAGCTACAAATGATGACCGACATGGACCGCTTGAAGGAGGGGAACTGCAGGAAGCAGAAACATGCAGGTGGCAGGTTTGGTTTCCCAAGATTCACATTCAAGGCATGGCTCCTTGCATCCGCTATGGAGACCCTTCCAACATGAATAGATGTTTATATATTTTTCGTTTTCATACACTTCAATTGGCCAGACTTTAACTGCCAAAATCTGCTTGCTGGGTGAGGACAAGCTGCAAGAATCCGAACTGATCCAAAAGCGCGATGCCGCCATCATTGAGTCCCAAAAGCAGCTTGTCTAAAGTTCTCAGCCAACTGTGCCGACATCTAAACTCCGAGGCTTCATCCAAATTTGTCCAACAGCCCAATGATTGGCACGTTAGGACAAGAATCGCGACCGAGGCACGCCATTGCACAGCTCCAACTGGCCTTAGGCACCCAGCAGAAAGCAGTTGAGAGCATCTTCAACGACGCGGCGCCGCGCATGGAGCGAGAGCTGAAGGCAGCTGAGGCCAAGGTGAGGGAAGCCTTGACCCCCAGAGGCATCCCTGCGCCGTCGGCCCCGGCCCCGGCTGGGTTGGTGTCCTTCGGAGGATCCCGACCCTCCCGGCCCAGCAGCAGTGGTGAGTCGGAGAGTGAGGTGTCGCTGGCGCCACCCACGGCAAAGCTCTATACACCAGGGACGACGCCAAGGACTCAAGTGCTGTAGGATTTTGATGTGTGTTGATTACGGTAATTCTTCTTTCTGTTTGCATCTAGTTCATTTCACCCATCAAACTTGTCGAACTAGGGGCTTCGGACCCAAGCAGCCCAAGCAGCCCCAAACCATGGTTTTTTAACTGGAGGATATGCCGTGCCAGGACTGATATTTCCAGCCCAAGATCTCCGAGCCCTGTAGGCTTTCTTTAGGTCAGCTGCCACTGGTCAGGTTTTGGTGCTTGGGTTGGTAGCTGAAGTGCCTCTGCAAGGCGCAGCAGCTTCCAGACTCAAGGCATGAACTTTTAGCGCTGCAATTGGAAGATTAAGGGAACTCGAACTTCAAAAGTGAATCTGATGTTTTCTCTCTTTTCTATCCTTTTTCTTTGGTTGCAGAGGGAAGCTCCTTTTGCGCAAGCAAACGTGGAGTATGAGACCATTCAATGTGCCTTCCGATCGCAGCGCTGTGGTAATTCAGCTGCCACAGTATGGCTCTCCGCTGAATGCCAAAGGCATCCCCAGGATGAGCCACCGAGGGGCTGCAGAAGGTCTGACATCCGTTGAAGAAATTGCACCGTTCAGAGGTATGGCTATGGGGTCTATTCAATGCTGGTAGTGACCATAGTGACCATAGTGACCATTCAGGACCATTCAAGTCAAAGCCACTAAAATTCCAGAACCTGCATCATCATGGGTAGCTTCAGTGGATTTTCTGTTCTCTACGCCACAAAATACGACTGGATGTGATTTTGATGATTTGCTGACCGCTGGTGGTCCAGTGAAGTTTAGGTGGGCATGGGTGGGCATTGAGGTCATCAACATGCTCCAAGTGCGCAGGATGGCCACAGGTATAGAGGTCCCACTTTCCAGACCGGGTCGTTGGGCCAAGTTGTGCTCGCCTTTTTTGCTCAGCTGACATCCAATGGTGATGGCTTGGTGTTCTGCTTGCCTCCAACATGTGACCATTGCATATGTTATGAACAGTCCCTGGTAATGCATGTGGTCCCTTTTGTTTCGAAAGCTGCGACTCGCTTTGACCAGTAAGTCTTTGCACATCCGTGAAAATACAATAAAATACATGAACATACATGGAATATCATGGAATGACAATGACATCCTTTCATCGCGACATAAAAGGTTCAACAGGTTCAACAGGTCTCCCATTTTTGGCAAACAAGCAGAAGAGATATCTACTTTCGGAGAGCCTGGAGCATCAGCAATGGCAACTCTTGCGGCAGATCTAGGAATCTTGGCTAAAAAAGACAGGCCCCGCTAAGGGGCCTTATATAATTGGCACGGCTAAGGACAGAAAAATATCTGGGACTTCTTGTTGATGTCTTCGACATGGTTCAGTTTGGTTTTTAGGGGAGGACTAGAATTGGGCAAATCACTGATCGCAACACACTCACATAATATGTATATAGATAATAATAATATGTATATAAATAATATATATATATAATATATACACACACATAATATCATTGGTCAATCATGCAGTGGACAAGATGCCAGCCACTGACGACATGACGGAACGTCCCGGTTCGTAGCTTCATCGATTCTCAGAGATTTGGAGTCACAATCAGGGCAGGGCGAACCAATGGCTCATTGGTAAATCCTTAGCATCATGAATGTTGGCTCCCATTGACATAAATAGTGCTCAATGAACCAATGATTTGAGATGGCTCAATTCATCAATTCATGATGGTGGTAACTTTTTGTGCTCAATATTCATGATGATGCCTGACAGGTCTTGAAGTGAACAAGGAGATCAAGACGTTCTTGGCAGCCTATCCAAGCTGTGCACAGGTTGTCGAAGGCGCCCTTTTTGGTTTCCTTTGGCTTCCTGGGTCGGTTAAATCTGTTAATGGTGGCTCAGTAGCCTGGTGTAGCCTGGTGCCATTTCACCCGTCAGGCTGTGAGGATTCCTTGCATGAGGTTTGCGAGAAGCGTGGCATTTTAGGCTTGAGGGAAGCCATGCAGACGATCATTGGGAGCCTCAGATTGTGAGAAGATTTGATATGATTTAATGTTACAAAAAAGTGTGGCAAGTGACTTTGAGTCGCAAAAAACTTGCAATTGAGGACCCCAAGGGAGAAGTTCCCCAGATGTTGGTCAATTTTGGGACGCACAATCTGTTATTTGTTGATTTTATATGATTTGATAGTGTTTGTAGTTTTTTTTTCTAGGTACCATTTTCATCCATTTAAAATGGTGTTTTACAGGATCCCCACGGTGTTTTATAGGTACTATTTTCATAGGTGGCCACCAGGTGGATTGACGCGCCAGCCCTAAGGAAGGCAGACCTCACAGGAACTGATCCGCAGCTTTTCTGCAGGTCTGGTGTCCAGGGGCCTTGCCTCTCAATGGTTGATGTAGCTGGCTAGTGGGGTTATGGGATAAGCCACGGGACTTACAACAACCAGGGTTCTAAATCACTACAGTAAGTGGGATCATCCTCTACAGTTGGGTGACTCCACATCTTGTGCCGAGGAAAGCGTTCTTGGTCGGATCTTTGAAAGTGCTTTGGCAGCAAAGACGTCACCAAAGCTACCCTGGCTTGGTGCAATGCGGTCGAATGCGGTGCAATCCGACTGATACCTTGACTATATATGGGATCAAAAAGGGATTGTTTACTCCTTAAGATTCTTGCGGTTTCCACGGCGACGCACTCAGAGCCTGATGGGAAATCAGCATCGATATCATGCGTGTCCACCTCAGGAGTTTGCAAACTCCGCGCAACGGATTCATAAGACTGACGAGGTGATAAAGGTGCGAAGCGGGCGACAGAGGGTGCAAAAGAGCACAGAAAGAGTCGTACACCTGATGCGGATTGATACAGTTTCTAGTGGTTGCAAGTTTTTTTTCCAAAAGGAAAAGGCCATGCTTTTGCAAAGGTGAAGAGTTCTTGGCGCGAAAGGTAAACGTGGATATCATTTGGATATATGATAGATTTGGATTCATCAAGCCTTGTCATGATTGTCAAATTATCATCTTCATATTTGCCTTGGTCAACACATGGATTATTGTTTGAGAAAAGGGATGGTCGCGCCCCCCCATCATATAATGGTGAAAGATTCGTTAATATCATGATCTAAAATGGATTAAAATGGGATATCAGAATAAATTATCATTATAACGAGATTATCATTGATGACATTTGATCCATGGATTATATTGGATTATCCTTGATGAATACCCTCTGGTAATGACTAACATAGCTATTGAACATGGCTCATTTATGGTTGAATTACCTATCAAAGATGGTGATTTCCATAGCTATGTTAGTTTACCAGAGGGTATCATTTATGCGTCATTTTCATGTCATGTCATGCTGTGATGACTTGGGGCCCAGTCTGACTGGGCCCAGTCTGGCAGCCTTGCAGCCTCAGCGAAGGGCGACCGTCATCTCGACGACACGGGCGACCTTGGTGAGTCCGTCACCAGTGAACCTGGCATGGCGTTGGAGAAAAGCTGCAGGGAAAACCCCCTTGGATTTTATGGCCCTCCAGGAATCAAATGTGGCTCTAGAAAATGAGGGGTTGAATGGGAACACCCATCTGTAAATGGGAATTTTCTATTGCCATGTTTCATTACCGGAGGGTATATTATCACACCTGTAGGAGTTTCCTCTGAAATGTCTTGTTGGCTGTTCCGAAACCTTATTTCCAGGATTTTCCAGGATTCAGCTCGGCAGTTGGAGCATGTTGATCCAAGAGACAGGAAAACAACGCCAGGTACTGCGTCTCCAGCCTGTAGTGAAGCAGGAGAATTGGTGGAGTCATCCACTGCGAGCGCAACCTGGATTGAGACACGGCAGGTTGTTGTACTCATCAAGTCAGAGCTGTTTTTTTAGAGTATCAAACACCAAAGCTGGCAGATTATCACAATCCATCAAAGATTCAAAGATCTCATAGTTCTGGTATATCTAATACTCATCTAACCACTTTTTCAAAACTCATCAAACATATCCCCCATCATTCACCGGTGATTTTACCTCCGAGCCTCGCCCAGGTGGCCAGCTCCGTGCGCGTGCCGCACGCAGCCTTTCAGTGTGCGGAGGTGGGTACATAAAAAAGAAGCCCAACGTAACCCGTGATCCAAAAGAAAGTTCTTGGTATCCGGGTATCCATGGTTTTTTTAAGCTGAAGCGCATATATATATATATATATATCATAACTATGACTTTGATCCATTTTTGCGGGGCCAAACCAGCAGAAAAGCTTGCAGGTTCCACAGGTGGTACCATCATGGGTGGCGTGGCCTGAGACTGGAACCGCATGGAGCAGCTGTGCCTGTGGCAACTACCTGCAGGATGTGCCGAAAAGTCCCAGAATTGGTGAAAACCATGAAAAAGCCAACCATTTTGGCGGTCCTCCTACTTTCCTGTAGGGATGCCGTGAAATCCGTTGACTTTGGAAGTTGCAGGGGTGGAATTTGGGATCTGTCTGGATTTTGTTGGGTAGCTGCACCTCGCATGCTTAACTTGCGATCCAAAACCCATTCAGAAACTATCTGCGATTCAGAAACTACGAGTCAGAAACAACAATTCAGAAACTATTTCCAGCGATTCAGAAACTATATAGTGATTCAGAAACTATCACGATTCAGAAACTATGGCGATTCAGAAACTATCGCGATTCAGAAACTATCACGATTCAGAAACTTGCGCGATTCAGAAACTATCACGGTTCAGAAACTATCACGATTCAGAAACTACGATTCAGAAACTATGACGATTCAGAAACTATCACGCTTCTGAAACTATCCAGAAACTTGCACGATTCAGAAACTATCATGGTTTATAGAAACTATCACGATTCAGAAACTCAGATTAAGAAAACAGGATTCAGACACTATTTCCTCCGATTTACAAAACTAACGCGGCTCAGAACCTCGCGCTTCAGGAGTTCAAAATGATATCAACATGCCCACCCCCATGGAGCTTCAAATTAACTTGGACTGTCCACAAGGAAAAGATGATATCAAGATTCCCACCCCCATGGAACTTCAAATTGACGTGGACTGTCAACGAGGATAAGATTGAATCAAAATTCCCACCCCCATGGAACTTCAAATTGACTTGGACTGTCCACAAGGACAAGATGATATCAAAAATCCCACCCTCATGGAACTCAAATCGACTTGGGCCGTCCACAAGGATAAGATGAAATCAAAATTCCCACCCCCATGGAACTTCAAATTGACTTGGACTGTCCACAAGGATAAGATGATATCGAAATTCCCACCCCCATGAAACTTCAAATTGACTTGGACTGTCCACAAGGAAAAGATGATATCAGAATTCCCACCTCCATGGAACTCAAATTGACTTGGACCTTCGGCCAGGATAAGACGTTATCAAAATTCCCACCCCAATGGAACTTCAAATTGACTTGGACTGCCCACAAGGATAAGATGATATCAAAATGCCCACCCCCATGGAACTTCAAATTGACTTGGACTGCCCACAAGGATAAGATGATATCGAAATTCCCACCCCCACGAAACTTCAAATT
>CAMXCT020005401.1:233054-413054 GCA_947184155.2 Cladocopium goreaui | reverse complement strand
GAATAGAATCCCCAAGAACCAACCATTTTCCAACCATTTTTCACCATTTTTCACAATTTTTATGTGTTTCATCCTACTTTTTTTCCAGGTTGAATCTCCATTTTCACCCAGGTCATGCCAGCGGCTTTCCCGAGAACTTCGGTGCTGTGGTGTTGTCCCCAGCTTTGTCTGAGTTTCGCCAATGTTTGCTGCGACTTCTTATGATAAGAAAGTGGGGATTTTTCACGTGGAGAAAGTGGGGAAACACTTGTGATTTTTGGGGCTTCTATTGGGGCGCTTCCAGGTCATTGATGAGGCGCGCATACCCATCTTATCCATCACCTCTGAGAACCAGGTCTTGGTCCTTTGGATGCAGGGTGCCACGTTGGCTGGTGACAATCACACGAGTTCTGGGGGCCTGGTGGGTTAGGCTAGCTTATTCAAGGGGTTATGATTAGGTGGCCATAAGTCAAGGTAGGTGGGATGGGGTGATGCTTTTGACACTGAACTGGTCATTGGAATCTGGAGATTTTGGATCATCCTTGAAACCATCTTCACCCTGAACCGAGTCATTAACCATTGCTGAGTCCTAGCTTGATTGGACGAATCATGCGGCTCGTCCACTCCGAACATTCCTTTTCTCCCTCTCTCTCTCTCTCTCTTTTTTCCGTTTTTCTTGATCAATGAGGGGCCCAAACCCTGCTGGGAAAGGAATTTGCAATTGGTTCGTATGTTGGTAGAGCAATGCTACCGACATGCAAAAGGTAGGTTGTGCATAGCCTGTCGAAGAGGAGACATTTTAGCTTGTCACAGAGTCAGCCCTGCCTGGTCACAGAGCTAGTCTTTTCTTAGAGTCAACCCTCCGCTTGTTACAGAGTACGTAACCTTACCTTGTCAGCAAGTAAAAGCTTGAGCTTGTCACATACAGCCCTTGGCTTTTCACAGAGTTCGTCCTTCGCTTGTCTTAGAGTCAGCCTGTAGCCTGTCGCAGAGTCACCTTACCTTGTCGAGGAGTAACGAGCATGTTCTATCTCTAATTTTCCATCTCTATATCTAGGTCTGTAGTAGTAGCAGTAGTAGCAGGAGTAGCAGTAGTAGCAGTAGTAGCAGTAGTAGCAGTAGCAGTAGTAGCAGCAGCAGCAGCAGCAGTAGTAGTAGTAGTAATAGTAGTAGTAGTAGTAGTAATAGCAGGAGTAGGAGTAGGAGTAGGAGGAGGAGGAGTAGTGGTAGTGGTAGTGGTAGTGGTAGTGGTAGTGGTAGTGGTAGTGGTAGTGGTAGTGGTAGTGGTAGTGGTAGTGGTAGTGGTAGTGGTAGTGGTAGTAGTAGTAGTAGTAGTAGCAGTAGTAGTAGTAGTAGTTGTTGGCAGTGGCAGTGGCAAGCTCTTATTCCCTGGCGCGCTCCCCCTTGCGCAGCCGGGGTCGGCGGAAATGCTGCGCGATTTGGCTTCCTCAACAAGTTTGCCAGATGCAGAACTTATTTTTGGTTTCATGCGCGCATTTTAGTTTCAGAGGTGCGGAATGCCTGCACGGTGAACGTTGGCAGCGGCTATCAGCTAGACATGAGGGCCATTGGACGGCCGCAAATGATTTCAAAACCAATCCCTACATGTAGCACTCACATGGGGGAAACCGTTCGTTCCTGGGGCGAAACTTGATACAGACGTAGGAAACAGTTCGGAAATAAATCAGGACAATGCATGGATAGAGAAACACCGTTGTAGTGCACGGTTGATAGTATAAACCAGGTGGCATCCCATTGAAACCAAACTGCCGGAGGGCATCTAATTAAGTCTTTTTTCTACGACAATTTGCGTGGCGGGAAATAAAGTGCAGCGAAAACCCATGTGTTGAAACCTAACGTTCCTCATAAAAAAAAACAACTGATTTAATCATGGTCGATCATGATTTTTCGGAAAAGGCCATGATATTGTTAGGAATACCTCATTCTATCATATTCTATCCCATTTTCATGTCTGGTTGATCTTATGGCACCGTTTTTTGATTGGTACACCCCGCTTGAGGTGGACTTGGCAATCAATTCTCATCATTCCATCGAACATGCTGCTGGGCGGAATGGGCCAGGCCTAGGGCGGTTTTTTTTCGAGAGGCAGCCCCAAAAATCAGGGATTCTATGGGTTTCATGGGATTCCATACCCCCAAAAATCAGATTTAGTAACAACAGAAGGATATTCAGAACATCACAAACATTTGGAATCATTTGGATAATGAAATGAAGGCCCCCCCAGCCATTTTTGGATATATGGGTGGGGTATTTAAGCTTCCCTTGGCCCAAGGTCCGATGGTTCCACAATATTGGGGCCGTGCCACCGAACCCACCCACTGTGGCTCGGCTGCAGTTTCTGGTTTCTTGGGGCCGTGTGGATCTGATCTCGAACAATGCGGAAGTGGCACTGAATGCTGTGCTGTTCATTTTCAGGTGGCACAAGTGCCGGTGTTGACAGTGACATTGCGCTGCCTCAAGTGGTGGCTCAGGAGTCAAGGGTTGGCGCACCGGGAGAGGCATGAAACTATTGTGAAACAAACACACACACACACACGCAACCATTCTCTCAACGATTAAAAAAATAGAACCACATCGCATCATTTTTGGGAATCCTTATTGAATCATTTCTGTTATTTTAATTCTTGGGGACCCCAAAAAAAGAGTACCACAGGTACTCTCCAAGCGTTTGCAGGATGCGACGGATCCCGCGGATGAAAGATGGTGCACTGCCCACGGTGGTCTGGATGTTACTGGCTATGCATTCCTGCGCCGAACAGAGCGGTTACTTGGTGGAGTTCCACTGAGCAGGACCGTCCCATCATTTGGTTGTGTACCTCAACATACCCAACATCCAGTGGTGAATAATGTCCTTTCGAATCATTAGTAAAAACAGACACCGAATACGAATATTGAATATTGTATCGAATTAAGATTTGTGGGTAAACACAAGACGGTGCTCTCCAAAAATTGTTGGAAAACACCAAACCACATCAAACCACTGGTTCAGAATGTTTAGCATCATCATTTCACAATTGAAGTATCATCGCCATGAATTGGGGTATACGCCATTTCTCGGCAAATCCAAATGATTGACACCAAGAACAGGTATTTAATCGCAACTGGGCATAATTTATATAACCATTGCTGAGTAGGGATTTACCATCATTGAATGGGGACACAAAACTCAACAAAGGTGGCAAACTGACAGATTGCCAGAAACCTCCCTGATCTACATTCTTGACAAGTCGTTTGGGATTATTTGTTGTTTCGGTTTTATGATAAGATTACATAAGATTACCATGATTTCGGTACGCGTGCCCGGCGTGCCCGTGCCTTGTTCCATAGGTTTTGGGCTGCATGACACCACTATGTGAGCACAACTAGACCTCTTTGGGTTCAATTCAAAACCCGACAAATTTTGTGGGTCCCTTCGTTTTGCAGTGATGGAGACTGAGACTCGTTGTCTCCAGCCATGAAACTTCGTCTTCAAGGCACCTGTGAAGGGCTGCCCTCAAATCTGATACCAACTGCAAACAAGGTAGCTTTTCGCCCGAAGTCCTTGCGGAGAACCCCCTGTCAGTGGTTCTCGCACTGCTTAGTGCCTTGCGTCTTGAGGATTGCGGGGTCGGTTTTCCTAAGTGACTCACGTATGCCATCTGACAAGATTCCATTTGTTGCTCGGGGTTGTGTGTGTTTCAGATTGATGCAGCCTTTGAATCCAACTAAGTCTAAGTTTGACCTCTAACGAAACCAAGGCAGTCTCCACGTTAGTCACTGTCAGTTGGCTGATTAGAACTGGCCCCAGATCATCAACTTGCCGCTGAATCAGGGGAACTGTGTGAATGAAGACAAATTTGAAGGATGTTGAAGGTAATTGGGCGTGGGCTAAAAGGAATGGGGTACCACAGAACCTACCAAATTGGTCTACTTTAGGGTTATGCTCGTACCATCATTTTTTCGGGTTTCGGGGTTGATCATTTTGGCCCATGCAGCATGCCCAATTGAACAGCAGCAAGCTTTCCTGACTTTCCTGATGCCCTGTGAACCCCAGAACTTTGGACCTTTAAATTTAGATGTTGCTTTCCTGATGTCGGACGTCGTAAGCATGAGTTGACCCTTGGATGTTCTCAAAGCTTCAGTTGATGGGGCAATTTCTATCTCGGTGATGAACATCCATGACTACCGCAACCAGGTGCTTTCTTCCAAAGATACACCACGGTCAGCGGACTCGATGGCAAACTGAAGTATGAGCCGCCGGCCTGCAGCGGCTCCAATTTAAGGTTCGTTTCTGTGGCACAGAAAACATATCAACAGAATTTGTTCGGGGAGTTGAGTTAATTATGATTAATATCACTTGCCGGTCTGTGGACCTGGGGTTGGGCACACTGTTGGTTTATTCACAACCTGGGTTTGACCCAGACCTGTAAATGCCTATAGCATGAACCTCCCACACATGCCATCGGCTGAGGAAGGGAAGCGCCGTCTCAGACTTCCAACAACATTCCCGCCAGAAGCGACCCTGCCATGCTGACCTTATTGTGCTGGATCCAGAATCAGGCAGCCATCGATACAGCTGCAGCTTTTTTTTACACAGATCAGAATGGTGGGAATGGTGGCCAGGGCCAGGGTGAACCATTGACAGCTGTCAGGTGTGAACCTGGCACCGCCCATGTCGCCAGCCACCCACATCCTCCTGGTGCACGAAATGCTACGGGCGAGGTCAGCGGGTAAGATTTTCGGCTGCCGTGCTTTCCAGGCCTACAGGATTGATCTATTCTGGGAGACAAGATGAACGCGCAAATGACCCACACATGCATGTTCCCTCAAATTTACTAAGCATCTCCTTTTCTCCACCTCCATTTCTAATCATTTCTCCCTCTCTGTCTCTACCAGATATGGCTGCAGGTCACTCTTGAAGGATGCAATCTGCACAGGGCATTCTCAGGCTTTAGATGCGGCATTCCAGCCGGTGTCTCGTCGACAACTGTGCCGGCTGTCATACAGACTTCTGGAAATACGAGTTGGACATCAGGCATGGATGCCTCGTTGTTGACAAGTTTATGCCTTTAGGATGCCCTTGGGGAATTCTGCTTTCAGTTGGGACTTGTGCTATGACATCAGCGCTTCTCACCCAGGGCCACAGGCTATAATCCTGGCAGGCAAATGAAACGAAGTACAGCGATACAGCTGGCACCGACTTAGACCATTTCGGAATTTTGGGCATGTTGAGATTTTCAGTTTTAGGTTTGAATGGTTATTTTTGATCTAATCCATTCATACATGCATATGTGGGTACGAGTCATTCGTAGCACGTCAGCTATCGTCAGCTTAAATCTGGGGGACGGTAGCTTGGTACTTGAATCTTTTGCCATCAATGGTAACACAATGGTAACACAATGTAACATATCTATAATCATAAAACATTATGATTCTATATTATATATTATATTATATATTATATTATATATTATATATTATATTATATATTATATTATATATTATATTATATATTATATTATATATTATATTATATATTATATTATATATATTATATATATATATATACACATGTCACATGTTGACTCAGACGCTTCTCCAGCGCAGCTTCTAATTTGAGGTGCCCGAGTTTGAGAATTCGTTGCCCGCCTCGACAGAAAGTTTTGACGCATTGGTGCCCTGGCCCTGGCAATTCTTCGAGCTGGTTTTGATGGGGGTAATCCTTTTGAACCTGCATGCTGCATGCAGGAGCAAAATTTTGAAAAGACATTTTGACACATTTTACGGACTTGCATCTCTCTCTCTCTCTCTTGTGTTGATGTCCCTTTTCTTGACTTCTACAGCAATGAGCATCACCAGGAGCGTGTTCGAACCGCAAAGCATGTAGGGCTTTGAAGGTTTTTGTTACAGCGGACGGACCGCTTGTGTCTTGAGGTTTTTGTGAATGGGAATGGAGAGTGCTCGTGTACAGTGACTTGGTTGCTTCAAGCTGTTTTCTTTGAGGTGATGGTTGGTGATTTGTTGGATGCGGGGTATTTTTGGAACGCCCCCCCCCCCGGAAATGGATTGTCTAAAGTATAATAGAATACAATGAACATGCTTTTCACATTTTGGACCATTTCTTGACGATGCCTTTTGATCTTTGGAGTTTTTTTTTTTTTTTCTCCATGGCTTCAATTTAGGTGGAGCTCGCCCGCATTCACTGCATTCACAAGACGTTGCTTGGCGACGAGTTGTCTTACTGGTGCTAAATGTAGGGAATGGGCATGGGGAAATGACCCAATCCATCACTATTTTTGTGATATTTTCACAATCATCCCATTCCCCCATTCCCATCCATTCCCAATGTTTAGCAGAAGTATATAAGAAGGTTTTGGATGGTTTTCAGAAGTGGTTGAAGGAAGAACACGGAAGGAAGAAACCGTTTAGTTCGATGACTTTCTCATGTAAAACATGTGTGATGTGTGTATATATATATATAATTATATATACAGAGTTATATATGTATAATATATATATAACTACCATGTGTATGTAGGATTTTCCATAGCCATGTTTGACACCGGAGTTCCGTTGCGCCACTGAGTCCATGGTGGCAAGCGCCATTCCTGGCTCGCTGGGACATGCAAAGTCGGTTGGAGGTGACCGCGGAGATTTCGGGGGAAAATCCCATGAAAATATGGGAACACCTACCAAAATTCCATGGTTTATCGTGGTTTGTCACTGGTATTTGAATGTATTTGATCAGTATATGGCCATGGAGCGGGGGTTTGTTTTATTGAACCATGCTACTCCACTGCGGATCCCGGTGCAAAGAAACCCGTGATGCCAGTGGCATCAAGTGGCTAGCTCTGGTGTCGCAGTACAGGCATACCTCTTCCGCGAGCCTCCAACCTGTGTGGGCCAATGCCTCTTTCTTCAGACGCAGGCGCGCTGAGCCACCCTGAGGATTTCCCCGGGCGAGCACTCGCTTGTGCACTTATGATTTGCCTCGCTTGTGCACTTGCGATTCTCCTCGCTTGTGCACTTATGATTTTGTTGTCAATGCCATTCGGATGCAAGCCTCCTGTGCCATGGGGCACAGTAACGTGTTAGTTTTAGACATGCACGTCCTCTTTGGCACAACATTGTTAATGCAAAACATGTGGAACTGCGTTCCCCCCTGCCCCCCCCTTCCCCCCTGTTCCCCCCTCCCCCTTTTGTTCCCTATACATCCCCCCCCTCCCCCCCCTCCTCCCTGTTCCCTACACACCCCCCCTCACCCCTGTTCCCCCCTCCCCCCCTTGTTTCCTATACACCCCCCTCCCCCCCTCCCCCCTCCCCCCTCCCCCCGTTCCCTATACATCCCCCCCCTCCCCCCCTCCCCCCTGTTCCCTACACCCCCCCCCTCCCCCCTGTTCCCCCCCCTCCCCCCCCCCTCCCCCCTTGTTCAAGTAAGTGCGCAAGTGAGGGTAAGTGCGCAAGTGAGTGAAATCCTAAGTGCGCAAGTGAGGGCTTTGCCGATTTCCCCAGGGACCAATAACTGAAGTGAACATTTCAGAAAGGCAGGAAGAGAGAGATCCATTTTTTGGAACAGGGTATTTGATACGTCAGGATGCGGAAGCCATTTGTTATTTTGGGTTCCGCTATGCACAAGCCGTCCTAGACACATTTTGATACTTTTACCTGCAATTAATCCCGCCCAGTTGGCCTTACATGCTTCCTGATTCCTCCAACATGTCCAAACGTTTTGGTGACATATGTACACTGTATAATGTATATGTCCATTTGTATAGCTGTAAAATGCTGTATATATACATATATATATATTTTAAGGCAGGATTATTGTCCGCCTAGATATTTTCTTCAGGCTTCATGGATCTGAGCCGAGGCCATTACCTTGGCACCCTGGAATTTCATCTGCCGTTCCTTGGCGAAGAGCCAGGGGTCACCTTTGCTTACCAGAGCCAGGGTAGTTTACTATAGGTTACAACCACAGCTTTGAAGGGGATGAACTCACATGAGCCATTAACAATACCAATGGTTGATTGGTTGATTGGTTGGGACTTATACTACGCAATCCGTTGAAATTACCATTGGGGATGATGATAAGCTACAGTAGGGACACTTATCAACCAGTATAATGAGATGGGATAGCGGTATTTTTTTCATGCTTCACCTATTTTTGCAACCATACAATGATGTACAATGGGGCTGTTTGATATGAATAGGGGATGGGATTACAACCTCATTTATTGGGATGATGATAGCCCATAAGCAGGATACCTGTGAAGCCACCAGGTGTGGAAACGACCGGCGACGAACACGTTGGGCTGTCAATGACTGATGACGCTGCTTGGACGTATTGGATGAGGAAATGCCAAATGATTGGTCTGTTTTTTTGGGGCTCCTTCTTGAGCATCCCCAGTACATTGATGATCATGCGACGTGTGCTTTAATAGATTGCATCACCACATCCCATTTATTACATACACATGTAAGAAAATCCTCGTGACATTCTCCGCATCAGCGGCCAAAACTTCAGGCCTTGCATCGGATGAGGAGCATGCAGGCCTTGGCATTAGAGATGCAAAGCTGGGCATCTGTGAAAAGCAGATGAGGCGGCTTGGCCTCCATGTGGAGAGCAGCGCAGCTGGGATGGATGTTTGATGATGTTTGGATGTTTGGACCTGTTTCCTATGGCCTGATTTAGCCCGGCTGCCATTTATCCCAGGCACTGTGTGTAGTTGTTTTGGATGGAAAAAAATGGCACCTTTCAAGCTGCGATGTTTTGGACGGGATTGGATGAAAGGAAGTTACGACCAGTGCTTGGAAGGGATTCCAGCTGTGCGACCAGTCCGACTTTGTACATCTCTTTCTATCATTGTATAGTCAGTTCGGGCTTCATGGGACATTGAAATGTCCCCCGCTCAGACTGCCGCGTGATCTGTGCGTCTCAACAATGTATCAACGAGACTGCCGTGCATGATTGAATTGAGATGAAAATTTCTTGGAGTGCTTCTGTGCTCCTTCACTGCATTGTGGTTGAGTCAGAATGAAGATTCTGCACTTTCTTTGTAGTGAGTGCTTTGAAAGAGCCTTGGCTTCGCAATGCCAACGACTTGTGACTTGCACTGAGTACTGAGTACTGCTACCCTTGAATTCCTTCAGATCCTCGTTATTTTCATGAAGCCAACAGGGATGCTGGTGAGGCTACAGAGATCCGTTGATAGGCTGAGTCTCACGAGTAGATCAGGCTGTTGGAGAAACGGCTCATGGATTTTGGCACATGGAAATGGAAAACGAAAGATGATGAAAGGCAAATTTCAAACCCCAAAAATTCCATTGTTGATCATCATTTTTTTCTGATCAGAATGGCCATGGGCAATGGGTTTTTTTTTGACACATTTTGACACCATTTTCAGACACATCCATTCATCTCTTTTTTTTTTGCTGGAAAAGAAGTAAAAAGAAGTGTTTCATTTTTCAGCTTTCCTTGCGGTGCAAGGTGGCCGTCTGGGCTTCCGTGATTTGCACCATCGATTTCTGATGACCTTGGTTTTGAAGAAGGGAAGGGGCAAAAAAGTTCAAGAGTTTGTCTGAAAATAGCCTACCCCTAGATCCACTGGTAATGATCATTATCTCTATTAAATGACTGTAAGTTGTGGTTAATTTCTGACTTTTCACCCGCATCGACAGCAACTTTCCATTCCCATGTGTTGAACAGGACAGGAAGATCCTCGTGAGCTAAGCAGCAGTTGCAATGTTCCTGTTGTGATGCCACGTGGCCTTGAGGCTCTTTGCCTGAAACCTAAAAGAAGCCCAGCTCCATGGACTCCATGCAATGTACATACATATACCAACGTTGTATAGATATGTATTATCAGAGTGCTCAGTCAGCATCACTTGATCGGTGCTTCTTGCTTCACTGCAAGACATATTTCCTTCCCTACCAAATGCTACAAACCTCTGGTGCTGAAGTGTGGAAGACACCCAGCGTGGCAGGGCGGGTTTCGGCGGCAGCCCAAGCTGTATGCTATTAATTGGACGTTTCGAGCTGCAGACATCTTCGATGCATGATGTTTTTCACAGCCTCCACTCGCATGAATCAACGGCACCTGAGGACACACAAGAGTTGTCCCGTGCTTCTTTTTGAACGTGTAGCCTCCAGCATCAGAAGTTAAGAAGTTCAGAATGTTCTTTCTTGAACAACCAGGCAGCCTGGCGGTCAGGTGCTCCAGCAAGCCATCCCCAAGTCACCAAGCACTTGTTGAAAGAGCAACGACCGCAAGACATGTCAACCCCGCTGGCCGGCCGCAATGTGGCAATGTGTCCATGCCAGACAGGGCACCACTGGCGCCCAGAGGAGAGTCGTGCATGGGCTCTTTGAGACGAAATTTTCTGGCGAAGTGCCTGAGGTCTCAAACAGACCGCATGATATTTGTTGACTAAAACAGCCCAGGACGACCACCTGGTGGGCTTTGGATGGTTTGGCAGGTCTCTTTGGGCCCTGTAGTGCAAATAGTGAGAAACATACCAGCACAACCGGAATCATAAGTTTCATGCATTTTCATGCTATTGTGCAAGTGCGATAGGATTGATTCTTTTGGGTGACCTTTCGGCTCACGTCCGTATCCTTTTGCCCATGACTTGAAGGAGCTTTGGTCATGAAAATTGATTGGTGGTTGAAATCCCAAAATTCTTGGACTATCCAAGTATCATTTAGTTGCCACGAGCAAGCCGAATGACTGTCAACAAAGGCAAGCAGAGATGCAGAGACTCAGCCCAACGGGACACCAGATGTGCTTAGTCAGCTGACATGCCGTGCATCACATGCATAGGAAGTGTCCGAATGTGGGAAAACATCGGGAAACCATGCCGCAGAAAATCATGACTCTTAACTGTCCGGAACATCGGCTTTTCACGAAACATTCACAGCATTTTCCTGGGCCAAGTTGGACCGGGACCAGCCATGACTCGTGCGTGCCACGCATGGGCGCTGACGCTGTTGGCCCTGAGACTTGTCACAGCCGCCCAGGACGGCAGCGTGGCTCGGTCATGGGGGCGTAGTCGTGGTGGTGGTCTATAGAATCGTATATTGTCTTTATATATCCATTAATTTTAGTTTCTCATTATAATCATTATTGCCCGCTTCTTGTTGTTTATTTTTTCTTGTTTTCCCCCAACAGAGTAAGCTGGAGGCCTTCAGCCACAGTAAAGGGAACAGGTTGCCAGAAAAGGTTCCCAGAAAAGGTTCCCAAGATCAGGTTTTCAGGCAAGGTTCCCAGGCTTCGCAAGAACAAGTTTCCAAGAAGGTTCGAAGAACAGTTCCCCAAGCAAGGCGACAGAGAACAGGACATGCCATTATTTTCATAGCCATAACTTTGGCGTAAATTCCCAATCTTTTGACAAACCCAACTGTGTTTCAGAAATTCAATCCTGGGCTGTGCTGAAGTTTCATGAATTTCCTCTGTAGCTCACCGGGTCACCAAGGTCTTCACCCCCATTTTCCTTGAGCGCACCGAGGCGGTCTTGCCAAACATGGGCCCACATTTCGGGGGATACACAAAAGAGCAATGGATTGTGGATTCCCTGGTCCAATTTTGAGCACCCAAACGAGCAAGCTTTGTCCAATCATCCAATCGTCTCCAAAGGGGACCCAGCCAACCCAGTCACCAAGCCTCCAGGGGCAGTTACTCTACAGATTTTCCACATCCAAGCTGCAGAGTGTGAGATTGGGGACCATAAAACAACGGTAGCATTCAGTGACTGGCAATTTCCGCAGTTCAAATCATCCTGGTTTGGGGTTTTGCAAACCACGAAACATCCCACCATTTCGCCGTTTGCCACAGCTGGTGGATGACATCAATTCCTCCAGCAACCTGCTGCAAGTGATGGAGAGGTGAGGCTGTTGTCTACATTTGGGCTTGTTTCACTCTTTCATAGGGGATATTCAAAATGGCCAGTTAAATAAGACACCTTATGAACCTCCGGAATCGGGGACACCCTATTTTCAGACTGAAAAAACTATTTTGTGATAGATGAAACAACTCAAGTGTACATCAATTGTGCCTTGTCTGGAAACCATAGGAAAACAACCATCATTTTCCCAATTAATAGAGCCAGTTTTGGCCATCCCTCATTGCCGGACAAACGCTCATATCGTGTGTTTGATACATTTGAAACACTGTCTTTGCAATTAAGACGACAACGACAATGATTATGACGATGACGATGAAACATGACGACAGTGATGATGACGATGTCACAATGGTCATGAGGATGACGATGACGATGGCGACGATGGTGGTGATGATGTTGTTGTTGATGCTGGTGATGATCGATTGCCACTCGTGATCACCACTTTTATTCTTACCTGTCATCGGTGTTGCGATTATCACTGTTGAATACGGTCAACATTTCATTGTTATCATCATGTATGTCATGCTTGTCAGTTTTGTTGTCAGTTTTGTTGTCAGTTTTGTTGTAAATATCTAAAATCATATCATCATAATCCATCTCTGGTACGCACAGACTGCGGTGATATATGGAGGGCAGGATCAACAGATCCGGGGAGGCGGAGGTACCAGGTAGTCTAACTATTCTCATTGCTGACGCAAGTAGTGTCCGGCATTTTGCGCTACACCGGTTACACCGTCATATGAGTCATACCGGTATCAGCGTACCAGCGTACCAGCGTATCAGCGTATCAGGGTAACAGCGTAACACCACAACAGCGTATCAGCGTAGTACCCTTGCAAGGTTGTAACCTTTTCAGCTACTCAGCGTATCAGCGTCGAACCACGTCCGGACACGCATTGCCACCACTCTATTAACTTTTCTATTTTATGCCTTTGAACATCCACGTGTTAAAAAAGTTTGAATGTAGCGTTGAAGGGGTTGCTGTGACTGTCCACATGGGTTGCTGACCCTGAGCCGAGGTAAATGCAGAGAAGATTGGGACTGCCCGCTTGACAGTCATTCGTCAAGGTTCTTTTTTGGTCCTGGAACGGGGAAATACGGGGACAAATGCAAACTTGGGCCCAGAGAATTTGCACCCCATCCCGGAATCCCATTCTTGGGAACCCACAAGACAGCAGCGCGATATTCATAGACAGCGGGCTCCTGACAAGCTATTTACTCAGAGTGGCATACTGGGTCCAGACCAGCTGAGCATAGCTGAGCATAGCTGAGCATAGCTGAGCATAGCTGAGCATAGCTGCGCCAACTTTGAGATGCAGATCGATCCTGCCATTTTCGGCCGAACTGAGCCAACTGAACTTTTTGGCAAACAGAGAACCTGGCCACTGACTCCTCCCAAGGCCCTATGTGCGACAGAGGTCGGTTGCATTGCAAGGAGCTTTGGATCATGTTAGGTTTGAATTCCATATGATTCCATTTTCTTTTTCTGTCGAATCTGATTGGTACATTCAAATTGGCAGCCGATTTTCATCAGGTTTTCCGCCACCTTTTCTGCAGGACATCTGGGATTTTAATGCGTCGAAGGGAAACTGCACCTGTGATGGGTGTAGTATCCAGGTGCCCTGATGTTTTCACAGCAAAACAGTTGGAGCTTGCCCTCGTCCTCGCCATTGTATTTTAAAAGATTCGTCTCTATTTGCAATTTGACATTTTACACATGAAAGATGAGTAAACAACGTTTTGGGTCGTGTGTTTGCATTTGCACAGTACGTATGCTTGTGGCTTTCAGCTTTGAAGTCTGTGACTGGTTGGAACTCTGGTTGCGCTCAAGAGCAGGAAATTGTCAAAGACCCGGAAAGAAACAATGTCTCCGACTGTGTCTACGAGTGCAAGATCCGTCCTGACTGCAAGGGTTTTCAAGCGTCACTTGGCTTGTCAGTGTGTGGAAGGAACACTTGAGCACGGGTCAAACTTGGGTATCCAAAGATGGTGTCCTTCTCATTTTGCCATGGCTTGGTGCTGTGCTCTTGGCACGGTCGAGCGAGGCTCTACACCGAAGAAGAGACATCAGTTCCAAAGACCTTCCGCTGCAGATTGTTCAGGACTTGCCCGATGCCCTGGCTTGTCGGGAAGCATATGCCAAAGTCCAAAATCTCACATTAAAAACACCTAAAAACACCTCATCATAGATGATGATAAACAATGAAAATCCACTGGGATCCATTGGGTTCCAGGATTGATGAGCCCAAAGCCAGCGCTTCCACGTTTCTGACGGGCGATGGCCAAGGCCGCTTGCGCTTTGCATCAAAAATCCTGGGTGAAGAACATGGGCAAATGATGGATGGCAACATTTGGCAATCTAAGAGATCATAAAAAGCCTTGATGGACAATCATGAACATCTATTTCTCAACATAGGGGACATGATATTTTGTGAGGAAAAGCGTGGATTGTTGCAGTTGCTGAATACAGTGTTGCATTTTGCGTGGATTGGACATGAGCGGATTTCAGATGTGCCCGAGAATTGAAGGGGGCTACTGCCTGGCGAGACAACAAGAGAGTTGCCTTCAACAATATCCCTTGAAGCTGCAAGCCAAACCCAGTTGATTTGAACACCTTGATTTGAAAGGGCTTACAATGCCTTGATCTCTTACCTCAAATGCATACAAAGCTGGTTGGTCTGCGAACACGTTTCTTCGGGGGTGCAACTGTTATTCTTGCAGATCAATTTGCTGACCTAGAACTAAAGAGACTAAAGCCGAGCCGTTTCACTTTGGCTTCCGCAAGGAGACCAGTACTGTTTCCACAAAGTTGCCAATGAGACCCAATGCGCCGCCCACATCAGCTGCCTGTCAGCTTCACAAGGCACGCCCACTGGAACGTGTGCTGAGCCACCAGATTCACCAGATATACACATGTGACCTGAAAAAAGCTTACATTTTGGTGGATTTTGGTGTATAGCAGCTATAGCATCCCAGTCCCCATCTCTTGGGAAAGTTGAAATCGCCGCAGGCCACTGCTGCCCAGATAGAAATGGTGCTACTTGTCGTCAATCTTGGGTGCGCTCGTGTCAGGAGCAGAGCAAGACAGTCCTTTGGACCCATTTCTTCTAACGGCTCTAATGGCGTCCAGGAAATTAATGGAAATTCGTTTGAATAGCATGATTTTCTCTCTTTTTTTGGTAGGAATTGAAGTGCCAGACCTACTTTCACGGTTGGGACTGTGTTCCACCTCGCAGCAGCGACTGAGGTAATGTTGTGGTGCTGCAAATATTCAAACGGTCAGGTGCGACCAAAAATCTGTGGTGCAGTGCTGGATTTGCTTCTCAAATTTCTCAAACTATTTCTGCAATGCCAAGAAGGACTGTAGCCACTGTAGCCTAGTAGCATTGAACAAACCGCAGCAAGTACTTTTGGTGCTTGTTTTTTTTGTCCAGCCAGATCACACTTTGATCATAGAAACCATTGCCAAAGGAACCTCATATGGTAGAGGAAGAGCAGATTGCCAGTCGAAGCTGAACTCCATGTCTTTCCCTTTTTTCATTGCCAAACGTGTTGTGCAGTTGTACACCATGCTGGTCACAATGATCGCAATTCTCCTCCTGCTACTCGGCCGAACATGTCACGGGGCCACTGAACTTCCTGCGCCTGTAGATCCATGAGCTCCAGTCGAAAGATCCAACAATGCTGGCACTTTAAAGAAATTGCATGAAAAGAAAATGCCAAAGAAACTTATGAAGTACATACTGCCATCAGTAGGGGACGGATCAAAACCACGTCAAATCATGTCAAAATCATGGTTGAGAAGATGAACATCCATGAGCACCAGCTATTTTTGGGGTGTGTTCAGCAGGGTACTAGGGTTTTGACTACCCAAATCATCCAGATATTCGATTGATATCCCCATTTTTTAAATATTTTTTTGCGGATTGAAACCCATGAATCATGGGATTATGATGGCAAAATTCGGCGACATCCCGATTACCCTCCGGTCAGCAAACATGACGACATGGGAAGTTTCGGAGTTCGATGATTTTTCTGGGGATTTCCCAGCGCCATGTCTATTGGAGTCCCCATTTTTGATGGTTGGATCCCTGTTAAGATCTATTTTTTGGAGGGTATAGCAGTATACCGTATACCCCTTAAATATCCAAGGAACATAAACACTTTAACCATCTTTAACGACTAGTAATGATTTTAACCATAACCACTAAAGATCACTAAAGTATTTCACCATAATATCAACCATTAGTAGCCAAAAGAAACATTTTGGAGGGTATCGATCTTATATTTAACCATTAGTAGCATACCATTAGTAACATATCACTAGTAATATACCATGAGTAATATCAACCATTAGCAACGCAAGAATTATCACTTATCACTTATCAAATTCTAATCATTAGTAACCCAGTGGTAACCCCATTTTCGTAACCATTTGGAGGATATCAACCACTAGTAATAGCAGCAATATATCATTTTCACCAGCAACCCAGTTTGCATAACCACTGGATGAAACTTTCACCACCCTTTATCAGTACAAGAAATTTGAGATGTATGAACCATTAGGAAGATCAACCATTAGTACCACTAGTAATGACTCAACCATGACTAATGTACCATTTCACCCATTCGTCCATTAGCACCCCACGAATTCGTCGATGATTTCGACCATGGCCGGCCACCAGAGGTGCCTCGTGGTCTCCATGAGCCTCGGACTATTGTAAGGACATCAAGGGATCCACATCAGAATTCTATGATATTCGATGAATATTCTATGATATCCTATGATATTCTATGATATTCGATGATATTCGATGATATTTGATTCTTGCATTAAGCTTGCGGTTGCAAGTCATATGTGTGGAACGTTGAACCAAAATGTCCACCGGACATTTTGGCTCAAGCACCCCTGTGTGTTTCCAAGCTTGGATCTTTTTCAAAAACACGGTTTTCTTGTGAGTGGTGGCACTGAATTTTGGCCAATCTCAGTGTGCGTCGCTGTTGGCAAGGACCGTGTCGCAGGCTTCAAACCGTGCTTGTCCAATTTTCTCTTTTCGCTCCTTGTTGCTAGTAAGGCCTCCTCTGACGCGCTCCCCCCTGCTGGCGGCAGGGGTCGGCGGATTATAGCAATGCCCACATGAAGACTTTTACGACCAGTCATTCCATCCTGCACTCAGGTACTGCCACTGCAGAGGTTATGGCCATTGGGCTGCAACTGTTTGCCAAGAACATTTTTTTAAAACATCTTGAGACATTTTCGTGGGTGTTGAAGAGTTGAACCATGTTGAATCTCAACATTTTGACATGGCAGGATATGCAGGATAGGCCAGCTGTTGAATCTATGCCATCCACAGAATTCGCTATGAGGAAGATCTCTAACCACTCCAGCCGACGAGCTCCGAGACAACGTGAACTTCCCAGGCCGCCAGTGAAGCATATTGATCATATTGATTGTCCGGAAGATATTGATTGATTATAAGGGTCCAAAAACCTTGTGGTAGAATAGGGGGATTGTGGTAGATAGGGGGATTCTGAAAGAAATCATACTGGGAGCGCGTTCTGAACCGATTAGTACTTCATGGAATGACATTTCGGGTTTTGAACACTGCTCAATGAATTTCCGTCGAAATGAAACCGACAATTCTTCATCAGACGGGTTTCATTATCATTTTCCCATTGAAATGGCCATATCCTGAGTATATAATCCTCCATTTGAAGACACATCGAGATCGATCCGGCTTGGTGGTTTTCACAGTGGTGGCTTATCCACCGAAAACCCTGGCAGATGGCAGCACAGATGTCCGCCCGCAGGCAACTGGGATCAGTGTGACCTGGATTTTGTGTGTGTGAATTATTGGGACCGCAAAATCTGAAGATGTTGGGATATTTGGGACATATTTGAAGATGTGATATTTCGGGTCCCCAGTTTGACCTCTACCTCTGACAGCCATGGCTTTTTCAGGATCCCAATGGATGACTCGTGAAGCCATGGCAATGGGAAATCGACAAAACTAGATGAAGGTTTTAATGGGAGAATCATCTCTTGTGGGATCTTCGAGCACGCCATGATTACCAGTGACCAAATCCAAGATTCGTCTCCGGGTCTAGTGACTCCCGAAGGCGGTGCCGGCAAGCGACCGCTACATCATTGCCTTCGTGAATACAGGTGCTGCCACATGATTCATCAAGTTCATCATGATTCCACAATCAAACCTACAGATTTTGCATCATTTTGCCATCATTTTTCATCATTTTGATGGGAGAATATATTCAAAACATGGTCAAAACATTCCCATCAAAGGGGGATGGTCCATTCATCTAGGCTCGGGTGACCAAAGAGGTGATGCCTTCGCAAAGACACTTGGCCGATTCAGCACGTTTCAGCAGGGCTTCGTTTGAGGGATATTTGATATTTGATAGTAGGGGAACAATGTGCCCTCCCAGTTCTAAGTTGGTTTACACCCTCCATTAACTATATCGTTATAAGTAAGTATCATAAACCATAGTTCTTGGAGTTATAAAGGAACTTAGGTATATACCCACATTGAAGGGATCAATCAAGAGGTTGAAAAGAATACAGGTCCGCAGAGAGACAAATTGTGAACTCCCTGAGCAGCGGTTGCATATCCATTGATGATTTTTATGACATATTTTTTGGACAATGAACATCCAAGATTATCCAAACATTCGTCGACCAGAATTCCAGAATGCAACTCCTCGATGCACAGGCAACTGGATGAGTGCATGGACACTGGCGGCAAGGCCTATGAACCTTGACGACAAACAGTGGGCAGATGCTGATTGCTCAGGGTGCTGCGGTGCTGCTCCAGCCGCAACATCAGGTTTTGAGATCTTAACACATAACACATTTCAAGAGGAATAGCGTCTTCCAAAGCGCCATTGATATCCATTCATCTCAACCCCCTTCCATCCAGAAAAAAACCACTTCACTTTGAGACAAGAACAGACCTTGGGTGAGCGAGTCGGGGCCTGCTGGCATTTTTTCAAAACAGAGAGAGAGAGAGATTCCAACTGCACCATGACATACCATGACCCACCATCTGGTTGGATTTGTCCAGATATGGCCGGCCATACCCAACTTCGCAATTTCATGACCATGATTCTCCAAACCATTGGATGTTGGAGTTTTCCCAACCAGTTCCCATTTGTTTGGCCTCAGAAAACTCGCCCAGGTGATGCCTCACAAACTGGACGAGGGGCTCGAGAAGATCAAGGAGAACATCCAGGCTGAAAAAGATTGCGCAGTTCTCGCCTGCGGGGGTGACGCTCGCCTGCGGTATGTAGAGACATAGGTTTGCTACTTAAGACTTGGGGTTTTGGCAGAAAAACGAGGGATTTACCGTATACCCTTTGGTAATTTAACAGTTTGCTATTGAAAATGGCCATGGAATTAGTTGATTTACCTGTTAAACATGGTGATTTCCCATAGCAATGTTAGTTTACCAGAGGGTACCTCCATGATTTAGCCTCCCGGATCCAATGGGATCCAATGGGCCTGGAAATTACCGTTGGGATGAATAGCATTTTTTGGACAAAACCGGCTTCTGATATTTTTTAAACATATTTTTCTTGTGTGTTGCAGGTTCCTTCGAAACTGAGAAGAATCTATATTTTCCTTTTCAACCCTGACGTTTTTTTTTTTAACAGAAACCCAGTGTGTTGCGCTTTTCTTCGCTTTCGCCAAGGATGGGACTGTGACCTGGCTTCTGTCAGCACTGCAAACGCTGAAGGTAGACCCGAAGAAGCTCCCGCCTGTGGGAATCATCCCCTTGGGCACTGGAAACGACTTGGCCCGCTCGCTGGGCTGGGGTCCTGCTCTCACGGACAACGGAGACATTGCACGTGGCCTGGAGAATCTACCTGAGTGAGTAGCATAGCCATGCGTGGCCCACCGTTATGAGAATCTGGAACCTCTCGAACCTCTCCAAGTTGGAGATTGGAAGAATCGAAGTTGGTAGCTTTGATATGTTTTGATGATTTTTGATTGCACTAGGACGAGCTGCAACTGCAGCAAGCAATGGAGAAGCAGACCTTTTCTGTGATCGCCGAGGTTATATTCGTCGAGCTCAAATGGCAGAACCAAAAGAAATCGATCAATGGAAACTGACCTTGCAGGCAGGTTTTTTCTGAGTCAACTGCTGTGACCTGGCTTCTGTGAGTCTGCCACCTTCCCCTGCGGACGGTCCCGCGTTGCCGGAGTTGTTCCACTTGGGGTATCCAGAGGTTTGGGCCGAAGCCTCCGGCGCCGCAGGTGAAGGGGAACAGTCTGCTTCCTCCGGCCCTGTCGCATCCCCAAATCACTGCAGTTGGATATTTCACCAACTACTTCTCGGTGGGTTTGGATGCTCAAACAGCAACCTGGTGACTGGAGGGCTGAAAGTATCTGAAAGTTGCTTTTTCCTTTTGCCTAGGGACTATGGTCAATCTTTGTTGAGGATGCTTCCTCCTGTATGAAATGCATCAAGGGCTTGGTTGACAAGCAAACGGTAAAGTGGATGGCGAAACATGGATAAATCATGACGAATCCACAGCAATGGATAAATCTAAGAGAAGTATAGATAAGTCAGCTCAATTTCCCAAAAGATGTGTCACGAATCATCCAGGTGCGAAAGTGCGAAACGCTGCGATGCTGAGGCATATGGAGTGGGACAGGCAAGAGCCACATCTCTGGGCAAAGGCTGCTTTCAGTTTCTTAGCTAAGAAGTTTTGGACTTTATCATACTATACAGACTGTGTGAATCCGAATCCACTGCATCGGAAGTCCTGACTTTCTGGAAATATTGCACCTAGGCATATTCACAGAAATCTTGGACCAACAGATCAGTCATAGGGATTAGTTGGTAGTTGTAGACATCCTATTTGGATCTATTTGGTTGATTTATCAAAGATCGATGGTGAAGACCATACCCCCTACGGCCCCATGGTAATCTACCCTGGCAATGGCCTCTGAGGTGTCGATGTTGGCCCTTTAGATGGCTCCATGGAGGCTTTCTTTGCTATTGCTTGAAGGCAACCAGAGCATCTTTGGACATGTGAGGTTTGTTGTTGTTGTTGTTGTCGTCGCCGTCGTTGTTGTTGTTTCCCCCTCATGTGTTTGTGAAGATACTTTGAAGATACTTTGGGTGACAGCGTTCTCACCATTCCAACCTGATGAAACCTGGGGTGCTGCGTGCTTGGTCCACCCAGTCGAACTGAAAGAAATTCAATCTAGGGTTTTTCTGAAAATTTAGGCGAAAAACACAATCTTGATGATTAATAAGTTTAATCGTCACCAATTCTATACTAATAGATACATATTATGAAGATATATATATATAACTGATATATAACATATATAACTGACATATAACTGATATATAACTGATATACAACTGATAATATAATATAACTGATATAACGATCAACATATGGTATTTTTTGGACCAAAACTACCCATCTCTCTCGATCCAGGCACCCAACTGCTTGCGTTGTCTCTGTTGCCGCACTCGGCCTCTGGCTGGACGTCGATGGTGGAATTTTTTCTTCAGCGAGAAGAAGGACCGGACCTGCTGGTGGTCGATGTGGAACTTTCACCATTATTTACCCTTTGGTAATTTAACAGTTTGCTATTGAAAATGACCCATTTGTAGATGGTTTACCCTAAGATTGCCATAAATTCGACAAATTGTGGCACATACCATCTGGTAATTTGACAGTTTGCTATTAAAAATGACCATAGAGATAGTGGATTCAACCATTAAACATGGTGATTTTCCATAGGATGGTTTCTTATTTACCATCTGGTTATGACTAATAGTTTGCCATGGAGAATCAGCATTTTTAATAGGTAAACCGTCTCTAAATAACCAGAGGGTATGGATTTTGAATGATTTTGAAATCACTTTTAACATCTTTTAAGCAATTTTTATACTGGGATAGATATATGGAGATGTAACTTGTATATGGTTTTGAACCACCAAACATATATCATGGAGATACGAGTCATACGTGATAAATGATGGGTTGGTTGATTGTTATAGGTGGGAACCATACTACTCAAAAAGAATGGGGACTCTCATAATCCGTTAATTATTGGACTCCCGTTCTTCATGGTTACCAGCATTAAAAAACGACTTGTTTGGCTTTGGTGGATGAACATCTCTTGGTAAATGGACGTTGACCTTAAAGGATGCCCTCTGATTGGTTTTTGGAATCACTCTCTCGAAGGAGATGGAGGTCTTCCTAGATGGAAATCGATACAGCTTTGACCGGAAGGAGATTCGACAATTCACCCTGGCAAATCTCAATTCCTACGGTTCCTTGGAATTTTCCTGGGAAAGCACCGTTTTTTTTTGTTGCTTGTCATATCTCCACGGTATATTTGGGGAGAAGCGAGCACCCCAGTCGTCCGATTCGGATTGGAGGTTTCCTATGGGGATAATGGGGGATCCATGGGGATCCCCAGTCGTCACCATAGGTTTCAAATGGTTTCAATACTAGAATGATCATCCATGACGACTGGATGACTGGATGATTATTTGGGGGTACCCTGACTGGAAACTTCATGAAACTTCTCCACTTCCCAGGTGCGGGCATGCTCTTGTACCCGCTAGATCAGGTCGGACCTCAGACTTGGAGAATGTGGCTTTCGTCGCTTTTTGTCGCGTGTCTGATAGTATCAAAGCCCCCTTTTTGAAATAGGATGCTTTCTTATTACCCTCTGGTAAACTAACAGTTTGCTATGGAAAATGACCAATTTATAGATGCTTTACCATGGTTTACCTATTGATAGCATGGTGATTTCACCGTGTCCAAATCTGTGGTCCCATGGGCCCAATCCCAGTCACACAATGATCCTGGGTGATGAACCGATCTCCATCACATGATGGGAACCCCCATTTTAACAATGGTAAAAACATGTAAACACCGTGGTTTATTAAGCCTATAATTTCCCATAATTTCCCCAACAAAAATCCCCAAGAACATTCATAACATTCATCTTTTCCGCTCTTTCCGAGGGAATTTTTTCCGCTGCAGGGGTTGTCAATTTGTGGGACTTTTTTCCAAACAAAAAGTCAATGGTTTACTTGGTGGTTCACCGTTAGTAAGTCGATGGTTACATATTGTAACCTCAGTTCTCTGGATCACCCCCACTTACTCATCTGGTTGGTGGTTTGGAACCTTTTTAATTTTCCATATATTGGGAATAATAATCCCAACTGACTCATATTTTTCAGAGGGGTTGAAAGCACCAACCAGTCATACTTATACTTAGCCCATCTTACTCCTCTTTTTTTAGTAGGGAGAGAACTCAATGACTGGAATGAATCACCAAGTAGAAAATCAGACTTGGAGGTTTCCAATCCATAGGGGTACCCCCAGTCAGCATCCATTTTAGACTGGGATTTTCCATGAAATAAACCATCCATTCTGGGGTACCCCCCCCATTTTTTATTCATTTACCAGGTCCACCCCAATGATGGGAAACTTGAAGTCTTCACACTCGAGAGCCCTGCTGGCGTCCCCTGGAATGAACGGTTGATTTTCGCTGTCGAGTCTCCAAAAATCGTGGGTCGCTTTTTTTTACTGACACCATTTTCAGATTTGAGATCAGATGTTACTGACTGTACATGTTTGGGATGATTTTCATGACTTGCGATTGATTCGGCAGAATCTGGACGTGTAGTAGCGCTTGTTGGTACGGCACAGCCGGACTAGTGACCAGTGATTCCAGTGGAATTGGCGTGGACCGAGCTCTGACTGTGGAATGGTGAGGTTGTTGGAATGACCTTGAGCAAGAAGATCTTGAAAGCTACCCTGGCTCAACATCCAGCGAATCAGTTACTGCTAGATACTGCTAGGTCTCTTTTTCAGTAGGGTCCAGGCTGTTCTGGTAGAGATTGGGATGTCGCAGGAGCGGAACAAGCAGTTGGAGTTGAAGTCATTATAAATCCTTTCACATGGCCTGGGTCAGGGGTCAGAAGTATTATACCAGCCTCCACTGAAAACGACCAATCTGTTTGGCGGGTTTGGGTCCAATACCCTAGGCTTGGCCATGAGAAAAGCCCTTCAGCTGACCTGTCCAGAGGCTCCTTTTGGAAACATCCCGATCTTGAAACAGTCGGAAAAGGTGGTGCTGGAGTTGAAGACAGGACACAGAAGAGTAAGATCCTGCAGTAGTAGAGGGCAGAGACGGTGATCACATCGTAAATAGCTATGTGGAAGTTTCCTAAATGGGGGTACCCCAAGTCACCATGGTTTTCAATACTAAAATGACTTGGATGATTTGGGGGTACCACCATTTTAGGTTCCCCTTCAATCCATTTAGATCGATGATCTTCCCATGGTTCGTAGGGCTTTTTCGCCAGGTTTCATGCTTGGCCGATCAGGACAGTACTACCAGATGGATGGTGAGCCGTGGCTCCTGAATATGCCATGCACTGCCACGGTGGAATTGTTTCTTGGAAGTTTTTCCTTGGGCCAATGGAGCAGCATCAAAAACATCCATAAAGGATCATAAAGGGATTTAGTATTCGGGTTCATGTAGGGAACCTTCCGCGAAAGCAAAACCTCCACGCGCGAAAGCCGTGCGAAAGCTCCGCGAAAGGAGTGCGCCAAGGTCACGCCGCGAAAGCGGCCGCGAAAGCAGATGACTAGTGTAACATCATTTACGACGAATATTTTCCGCGAAAGCCGCCGCGAAAGATATTGCGAAAAAAATCCCGCCGCGAAAGCCAAAACTGTGCGCGCGAAAGCACCGCGAAAGCCGTCGCGAAAGCTTTTCTATAGTAGAACCAGATCGCTACCCGGTTTACGACGCCGCTCAATTGGAGGTTGAAACTGGGTGGGCCCTTGTGCTCGGGTGCTTGGGCAGTCTTGGATTTCTTTTTAGGATTCATGGTCCGGTATGATCCTTGACGAAGTGAAGTGTTTAGCAACACATGGACACTCTCAGTTGAACTGTTGAACTGGGCCAGTTCCCTCTTTTTTCATCTTTTTTCCATCAACATCTAAGCAGATACACGCCCTTCTTTTCAACCTAATGTTGCTTCGAATCTGGCTAAGAAGGCTGGATCGTTAGATGGAGACACAGCAGGTAGCCGGAGTTAGAGCTTTCTACTGTGAGATTAAGGTTAAACTGCAGTTTTTTTCCATGTTTTCCCATGTTTTTTTCCATGTTTTTCCTCAGGTTTTCCACCAGGTTTTCCCATGTTTTGGAGCACTAAGTCGTGCGCTTTCCCGAGGCACAAACGGGTCAAAATGCTTTGCTGCACTCGTGAAGGGGATGGAGCAGGCACCCATGAAATGGCTTGTTTAACCAACAATGGGGATTTAGGTTATATCAACTAATATAAACCCTGAAAATGGATAATTTACATTGAAAATGGATGAACATGGCCTATATTTACCCTCTGGTAAGTCAATGAAGACCCTGAAAATAAGCATTTTTTAGTGGATAAGTATGAATCATACATAATCATACTATCATATGGGGATTTCCATAGCCATGGGGGTACCCCAATAGCTGGTTGGTTTATTTCATGTAAAACCCGAAAATCACATGGATGATTTTAGGGTACCCCCATTGAGGAAACCTCCATATAATACTATGAAATAAATGGGATGTAAATGGCGATTAATAGTTTATTTCACTCAGCCAGGGAAAATCATATTAATCGCCATTTATATACCACTTACACTTAGTTCTTTGTTGCAGCAAATTTTTATGGGGATACATAATCTGAGTGAATATGCTACAATGGCATGTCAATCAAGCACGCGATTTTGCAGTACCCGATTCTCAGACAAGACCACATACCCGAAAATACGTCCAGAGGCTATCCACAGCACTTTTTGCGATGCAGTATCCATGACTCAGTGTTTTCCAATGAGACCAGGGAGCATTTCTTCATGGACAACATTTTGACAACATCTCAAATCGCCTGGCTTATTGACATCTGAATTTCCACTAGCTTGCAGCCACAGGCCACAGGAAGGATATTGGAAGGTGTGTTTTTCAGGGACCAGTGACGCCAGGTGTGTGGTCCGGATGTCAGGATCGAAGCTTCTGGGACCGTGATAGCGCCCATCAGATGGCCAGCATGGCCTCAAGCAGCGGCAGTCGGTCCTGATCCGACGTGTGAAACCACCTGTGGAACAGGAAACGGGAGCACTTGGCACTTGGAAACCGTGCTGTTGAGTTTCAACTGTCATATGGATGGTCACAAAGCCAAGCAAATACTGTGCCGTTGAGTTTCCTGTGCTGATGTCGGTGGTTGGTACCGAGTCAGGTACTATTTTAGGCATGACGGGTCAAGACGATCCGCGTGGAGAGACGTGTCCGCTTGAGAAAAGGTCTGGCGGTTGGGAAAATGGTCTTCAACAATCTTCAACATAGGTCCCCACACCATACCCCATACTTACTCGTAGTACCAATATTTGCGGCTTGCTTATTGGTTGTTGGTGACTTAGGACCATCCGATGTCCGGCAGTGGGCGATTTTTGTGCTCAATTGCCCAGTAGGAACACTTTGAGAAACCTATGGAAACCTATGGAAAAACCTATGGAAACCCATGGAAAATCATGGGAAACCTATGGAAAACTACAAGAACCTTCCATATGCATCATATTCTCACGCAATAAGCTCCTTCGTCTTGGATGATCACTCTGTACACAGTAGATATGCCATTTTAGCAGGATATTTTGAACCAAAACAGCAAACCATATAGTGAGCATCCCTGCAATCCGGAGCCAAACCAAATCTCTACAGATCAGTCTTGATCTCGAATCGAATCCTCTCACTTTTGTGAGTGCTTCAGATGTTTTTAAACGTCCATCCCAGCAAATCGCATGATGATCCCAATTTATCCCAATTTTCTATATGCAATATTCGCACCTGGGTTGACAGCACCATCAATTTTTGATTACTATCTCCATATCTGTTGATATCAATGTTGATGGTCAAAGAACAAAATTCTACAACACATCGCCCCAATGCCATGTGGCGCCTGGTCTTGGTGTCCCTTCTGCGGAGCTCCAGCTGCGCCTTCCTGGGCCAAAGTGCCCGAAGCTATGTGCCTCGGTGATGAATGACTCATGGGGATTTCCCAAGGAAAGATGGGAATTCCAGGAAAAAAACATGGGATTTACCAAGACAAATTGGGATTTGAGCCAGCAACAATGGGATATTTTTGGGGAGATAGAGACTGCGAATATTAGATATATGGTGTGTCTCAAAAGGGGGTGATTACTGTAGTTATATTCCCACTCAAGTGCAATTTTGAATGGGGATTTTTTTTTTATCCACCGTCAAGACTGGGGGGTCTCGAATTTTCAGACAGGCCGTATATGGGTTTTAGGCAAAACCCACGCGTGGCAGGTCAAATTTGCGCTCATTTTCAGTAAGCCAGCCATTTTTCACCCTTTATTGGTGATACTTTTGACCTATCATCATGTGGCAATTTTTAGAGAATAAGGATGCGAAACGGAATGTGATTCAAGCATTGTTGAGACACTCCCAATTTTTGTGGTTTTTTCTTTTGTATGGAATCTAAGTGGCCCGGCATTGTTGCTGCGAATTCCTTGCGTTTGGAAACATCTATATCTGTGGATTTGCAGAACCTCCCATCAAACCTTTCCGACCTTTAGCGGTTCCCAAGGACCCCCAAGATGACACCGCTGCTAAGGTGGATGCACTGTTTTATAGTTCTCCCGCAGACCTCCTGCTCGACGACGAGGTGCGTTGTGAGATTTTTTGGGTGCTTTTATGGCCGCAATACGTCACTTTCCAGTACTATGATCCTTCAGTGGGAGCACAATCTTCCAACATTGAAGAACTGATTATAGTTTGTTCTGATGTTGGACATCATTGCACCTGCACGAATCCATTGCCACTTCAGTGCTTGGTACAGTGGATAGATGCTTGGTACTTGCGGGCTGCTTAGTTAGTTTAGATCAAGTTAAGGAACATATTTTGATACATTTGATATCCTTTGGCTAAGCAACTGCTTCCAGTTAAACAACTGGGCCAAAACACCTAGATATGTTCCAAATCCCATGACCCTGGTGTGATGATGACTTCAGTTGGAGACTAATCAAATCCCGTATGGCTTTGTCCGAAAATAGGCTATACCTCAAATAGATTCAAATAGGGATATAAATAGGCTATAGCCAATATTGTAATCATCATATTTCCCATATTGTAATCACCATATTGAAATCAAATAGGCTACCCTCTGGTGAACTAACATAGCTATTGAAATGGCCATTTATAGTGAGTTTTCCCATTAAAAATGGTGATTTTCCATTGCTATGTTAGTTCACCAGAGGCTATTCCCCAAGTGCCATAAGATGCCGTGTCAGTTGAGCCATTGAGGCTGCCATGCCTCCACAGATTGACCTGAACGACTCTGAAGGCTCTGAATCGATCACAGGTGCCCGTTGTGGATTCAACGCCAGTTAAGGGTTTATTAACCACCACTAGGCTGTATTAATTAATATAACATAAATATATATAAAATATATAATATATATATATAAATATAAAATATATACAATATATATAATATATACACTATTTATATACAATATATACAATATATACAATATATACAATATATACAATATATACAATATATATATACAATATATATATACAATATACACAATATATACAATATATACACAATATGTACAATATATACAATATATACAATATATACATATATACAATATATACAATATATACAATATATATATAGAATATATATATACAATATACGCAATATATACAATACATACAATATATATATACAATATATACAATATATATACAATATATACAATATATATATAACATATATACACTATTTATATACAATATATATATTTACACAATATATACAATATATATATACAATATATATACAATATATACAATATATACAATATATACAATATATACAATATATACAATATATACAATATATACAATATATACAATATATACAATATATATATAGAATATATATATATATATACAATATATATATACAATATATACAATATATACAATATATACGATATATACAATATATATATATACAATATATACAATATATACAATATATACAATATATACAATATATATATATACAATATATACAATATATATACAATATATATATATATACAATATATACAATATATACAATATATACAATATATATAGAATATATATACAATATATACAATATATACAATATATATAGAATATATATACAATATACACAATATATACAATACATACAATACATATATATATACAATATATACAATATATACAATATATACAATATATACAATATATACAATTCAATATATATATATATATACAATATATGCAATATATACAATATATATAGAATATATATACAATATACACAATATATATATAATATACAATATATATACAATATATACAATATGTACAATATATACAATATATACAATATATACAATATATACAATATATACAATATATACAATATATACAATATATACAATATATACAATATATACAATATATACAATATATACAATATATACAATATATACAATATATACAATATATACAATATATACAATATATATTTACAATATATACAATGGATATACAATTTATATATATACAATATATATGATATATATATATGTACAATATATTTACAATATCTATACAACATATACAATATATACAATATATTATATATTAAACAATATATTCAATATACTCGTCATATTATGTATTATATATAATATACTATACATTAATATAATATACTATATATTAATATAATATAATATAATATGATATTATATCTTATTATATCATATTCTATTATATCATATTATATTATATTTATATTATATACTTATATAATTTCAAATTATATCATATTATTTTATATTATATATATTATATACTTATATTATATTATATATACTTATACTATATATATACTTATATCATATTATATTATTTTTATATTATATATACTATATATATTATGATATTATATGATATATTATAATATATATATATATATTATATTATATATATTATAATATATATATATATATACATATGTTATATTATATATTATGATATAACTTAATATATATTAAATAATATATATTATTTGTTATATATTATATATTCTATATGGTATAGTTTATATTATATGTAATACATTATATATTATATTACATATATATACATATAATATTATATATATATATTTATATTATATTATATTATAATATTATATTATATTATATTATATTATATATTATGTATATATATATATTATATTATATTATATATTATATATATCATGTTTTATATCATATATTATATTATATAGATTAGATATTATGTATTATATATAAATATATGTATATATTGTATATATAGTTAATTGTATTTACATTCCCAAAATGTTTCAACTCCCCAAAGGCACGCAATCCCCAATATTGAGGTGTCCCAACAACCACCGGATTTCGCCTGGGAATCAGTTGTGGATTGATTTGGGAGTTTCCATAGTCATGGGGGTACCCCAAAATAGATGGTTTCGAATGGAACCTCCATCTATAAATGGAAGATTTGCAGGGACCCCCATGTCAGGAAACCCCCATTTTGAAGAAATCCAGTGGATGGCAATTATCTCAAAGGATTTTTCAGAATTCAGTGGACATTATGTCACAGAAATCAGGGGGGTGTCTGCTGGGGGGGTGTGGGCAAATCAGGGTTTCAATGAAAACATGTCTAACAAAGGGTATTTCCAGGTGTTTTTGGAATTGTCAATTCCCTTCAGAATGTCGCTCATAGCCAGAAATTGTGATCACTAAGTGGTCGCTCGGTGGGAACTGTGACCACTTGACTTGGGGGCAATGGCTTGTGCTCCAGCTGGTGTAGCCGCCAGCCGGCTTGATGGCATGGTTGCTACAGAAAAGAACAATTTTGTGTTGTTGCAAAACCACCAAAAAACACAATTGTGGGAGTCCAAACCATCAAAAAAGTAAAAAAAAGTCGGCTCTGTGGGGTACCCAGTGGGGACAGTGGAAAACCACCCCCAAAATCCATTTTGATCGCTATTTGCGAGGTTTTTTGGGGGGGTTACTGCACCCACCTTATCTTTATTTAGCTTTATTTAGCTTTATTTAGCTTTATTTGGCTTTATTTAGCGGTCTTTTAGCTTTATTTCAGGGTTTTTAGCTTTATTTAATAATAGTTATTTTTATTTAACTCAATTTAAAGACCACCTAATTTCTTGGTTTTATTCATATCTAAAATTTCACCAGTCATTTTTTGGCCATCCAATTGAATCCACAATATCTCAGACTCCCAGACAAATTCCAGTTTCCCCCAGATCTCATTTGACTGGGAATGACCATTTGATTGACACATGGGTTCTGCTACTGCAACCTTTGTGGGCATCACCAAAAATGATATCCAGCCACTGTTCCAAATCACTATAATGCAATAGACCCTTTTGTTTGAGTGCAAGGGACGAGAGAAGGAAAACATCCAACATTGCCGGCGTTGCTGAAGGCAAAGGGTTTCAGAAACACCAGTTCATTTTTGAAAGATTTACTTTGCATCAACTTCCAACGTTGGCATTTTTCACCAAAATCATGGAAAATCATGGTTTTCGGACGTTTTCTCATGTGACGAAACTACTAACTTTATTTAAGTTTATTTAAGTTTATTTAAGTTTATTTAGCTTTATTTAACCGTATTTAGCTTTATTTAGCTTTACTTAGCTTTATTTAGCTTTATTTAAGTTTATTTAGCTTTATTTAAGTTTAATTAGATTCCTGCCTATTTGTGATGGTATCCATGCCATCTTGCAGTAACCCCCCTAGCACACCCTCCCATAGCTTCCGTGATTATGATACATTACGGACATTGACACTGCACAGCCAGGACAAGAGTGCTACCATGACAGCCACTGTCCTTTGAAGCGTCACTTGCCGAAAGCACACGTAGACTGTGGGACTGTTGGGCTTCAATGACTTGACCTTTCAAGGAACCACACGTAGACGTGTGGCTGGTCTATCAATATTAGGTCAGATGTAGCTGCAAACTCAGTTGAGCATATGCTGGCTAAACCATACGTACTAAAGTCTCTTTCCGTTTCACAAACTGCGACTTGTTGCTCTTTGAATGATCAGTTGACCACGATCCCGACTTGTCGCTCAGTTGTTGCAGGCCCGCTGTGCGACAGAGGCCGATACAAATGCAAGGTGGGACATGGCCGATCAACATTGTACGCTGGCTTAACCTGAAATGATGGTTGGTTGTTCATTGTTGTTGTGGGAGATCTTACTACCATAAGGACCATAATCTACTATATTTGGGCGATGTCTCAGCACATAATATGATTTTCCATGATAGAACCATTTTAGCATTCCCGCAGAACAAACATGATCAGACACACGGTCATAGCCCTTCACCGCTTGTCAGATCAGCCATCGGGTTGTTTTGAATTGGCACCTTTAAAGCAGCAGACGTTTGGCAAGCTGGGAAATCCCCGTGGACTAGCCATGGAGGTTATGGCGGCCGGGTCACTGAAAATAGGCTACCCCCAAATCCTCTGGTTAATGACATTAATGTGCCCTATTCAATGACCATTTAAACGGGTACACTGCATTTTTCGACAGACCCATGACCCATGTAGAAATGCTGGATTTTTCAGCCATGGACCTGATGGATTTTTCAGCCAGGACATTTGGAACTTCAATGCTTCGAAGGGAAACTGCAGATGCGACGGCTGCAACAAGGAGGACGAGCATATGTTGCCCGTGAGTCACAATGGACTCCCAACTTCCTGGCCGACACATGTCGGGCTTTGTGGGCAAAAATGAAAGACCTATGGTTTGTTTGAACATTGCTCAACCCCCACCAATATGCACTAATATGATCTCATATTCACACTGATTCACACATAGTGCTCCAGAAGGCACCGGCAAGAGTCGACAACCGGTCACATGGGAAGAATGGATACAATGTTGTAATGTTATGTTCATCTGCTCCAGTCGTTTTAGTGCCCCCTTCCAGATTGCACTTTGCACTCATTGCAATCGTTGGTGTTACCAGACGATGGGATTTGAATTGGAGTCTTGACAGGAGCTGCAGGTGATTGAGATAGACTTGGATGAACGGAACAATGCTTCTGAATGCACCTATCAGTGCAAGCATCGGCCTGAATGCAAAGGTTTTGAAGGGTCTTTGGGCTGCAAGTCCCAGAGTTGGCATTTCACTTTCAGAATCTTCATTTGAATGCGACAAGATCACACTTTTTCGCTCCCAACACGGGCATTGATTGTGTCTCATGTAGAGCTAGGACGTGCAGGACTTGGTTGTCCCTGGAAACGTCCAACTTGAACCTTCAGAAGCTTGGGCTTGACTTCCTCGCAACTTTGACAGCCAAGGTACTACGAACATGATAATTTCAGGTGCCAACTCTTCAGGACAATGTGTTGAACATGCTGCTTCGCCTACCACTCTAGACACGTTGAGGTACCAAACTGTTTTGCAATCTGCCAAGTATGAGTCAAAGGTTGGAATACTTCAAAATCTTTAAAGATACTGGATAGCCTCCTGCTGCAGCCGGGGGAATACGACCCTTTTTTGTTAGCCGCAAGCTGCGGCTTCACAGAGTTCTTTCGGAGGATCGTTCGTGATGAAGATTTTCCAGAGCTGTTCTTGACTGGCGATGGCCAAGGTGACCCTTCGGCTTTGAACAGCCTGTGATTTATAGAATGCCGCGCACCAAACCATTCCATTCCATTCCCACACTGGAAAAAGAAAAGACCGTGCTAGAAGAACTGCTGACTGACCAAGGTGATGGCTACTGTTTTCACAGAGTGGAAGCTCTCTTCAAATGTAAGAACCACCTTGCATGCCGTGCGATGGAAGGAGGCCTCGGCATGGATGGTATCATTCTGATGTTGTTCTGCTTCAATGAGGCAACTTGTGGGTTACAGGCTTTCCATTTTCGGTCGTTTTTAGGCTTCAAGGCATAGTTCTGAAATGGTGACTTGTGGGTCTCAGAAGATCTCAGAAGATCTCAAGACTCTAGACATTGGAAGAGGAGTAAATTCTACTACTGTAGTACCATGATGTCATGATGCGGTCAGGAAAAGATTTGTGCTGTCCGAACCGCGATGGAGACTCTTAGACTGCACTGGAAGACACAGCGCAGCGTGGAGAGGGGATGAACCAGTTTCAACGACCAGTTTCAATTGAGGCTAGTCTGCATTGCTGCTCCTACAAGCAAAAGATTCAGGCACTGGTTAGTGGTATGCCAGGTATGCCAGGCATCAGGAGTTGGCTTAGCATATCATGGAATCATATGGAATCATCCTGTCAACCACTGGACACAGGTGGGCGGCTATGCCATAGTGGGTTTGGTACTGCCGCTGGGCTTAAAAGCTGGTGGAAAGTTGGCACTTCAATTCATGGATGGTCATGGTCTCGTTTTGATAATGTTGATACCTCTGGTAATCTGTTACTGTTTGCGAACTGGAAATCAACATTTTGAATAGGGATTGATCATCGAACTACTTCTGGGTCATGGCTCTTGGATTTTCTGGGTCGCTTTGGCCATTGAATGACTTGACGACATGACGACATGACTGCCAGGTTGCTTGCAATCTCCATGACCCTCGGCGGAACAACTGTTTGGTGGCGAATGTTGGATGGTGTTGTGCACTTCATCTCAACACAATACGACACTTTTGTTTTTTTCTATTTGATTTAGATTGATTTAGTATTTCGCGTCCAATTGCTGGTCCCAACATGTCCTACCCAGTCTTATTTTCCACAATCAGGAGTCCTGTTGAGGGGTCAAGTTTGAGACGAAGGTAGATCGTTGTCCGACAATCCCATGATTGCCCTGGTTCCCCGGGAGGTCCCCTGTTGAATCCCTGACTCAGGTTCTGTAATTGCAGAACTTGCGGCCAACTCGGCTGCAAGATGACATGGACTTTTTGCATAGTCCATCCATTTGCAACGGGGTGAAGCCGTATGAACCATGTGTGTTACATTTTGGGAGGTGGACTTGAAGCATTTGGTTGAAACAAATCGGGACAGAAATGGGCAGAACCTCCTGTAGAATCTAGTCAAGACAATGTGACCCAGCCTATATGATTCTAGTCGATGTTCAAGGCAAATCGGACCTCGCAACCTCTGCCAGCGATATGCCCGGCTCGCAAGATGTGCGTTTTCCCAGTGTTGGAGGAGCGCATGGGGTGGTAGCCTGAGTGGATGTGATGGTGGTTGTTGTGGTAAACAAAATAAATCCCAAGAATCAATGGAACAATAACAATAATATTATTATATAATATTATATAATATTATATAATATTCTATATTATGACAATGATACACCTACCATTTGACATGTTCGGGATGATATTTACCACCCATCTATGGAAAGTCCTTAGGGATGGTTTATACTTGGGTTCACCACTGTCGAGCGACAGGAGCTTCGGTCACATTTGGTACGATCGTGTCTCAGCTGCAGGGCCAGGCACCTCAGAGGTGCCTGGTGGTCGATCCTTTTGACAGAATCCAGCTGGACGGTGAGGGTTGAAGCCGCCAAGGCTTGTAAACTGGAGCTCTGATTCTTTGAACATTGACATTGAGTCAACATCAGATTGCACCAGAGACGCAGACTTGATAGCGCCATCAGTTATGGGGATTTCCTATGGATTATGGGATTATATCCCCATTATACCCCTATAAATCCCCATAAAATATCCCTAGTGAGTCTCTTAGTGAGTCAACTGGCACCTTGAGGGCCCCTCCAATCGCTACATCATCGCTTTTGTCAACTCAGGCGCCATGGCACCACATTGCTGTTACAGTAACAGTTACCCTCTGCTAAACTAACATAACTAAGGAACATCAGCATATTTTATGGGTAAATCAACTATTTCTATGGCCATTTTCAATAGCTATGTTAGTTTACCAGAGGGTACATGCTGTTATTGTCACTTACACCTGACGCTGCACCGATGTGCAGAGGCTCTGGGGACCAGAGCGGAGAAAGCTTTCAGGAGATCTTCAGAAGTCATTTGGGCAATGATGGCTTTGTTTGCAACTTCTCCACAAAGTGGTGCAGTGAAAACATGGGAACTGTTTTATGATGTTTCATGTGTTTGATAGTCTTTGATGGATGTTGAGTTCAAACCAATAATTGATAATGCCTGTATCTGCCTGTAGTATTGAGATTATCAGGCTGGATGATCAAATTCCTCCTTGGTTTTGGTCTTTTGTTGCTTCTTTGGTAGCACAAATGGACATGTGCCCCTCCTGTCCCTTCTGAGCTTAAAAGCTGTGACGAGCGCAATTTCTTAAGGTAAATTGCCTTCGCAACTGGATGCGGCTTGCTTCGAATAGCATCGCTTGCCAAGCCTTTGCTGTGAAACCAACTCGGTGTGACCACACATGATGATGGGTTATAGTTATATGCCCAAGTTATCGCCAGTTTTATGAGGCATATGATGATCAACCATTGGATCAGGATTACCAATCTTTTTGGACAAACCGAATTGATTCTGTCTATCTCTCGCAAAAAGTGTCTGGAATGGTCATATGGTAAACGTAGCATTCGACCTCTGATCTAACTGGGGTTATATATTTTTATACCATCCATGTCTATATTTGGCGAAATTGGGCAAGTTCAGGGTATTCTATGGTTTTGGATTTACCGCATTGTGTGGTTGGTGGTTTCAACATGTTTCAAGAGCTTTTTATTCTCAACCATGTTTTGGGACAATGACACCCAATCACATTTTTCAGATGGGTGGCTCAACCACCAATCCCAGATTTTAAGGCAAGATGTACAGGAACCCCCATCCAATTGGAGGACAAGAACCATAGACCGAACCATTGTTTGCCGTAGATTTTCTCAAACCCATCGAAGCAAGGAGGGATTTGAGAAGGCAGCTGCGATGATGAAGAGCCAGGAAGTGGCCATTTTGGCGTGTGGCGGTGACGGCACGGTCACGTGGATCCTTTCTGACGCTGGGGCCAACATAGCGAGTTCGGGAGTTCGGCCAGGCCAACATAGCTGCTATTTTTAATGGGCTTCAATTCATCCGCAGCAAAATTGTGGCCCCAGTTCCAACTCAATCAGGGCAAGATCTGTGTTGGATCCAGGATTTTAAGGAGTTTTCTTGCCTGTCAGGTTGAGTCCAAAGTTTTGCGCGCACATCAAATCTACCAACATGGTTTTCAACTGTTTTCATAGAATCAAGCACGGCGGTGGAAAATCACCCATTGGTAGTATTCAAAGATGAATTTCCCTTAAAAAGACCTCCATGAATTGGAGATTTTCCGTTGCCACGTTTGATTTCCGTTGCGTGAAATCATGGGAAATTTCTTTGGGGGTCTCCTGGGAGACCCCGTGGGAAGACCAGGAATTGAATGGCCGGAAAGAGATGTTCGAAGGCAGTCCTTTGCCATCGGTTGGAATTATACCACTTGGCACCTTGGTAGTGGAGCAGAAACTTTACCGCGAATCCTGTTGCACTTGCTGAGACCTGCTGAGAATGAAAACTTGAACATGAACTTAATTTTCAAATTGCTGAGCAGGATTTGAAGATCAGATAGTTGAAGAGAATTGAAGGATGTTGAAGGAAATAGCAACCCTGGGCTGCCAAGTTGGAGCCAACAATTACCGACTTGCCAAGAAATTGGCATCAACCAGCATCAATTAGCTAAAATATCATGAAACTAAAGCTCTTCAATGAGATCTCTTGAGCATGCCTTCACCACTCATCAGTTTAATTCGCCTTCTGGGAATGGGCCGAGGCACTGGAAATGACTTGGCCAGATCTCTGGGTTGGGGTCCAGCCCTGACCGTTCCGTCCCAAGTTTTGAGAGAACTTTTGGTGTCGGAAGCATTTCTCAGTCTGGAAATCTTGCTATAGCTGCTAGACAAATTCATTTGAATGGATATTTCAGATATTTCAGATGATGCCATCATGGTGTTAAACATCATGTGTAGTTTCATTTCAGGTAATACCAACGCTTTCGTTTGACTTTTGCAGATGAGGATACTGATCAGCTGAAGGATTACATTCAACGTGCTCGTTATGCTGGAAAAGTTGACTTGGACCAATGGAGTCTGGGATGTCAGCCTGCTTCTACCATCAATGGCTCCTGCATTTGAGCATGGTAATATAAGGTGGGCAACAACAAGGCAGGCTTTTGCAAGGATACACAGATAGGATTACTGTAGGTGTGAAAGGTTGAATTGAACGATTGTCCCATCAAGAGACCCGCCAGCAATTCTCACATGGAGCATATATGAAAGCAGCTTGGCTGTGACAAATCCAAGCTGTCTAGAGCCAATTTGGCCCTTTCCCACCACTCAATGTTGCTCCCGATGACCGTTGCAAGGAAACTGATCTTGAGACCAACGCATCTGCTTCCTTCATCTTTGCAGCAAGTGGGCCAGGTCGAATTTACAGGCGCAGAGCCTGTAAGTTTTGGATGTTTTTGGAACATTTTGTGGCCGGTCAGGGTTGAAAAGATCATGATCAATGATAAATGATAACTATAGAATGATGACTGACGGAAACGGGAAATTGCTTTGGCAATCTTTTCCACTGGAAACATGACAACCCTACTAACAAGGCAGAGGTGGGTTTGCCAGGGCAACACACAACAACGACTTAGTTTTTTTTCACTGGAACATTCAACATCAGCCAAAAAGTCTACTTTTGATCCAAGGCACAAAGATAGATTCAGACAAGGTTCTCGGCTATTGGTGCGTGCACTTCCACAAGAGTAAGCGCTAATTTATACAATCTACACACACACACATATATATATATATATAAATATATTATATTATATATATATTATATATATATTATATATATAAATATATTATATATTATATATATTATATATATGTATTATATATATATTATATATTATATATATATATATTAACAAAGCCATGTTTGCTAAGCCGGAAACAGACCCCCCAAGTCGAATCGCTGCAGGCTACTTCACGAACTACTTCTCCGTAGGGATGGATGCCGCGACGGCCTTTGAGGTGGCAAAGGTGAGATCCTCGCGCTTCGGCCGCTGTTGCTTTCGTTCCCTGGCTAAGGGCCCGCCCGGTGCAAAGAGAATCTGCTGAAAGCGGTACCACGGGTATCACTTCAGGTATCACGGTGTCACTAGTTTAGTCAGTTTTGGCTAGTTTTGGTACTATGGCGTCAATCATTTTGAGAGCCACAGCCAATCATAGGAATCATCGCCATTTCCAGACATGGGAGGAAATCAGATAGCATCAGAGAGCCTATTTTGATCTGTTTTGCTATTTTGTGCAGCTGGGACATGGTGGGACAAATGGACTAAGCGCCTGAAGTTTCAGATGTTCCTTGCCTTTCAGCTAAGGTTTGCGATGTTACCCGCCCTGCAGCTTTATCCATGGTGGTCTCCTGTGTTATGGCCTGAATGGGCAGCTCGGGCTTGACAAAAACAGTCCCTGTGTCAAGCCCATGGCAGTTTCCCCAGCATGGGAGGCTTCCTAAAGGTGGTTTCAGGAGTTGGTTTGCATTTCAGACCATTTCTTCACCAATTGAATCCAATTCACACAGCGAGTCCGTGTTCCCTTCGCCACATTTTCCCCAGAAGAGTTTTTCTGGGGCCGAAATGGCTGAGATATGCAGAGATCCTGAAACAGCAATTCCAGGCAAGTGTTGATAGTATAGACTGGGGCCAATTGTTTCATTGTTTGTACCATTTATACCATTTTCTACCGCATTGTTTGGCCAGATTCAGATCCAAGGCCAAATTGTTTGCGCTGCCTCTGCTGCCGCACGCGACCCTTGAACTCTGGGGATGACCTCACAGTAAAGCTGGATGGTCAAGACCACAGCTTCAGCGGTCAAATCCGGCAGTTTACTTTGACAAACCTGAATTCATATGGTTCCTTGGCCTGCAGTTGCATTTCATAAAGATATCAGTAAGTGTTAAACTTTATATATAAGGGGATACAAAAGGGGGCTATGTCCCAACTTAGTTACTTATGGACCTTATGGAGATGAAAATTACCACGTAGTCTCATTTTGGCTCATTTTGGCTGCATGCTCAGTGTGTTGTACCTCATGGGTCAATTTCACCTCCCTGCTCCGAAGGTGCACCTTTGTTGGTTGAATGACACCTTGATTGAAATTGGAAAGGTACTTCCATCCAAGCGTCAGAGTAAGAAGCATACACTTGTAGAATATGTAGAATATGTAGAATCTGTAGAATTCCGTTGTACAAATGGGAACGATCCCGTAGAATCTTGTAGAGCGACGCCCTGGAGTCCAAGCCTCTTGGGGATGCCCATGCGCCCCATGCCTTGTTCGGTCAGAGTTCCAACGGCACCATAGTTGGGGCGATTGCAGTTCCGATGAACAGTGAATAGCTGGCCTTTGGCCATGAGAATGATAATGACAATGATATGGTCATGATAATGATATTATGTTTGAAATGTTTTAAAATTATGATAATGATGTGGTTGCCTCTCTGTCTCTTTCTTTTGCCACAAATGATCATCATCGTTGCCAGCGTCGTCGTCCTCGAAAAATCCTCCATTTTCCGTGGCTGATTCAGATCCAGTCTCAGGTGCTGGCATGCTTTTATATGGTGCTGAAGACAAGGCACGGCACGAGTCAAGCGATCCACAGAAATTGCTTTGATTCATGTGGGCAGGCTGCTGCGCGTGACACACAACCATTGAACCATGAATGGGTCAGGGCAAGGGTTTCATGATGTTTCATCAAAACCAAAACAACCCAACTAACACATAAGATCGTATAAGGGATCATATAAGGAGGTGTCCTAAAATGGGGGTACCCCCAGTCATCATCCATTTTAGATTGGGATTTTCCAACAAAAAAACCATCCAGCTATTGGGATACCCCCCCATTTATGGAAATAGGGTCCATTGACCTGCCATATATTGCTGCTTTGTGGCTTTGCTCAGGGGGTTCAATCTGAGGTGCGCCCCAACGATGGGAAACTGGAAGTCTTCACGCGGGAAGGACCCTTTGGAGTTGCCAGGATGCGATTCAGATCTTCGAGCATTCAAAATGGTGAAAGAATTGGGTTTCAAAAACCCATCCAGAAATTCAAGTGAACTATATTATATGGTATTATTCTATGTTTTCGGCCAATTTCTGCCGAAATTGACGAAGGATTTTCTCATGTTCAGCCTGTTCAGCGTTGAATCCCAGCTTCCAAAAAGGATCCCAGCGTTGGATCACCACATTTTGACGGCAACGGTACTGGTGGGATCCGATGGGCTGCCAGGTGGTTACTATGACTCTGAACAAGAAGCTGCTGCAGACGAGTTGGAGCTGTGGAGACATCCCAATCCTATGCCAACCAAAGAAGGTCGAGATGCAGCTGAAACGAGGACCCCAACTTGTGGCTAAAAGAATGGGTGTTGATTGTTGGTTGGCTGGTTTATGTTGGTTTATGGTGAGCTCTCTGTCTCTCTCTCTCTATATATATTTAAGGGCTGCCGCCCCTGCCGCCGACCCCGGAAGAATTGGCAAGCCGTCAGAACGTATATATGGTACAGGCCTGCACCCCCCCCCCAAAAAAATGGGGAAAGGATGTTCCTGGGACAGTTTTACACGCATTGTTGCCTGTTATGGTTTTTATGTTAAAGGGGAACGTGCGTTCCTTGGTGTTGATGTTTTTTGTGATGTATGTTGTAAGACATTTTTGGTAAAAACGTTTCATCCTAACCTTGTTGATTATTTTAGGGGAGTATCATTGATTGGGTCAGGATTTGTTGAGGTTGTTAGGGTTTTAAAGTTTTCATTTATTCAACTAAGATTTGAAAAGAAGGGAATGTATCATTAAGATTGTCTATTATTTCTTGATGACTTAACGGTTCTGTCACTTCTTCATTGTTTGATTGTTTTTGTGTTTTTCCATTATCTTTTTGTTTTTGACCGGAATTGTTGGTTTGTGCTCATGGTTTTTTCTTTCCATTTCTTTTTAGGATGGTGTGTCTGACCACCCTTGCGTGAGTCGTAGGCTTCGCAAGGAAAAAGGCACATCGTAATAATTGGGTTTGTGAAATGGAAAGGAAAAAACATGGGCCCAAGTCAGCAGCATCAGCAGCATCATTAGCTTCAGCATCAGAATATATATATATTGTTATCACTGTTACAATTAAATTATTATCCGTATTTAGTAGATGCATTTGGTGAAAACATGGGGGGTTTTGATCTTGTGATCGTCCTGGTGGTAGCTACAGGCAAAAAGAATTTAAGGTACTTTTTTCGAGAATTTCTGTTGCCTGCGGCCGCTCGCAGGAAAACAACTTCGAAAAAAGCAGCTCCCGGCAGGAAAACACCATGGCTCTGAAGGACGAACTAGTTCCAAAACCACGCCAAAAAAGTGCCTAACGTCCCTTCTGAAATCCTAGAAAAACAACCTTTTTCGAGAATTTCTGTTGCCTGCGGCCGCTCGCAGGAAAACAACTTCGAAAAAAGCAGCTCCCGGCAGGAAAACACAATGGCTCTGAAGGACGAACTAGTTCCACAACCACGCCAAAAAAGTGCCTAACGTCCCGTCTGAAATCCTAGAAAAACAACCTTTTTCGCAGGAAAACAACTTCGAAAAAAGCATAAAAGCAGCTCCCGGCAGGAAAACACCATGGCTCTGAAGGACGAACAACCTTTTTCGCAGGAAAACAACTTCGAAAAAAGCAGGTCCCGGCAGGAAAACACCATGGCTCTGAAGGACGAGCTAGTTCCAAAACCACGCCAAAAAAGTGCCTAACGTCCCGTCTGAAATCCTAGAAAAACAACCTTTTTCGAGAATTTCTGTTGCCTGCGGCCGCTCGCAGGAAAACAACTGCGAAAAAAGCAGCTCCCGGCAGGAAAACACCATGGCTCTGAAGGACGAGCTAGTTCCAAAACCACGCTAAAAAAGTGCCTAACGTCCCGTCTGAAATCCAAGAAAAACAACCTTTTTCGAGAATTTCTGTTGCCTGCGGCCGCTCGCAGGAAAACAACTGCGAAAAAAGCAGCTCCCGGCAGGAAAACACCATGGCTCTGAAGGACGAACTAGTTCCAAAACCACGCCAAAAAAGTGCCTAATGTCTCTTCTGAAATCCTAGAAAAACAACATAAAACAACATAGAAAAACAACATAAAACAACATAAAACAACCTTTTTCGAGAATTTCTGTTGCCTGCGGCCGCTCGCAGGAAAACAACTGCGAAAAAAGCAGCTCCCGGCAGGAAAACACCAGGGCTCTGAAGGACGAGCGAGTGCCAGAACCACGCCAAAAAAGTGCCTAACGTGTCGTCTGAAATCCTAGAAAAACAACCTTTTTCGAGAATTTCTGTTGCCTGCGGCCGCTCGCAGGAAAACAACTTCGAAAAAAGCAGTTCCCGGCAGGAAAACACCATGGCTCTGAAGGACGAACTAGTTCCAAAACCACGCCAAAAAAGTGCCTAACGTCCCTTCTGAAATCCTAGAAAAACACCCTTTTTCCGAAAACAACTTCGAAAAAAGCATAAAAGCAGCCCCCGGCAGGAAAACACCATGGCTCTGAAGGACGAACAACCTTTTTCGCAGGAAAACAACTTCGAAAAAAGCAGCTCCCGGCAGGAAAACACCATGGCTCTGAAGGACGATCTAGTTCCAAAACCACGCCAAAAAAGTGCCTAACGTCCCGTCTGAAATCCAAGAAAAACAACATTTTTCGAGAATTTCTGTTGCCTGCGGCCGCTCGCAGGAAAACAACTGCGAAAAAAGCAGCTCCCGGCAGGAAAACACCATGGCTCTGAAGGACGAACTAGTTCCAAAACCACGCCAAAAAAGTACCTAACGTCCCGTCTGACATCCTAGAAAAACAACCTAACGTCCCGTCTGAAATCCTAGAGAAACAACCTTTTTCGAGAATTTCTGTTGCCTGCGGCCGCTCGCAGGAAAACAACTGCGAAAAAAGCAGCTCCCGGCAGGAAAACACCATGGCTCTGAAGGACGAACTAGTTCCAAAACCACGCCAAAAAAGTACCTAACGTCCCGTCTGAAATCCTAGAAAAACAACTTTTTCGAGAATTTCTGTTGCCTGCGGCCGCTCGCAGGAAAACAACTTCGAAAAAAGCAGCTCCCGGCAGGAAAACACCATGGCTCTGAAGGACGAACTAGTTCCAAAACCACGCCAAAAAAGTGCCTAACGTCCCGTCTGAAATCCTAGAAAAACAACATTTTTCGAGAATTTCTGTTGCCTGCGCCCGCTCGCAGGAAAACAATTTCGAAAAAAGCAGCTCCCGGCAGGAAAACACCATGGCTCTGAAGGACGAACTAGTTCCAAAACCACGCCAAAAAAGTGCCTAACGTCCCTCTGAAATCCTAGAAAAACAACATAAAAGAACATAAAACAACCTTTTTCGAGAATTTCTGTTGCCTGCGGCCGCTCGCAGGAAAACAACTTCGAAAAAAGCAGCTCCCGGCAGGAAAACACCATGGCTCTGAAGGACGAACTAGTTCCAAAACCACGCCAAAAAAGTGCCTAACGTCCCGTCTGAAATCCTAGAAAAACAACATTTTCGAGAATTTCTGTTGCCTGCGCCCGCTCGCAGGAAAACAACTTCGAAAAAAACATAAAAGCAGCTCCCGGCAGGAAAACACCATGGCTCTGAAGGACGAACTAGTTCCAAAACCACGCCAAAAAAGTGCCTAACGTCCCTTCTGAAATCCTAGAGAATCCTAGATCTAGATCTCTAGATCTATCCTAGATCTAGATCTAGATCCTAGTTCGGGAATCCTTGCTAGGCCAGCTGCTTCGGCCGAATCCCCCAGAATCTCCTAAACAATATTACAGCTAGGCCTGCTGTTTCGAAGCGGTTCCGAAACAGCAAAACACCACCTAATTTCGTGCCGAAAATAACGAAAAATCGCGGCTTCGGGAATCCTTGCTAGGCCAGCTGCTTCGGCCGAATCCCCCAGAATCTCCTAAACAATATTACAGCTAGGCCTGCTGTTTCGAAGCGGTTCCGAAACAGCAAAACACCACCTAATTTCGTGCCGAAAATAACGAAAAATCGCGGCAGAAAACTACCTAACGTCCCTTCTGAAATCCTAGAGAATCCTAGATCTAGATCCAGATCCTAGATCTAGATCCAGATCCTAGTTTAGATCCTAGTTCGAGAATCCTAGCTGGGCCAGCCGTTTCAGCCGAATCCCTCAGAATCTCCGGTAGCTAGGCCAGCTGTTTCGGCCGAATCCCTAGAATCGCCTAAACAATATTACAGAAACCTGCCTAACGTCCCTTCTGAAATCCTAGAGAATCCTAGATCTAGATCTAGATCCTAGTTTAGATCCTACTTCGAGAATCCTAGCTGGGCCAACTGTTTCAGCCGAATCCCCCAGAATCTCCGGTAGCTGGGCCAGCTGTTTCGGCCGAATCCCCCAGAATCGCCTAAACAATATTATGGCTGGGCCTACTGTTTCGAAACGCTTCCGAAACAGCAAAACACCACCTAATTTCCATCTTCTTCCCTTACGCGCTCCCCCTTGCGTCGGCCGGGGTCGGCGGATATTTATTATATCATATCATATCATATTGTATTATATGATACGATATTATATTATATTATATTATATGATCTGATATGATATTATATAATATTATACTATATTATATTCTATTATATTATATTATATTATAGTCCATATTATAATAATTATTATTGTCATTATTATCTATTATCATTATCATCATTATTATAGATTATTATTATTATTATTATTTTATTATCTATAAATATATTATTTTTGTTGTTGTTGCTGTTGCTGTTGCTGTTGCTGTTGCTGTTGTTGTTGTTGTTGTTGTTGTTGTTGTTGTTGTTGTTGTTGTTCTTGTTCTTGTTCTTGTTCTTGTTCTTGTGTCGTACTTGACATGTTGTGATGGGGGTTCACTCTGCAAATCATGACATTTGTTTTTTTTCAGCTTGTTGAAGGGCCTGATTGCCCCATTCGATGGCTATCCTTGGCTCATGCCGGAAATGGACATCTACCAAACAATCCACGACATGCTGTGGAGGTTTCGGAAAACCCTTTATCCCTTACGATCGCTTTGCATGCAGGTCACATCCTTGCTTGTTGACCTAGAACGCCAAGAGTAGGTCACCTAGGTTTTGATTGATGGTAATGTGTGATGGGTGCATGCCGGCATGCTATTTGTCATTCAATTTGGTGGCACTGACACGTTTGCCAAAACACAACTATTGATGGATTTTGCGATCTCATTTAAGCCTCCACCAAGTTTTCCACTTAGTTTAATTTCCACCTGTGAGCTGCGAAACTTTGAGGGCTTTCTATTTGTGAGCTGCCGACAGCCTGGGGTTGCCATTCATCGCCAGGACAATATTTTCAGATGGATGGAGAGCCCTGGGTCCTGAATGCTCCCTGCACCGCGACCATTGAAAAGCAGCGAGCTGAGCCATCGGGGCCATCCATTGGGGCCACCTGGTTTCCATTTCAAATATTTCAAATTATTTCAAGCTTCAGATGATAGCAGTTTCCACTTGGTTTCTTTGACATATTTCACATCAGAAAAAGGCAAGAGACAGAGAAGCCTCCAATTGACCAAACAGCTGAACCAGCTCCAGCCACAGGGACCTTCCGATTTCGCCAGGTCATGGGGTGTCAATTGTGTGGCCGAACCATTGGCATAGATTTTCATAGATTTTCATAGATTTTCAGCCTAGATTGGATATGGGATATATTGGGATATGACATGATTGGATGGATTCATGCTGTTGAATGCTGAACCACCAGAAAAATTCTTGTGGGTACTCCTTTGTGGAGCCTGGCAGCGACGTTTCAAGCGACGTTCACAGGCATACGAAGGTCAGGATGCTTTGCCCTTTGACAGATGGTGAAGGTGCAGGCAGGCCCCTCAGCAGTCAATGTGTCGGTTGGGTCGTCATGGGCCAATGCCTCTGAGTTTCTACCATTTTCTACCTGGATCTTGGGATCTTCCGTCTTTTTTCGGAAGATTCCTGCGACCGGTCCCTTTCTGACTTCACATGGGCCTAATTTTTTTTCCCCAAATTCCACAGGCTGAAGTCAGAGAAGTCCCATCAGTTGATGCTGACCACAAGCTTGAACCATCAAAGGATTGCGATAGATGCACTATACTATCACGCACTTGCGATAGATAATATGAAGTGTTCATGGTGGACCAAGCATACCAAAGCATACCAAAGCCAGTTGCTGCTTATACGCCCACTGAAGTGAGTCTTTGTGATTTTTTAGTGTGTATCTTCTGCTTGGACTCGCAGGAGAATGGTCTGGAAGACAAAAGCGATCCTTCTGGGAAAAGCGTTCAGAAGGCCAGGTGGATTGTCGCAACGAAAGAGTCCCCGATGGTCACCTGGTGTTCGCAGGATCCCATGGAGAACAAGAAATGTCTGGTCCTCCACATGCAGCAGGACACTGCTTGGGAATTTCTACTGCAGCCATCTGCAGCCTGGTTCTGTTTTGGATAGGTTTGGGATATGCTGTGTTTTTCTTTTAAGTTAAATATTTTCAATGAATTTTGGAATACCAAACTAAGATCTTTTGGATCTCCTGAAACCCCCATTTGCCAGCTCCATCTGTTCAAGCGACAGTTGCATTTGGGTCAAGTACCCCCCAGTACAGGTACCTCTGGTGTCAACCTCTCTACTCGAAGCTTAGGGCGCTGAGGCTTTGTTTTCGAGATTAGCCATCCTTTCTTTTGCATGTTTCGGATGGCTTTCGTCCTCCACGGCTGACGCGGCCTATCCTTTTTTGATGGGGGGCATGGATTCGTCGGCATGAGTCCGTCCTCCCTTGTTTTGGCGCAGGTTTTTTTCCCTTCCAAGAAGGGTTTTCCCTGTGACGGCTTTGTTGGCTATTCCTATTTTCCGTTGGTGCAGCGCGCAAAGGTCCTGTATCCGATTATTCTAAGTAGGACCTGGCCATACGTGCCAAGGCCAACCACTGGATTGTGTACGTCCCTCTTGCTTCAGAAAGGAATTGCAGGGGCTGGAATCGCAAATCACATGAAAGTTCACAGTTAATTACCCACCTCCCCCCCTTGGGACATCGTCGCCATATCGTTGCAATCAGCAGCATCATCAGCCTTACTCTCCACTTCGTATCTCCCAATTCCTCGCACACCGCTCTTTCACTACACCTTCCTCATTCTCCCTCTACCTTCCCAGCTAGCTTTTGTTGTTCATTACCCCTCGGCCTCAAGCTGGGAGTGGTGATCAGTTCATTAACAGGATTTAATATGATTTAATAGAGATTTATATACCCGGTATACGGTATACCCATAATATCCCATAATAAGTTATAAGATGTTATATACACATCTAAATATATACTTGATGTTTTGACCCTAGCACATATGAATCCATGATTATCCATGGATCAATACTCCTGATGGATCTTGTGCCACCCTCGGCTCATGAGGAGAATCTGCCGCATCTTCGGTTTGACGGAAAAGAACACACGCAAAGCTGCATGCGAAATCGCAGCAGCTTGCGATTGGATGATCGACGATGAAAAAGGGACCAAAGATTTCTGCTTGGGAACTTGTTTCATTTTCCAATTCAGTTTATTTTTCTGTTTGGGATCACGATCCCGGTGAATATGGGATTCAAAAACCAAACCACCAGGATTTGCTTCAAGATCTTGGACCTGCAACAGCTGTTTGGGATTTGCATGTTGCTTTGTCCAAACATGGGGGATACCAAAAAACAGCCTCAAATTGATCAAATTGCAATTCTGATATTTTTAACGGAGAGATATGGAGAGATATGGAGAGAATGATGAAACATGATGAAACATTGAGATTTTGCTGAAGTCCATTTTCAGACTTTGGCATTGGACATTTTGCAGATAGCTTCTCCTTATTCGTGCCATGTCCCGCCATGGCCAGCATCCAGCCATGACCGGGGGACTGGGGAACAGTGCTCCGGACCGCTGCCTGGCCACCCTTTACTGGTTGCAACCCCCCCCATCAACCCCCTCGGGATGGAGATCAATTGTTAGCTTGGTATAGGATGGTATAGGTTATGATGATGCGCATTGCAAAACGTCTGCAAGTTCGGACAAGGACACCATGTTCAAGACAGAAGCTGCAGAGTTCGGACCATTTGTATCCATTTGTACGACGTGAATCTAGGTGATAGACTGACAATGTTTGAAACCTGCTCGATTGCTGCAGTTCCGTTTCATTCTGCCAGGACAACTTTTTTTCCCAGGCTGTTGAGGGGATGGGAAGTGCAGCGCGTTGATGGACTGTACTTGCTGCATCTTGTGGGTGTTGAGGTCTCATCAGGAAACATGTGACAATGTGGCTTTCTCCACATGTCAGCAAGGCTGATGACATGAACATGTAATGATGTCTGACCTGTTTAACTATGTTTAACTGGGAAAAAACTCAGCTGCTGGCTTCATCAAACATCTTCAAACATCTTGCAACTCAAGCGCATTTCGTTGACCCCTCCTGGTAGCTTTCTCCCGGCGTTCAGCCGTTCTGAAGCACCGTTCTGAAGCACCATGGCCAACCCAGCTCTCACGGCAGCCGCAGTCGATGCAGGTGTGGCTGTAAAGTTGCTGATATTGATGGCACATGAACATTGAGTTTTTTTTTTTGCGAGAGATATGATATAATATGATATAATACGATATAATATGATATAATATGATATAATTTATATATTGTATATATATATATATTAATGGGCAAAATTATGAAATGATATTCGATCCCTTGGAATTTGGTGTACCCACACCGGACTCATACATCGAGAGAGTTTCGCCAGCTCCTACAATGAGCCTCTGAACAAGACTTGAGAAACATGCAGCAAGCCGGTGGTCACTGAAGCTGTGTTGAGATTCGCCTGGTTTCTCAGGCGCAACTGCTTGGGTTTTGACCTCGACGGCATTGGTGTTCTTGATGACTGCGGGGCTTGGCTTCTTCTATGGTGGCCTGGTGCGCGACACAAACATCATCAACACCATGATGATGAGCGTGGTGTCCATGGGAATCGTGACTCTGACCTGGGTTGTCTTTGGCTTCTCATGGGCATTTGGAGACAATGGTTCCACTGGATTCGGCATGTTCGTTGGCAACTTCGACTACAGCCTTTGGATGGATTTGGACATGAAGATGTGGGGTGACTCCGGCCTCCCAGCTTTGGTGTTCGCTGCCTTCCAGATGACCTTTGCCATCATTTCTTCTGCAATCATTTCCGGCTCGTTGGTGGAGCGCATGCGTTTCAGTGCTTACTGCATCATGCTTGCTCTGTGGTCCCTTCTGATCTACGCACCTTTGTGCCACTGGGTTTGGGGCCCTGGCGGCTGGATTGGTGAGATGGGAGCTCTGGACTTTGCGGGTGGAACTGTGGTTCACATCAGCTCCGGTGTGTCCGGCCTTGTTGCCGGTGGCATCCTTGGACCACGCAGGCACGTGGAGAAGGAGTTGGGCCCTGCCAACGTCCCTTTCGTGATCTTGGGTGGCTGCCTACTTTGGTTCGGCTGGTTGGGATTCAACGGCGGTTCTGCTCTGTCCGTCACAGACGGAGTGGCAGCCCGTGCAGTGGCCACAACTTTCGTGGCTTCAGGCTCATCCATGCTGACCTGGTTGGCCCTGGAGCGCGTCTTGAAGGGCAAGTCTACCAGTGTCGGAGCATCTGTTGGTGCTGTTGCAGGCAGGGAGTCCTTCTTCCACAGTGGATTCCACAGATCTTGATTTTTGTACAGTTCTTCACCTTATTTGCATAGCTTTCCGATGCTTTCCGTATTGTTTCTGTTGCCATACCGCTAATGGCCGCTAATCACCTTTAGTAAGAACTTGTCTAGGAGGGTCCCAGCAGTTCTCACCTAACCCCCTGGTCATTTTCTGCTTGTATTTTTTGAAAGGGGAGCCATTTTTATACTTATTAGACTTATGCTTTTCTGCTTCTGTGCTTTTTTGCTTCTCTGCTTTTCTGCCGTTCGTCTTTTTGCTTCTCTGTTTTCTGTTTTTCAGCTTTATTGATCTCTTTTCTGTTTAATATGTGTTTCTTGTTCTATATTGTTTTTCTGCCTTTCGGCTTCCTTGCGAATGACAGCAACAACAGCAACAGAAACAACCACAACCCGCAACGACGGACCAAAACTGGAACGAAGTTGTCGCTGGGTTCGACCGTGAGGCCCAGAAAGGTCAAGGCCCTTAAGGTTTCACAATGCTTCCAATATCGCAGAAATAGAAGGTCAAAACTCCACAATGTCCCATTCTAAATTGGAAGGTTGGACTCTCACAATGCATCTACCTTGCAAGTTCCACAATACTGCATATACATGCAAAATGGAAGGTTGAAGTTTCAAAAAGCTGCAAATATCATGTTCCAAATGCTGCAAATGCCCTTGCAAATGCCATGCAAAATGAGAGGTTCTATCTCCACACTGAAGGTTGACGTCCCGCAATGCTGAAAATATGGCAAATACCATGCAAACTTTTTTTTAAAAACTTCTCTGCTATTTTGGGTCTCGCATTCGACAGCTTTCTATCTCCTTGGCTTTACAAAGCTTCTCCAGCGACACCACCGCCAATAACAACAGCAACAGCAACTGCAACAAGACTAGCAACAGACAAGAATCCACAACCAACAACCAACAACAGCTTGCAAATACCATGCAACATACGAGATTTCATCTAAGGTTCCAACTCAAAAATGTTGCAAATAGCTTGCATAATTTATCAAAATGGAAGCTTGCAGCTCCAAAGTGTTGCAAGTAGCATGCAAAAATGGAAGGTTTCAGGTCCAAAATGTTGCAAATGGAAGGTTTCAGCTTCCAAATGCTGCAAGTAGCATGCAAAATGGAAGGTTCCAGCCCCAAAATGCTGCAGATAGCATGTATAAGTGTATAAGTATAAGTATAAGGTGTCAGTTCCAAAATGCTGCAACTAGTATGCAAACAAGAAAGTTCCAGCTTTCACATGCTGCCATGAGCACGGGAAACACGTACAGCCAGAAATCCAAAAACATGAATTAAGAGAAACCACATCCATCAACAATTTCATAACCCTTTTTGGTAATGGACATGACTCATGACAAGTAACAAGCAAATCCCTGCATGCTTGTCTTGAAACTAGCAGGCCTGGTGTGCATCACACCTGCAGCCGGCTTCGTGACACCCGGCTGGAGCATTGCCATTGGTGCCTTGGGAGCTCCTTGGTGTTTTGCCACTGTGGAGATTGTTAACAGGATCAACTTGGTGGATGACACTCTTGATGCGTTCGGCTTGCATGGTTCGGGTGGCATCGCAGGTGCCATCTTGACCGGCATCTTTGCAGTGGACGGTGGCCTCATCTACAGCGGTAGCTTCTTGCTGCTGGGCAAGCAGATTGCTGGTGCCATGGCTGGCGTGGCTTTCTCTGCTGTGGGCACTGCCATCATTGTCGGAGTCATGAAGCTGCTGCTGAAGCTGCGCATTCCCGAAGAGCACGAGGTTGGTGGTGTTGATCAACACACTCATGGTGAGAGCTACCACAGTCCGATCAAGAAGTACCCTGCAGGTGGCCGCATGACCGACTCAGAATCGGAGGAGTCGTCTGATGCAGTGTGCTGAGATGCAAAATCTGCTCGCGTTTAACGCAATGTAGCACTGCGCATAATTCGTTGCACTGTCCACGAGGATGGATCCAACAGTGCGAAGTTAAAGGTTTTCCATTTGTACTGTACGGCAATGACACGTCTTCCGAAAGGTAGACCGCGTGGGGTCTTGGATTACTTGGAGCTGGCAAACCCGAGCTGAACATGATGAACAGATATGAACAGTGATTCTACGTCGGATAATCCATGACCTGCAATGAATATATGATATATGAATAATCCATGAAATGCTATATTGGTATCATTTGGATTCATTTGGATTCATTTGGTACATCTTCCAGTCGCAGCTTTGTGGTACGGTCAGTTAGATAACTGCCACGGTGACACTCCGTTTTTGGTTGGAGACCGTCCGGAAGGCACCAGCCGAAACGTCGCGGCCAGCGACCTGCTCAGCACAGCCATCGGCTCGTTGAGAAAAGGTCGCTTGAAGCATGCCCCTTCGTTTCCCTCGGGTGTTGTGCCTGGTTCTTCTGGCCGTAGACTGGTCCAGGATTTCCAGCACCGCCCTTATTTCCCCCCTCGCTTTGGTTTGCGGTGCTGCACTCCTACTTCCCCTTTCCCTTTCTTGTCCTTTGTGCATGGGGGCTGCTGACGGTTTGAGTGTTGCAAAAGGAAGGTGTCGCATCTTGATCCGCAAATGACTGAAGCCGTGCTATCATTCCAAAGGTTTGTTGATTTTGACTTTTTGACTTCAATTGCGGTCAATGGCAATCTTCTCTGCGTTTGACAGCTGTAGAGTTGCCCCGTTCAGGTCCCTCAGTATTTGTTGTAGCCAGTTTTGCTCCAAGCCGCAGTGCCCGTGTTATCAGTGTTGTAGCTTTTTCCCACAACCTGCCAAAAGCAATGGCCAACCCAGCTCTGACAGAAGATGCCGTGAGCCCAGGCGCAGTTGCTTGGGTCTTGACCTCAACGGCATTCGTGTTCTTAATGACTGCGGGGCTTGGCTTCTTCTATGGTGGCCTGGTGCGCGACACAAACATTATCAACACCATGATGATGAGCGTGGTGTCCATGGGAATCGTGACTCTGACCTGGGTTGTCTTTGGCTTCTCATGGGCATTTGGAGACAATGGTTCCACTGGATTCGGCATGTTCGTTGGCAACTTCGACTACAGCCTTTGGATGGATTTGGACATGAAGATGTGGGGTGACTCCGGCCTCCCAGCTTTGGTGTTCGCTGCCTTCCAGATGACCTTTGCCATCATTTCTTCTGCAATCATTTCCGGCTCGTTGGTGGAGCGCATGCGTTTCAGTGCTTACTGCATCATGCTTGCTCTGTGGTCCCTTCTGATCTACGCACCTTTGTGCCACTGGGTTTGGGGCTCTGGCGGCTGGATTGGTGAGATGGGAGCTCTGGACTTTGCGGGTGGAACTGTGGTTCACATTAGCTCCGGTGTGTCCGGCCTTGTTGCCGGTGGCATCCTTGGACCACGCAGGCACGTGGAGAAGGATTTGGGTCCTGCCAACGTCCCTTTCGTGATCTTGGGTGGTTGCCTCCTTTGGTTCGGCTGGTTGGGATTCAACGGCGGTTCTGCTCTGTCCGTCACGGATGGAGTTGCAGCCCGTGCGGTGGCCACCACTTTTGTGGCGTCAGCCTCATCCATGCTGACCTGGTTGGCCCTGGAGCGCATCTTGAAGGGCAAGTCTACCAGTGTCGGAGCATCTGTTGGTGCTGTTGCAGGCAGGGGGCCTTAAGTCTTGTTGTATCTGAATCGGCTTGCACGCTCTTCCACAGATCTTCATTTTGGCTGGTTCTTTACCCTTCGACTTGAATAATTTTAACTTTTTAACATTTTAAGATATGTTGAATATTTTTGAATCTATTTTAGATGATTGAGATGATCACCTGGTACCTTTCTGTAGCTTTTATTGACTTCAAAGCACATACACCTTGTGAGAACTGTTTGAGAAGTGTTCGCCGTTTTTGTGTGGGACAATGCGCTAGGCCTGGTGTGCATCACACCTGCAGCCGGCTTCGTGACTCCTGGCTGGAGCATCGCAATTGGTGCCTTGGGAGCTCCTTGGTGTTTTGCCACTGTGGAGCTGATGAACAAGATCAACTTGGTGGATGACACTCTTGATGCGTTCGGCTTGCATGGTTCGGGTGGCATCGCAGGTGCCATCTTGACCGGCATTTTTGCAGTGGAAGATGGCCTCATCTACAGCGGTAGCTTCTTGCTGCTGGGCAAGCAGATTGCCGGTGCCCTGGCTGGTGTGGCTTTCTCTGCTGTGGGCACTGCCATCATTGTCGGAGTCATGAAGCTGCTGCTGAAGCTGCGCATTCCCGAAGAGCACGAGGTTGGTGGTGTTGATCAACACACTCACGGTGAGAGCTACCACAGCCCCGTGAAGCAGTACCCCAAGGCCAAGTCTTCAGATGTTTCGGAGTCAACTGAGCAGCCATCTGAGACAGTGTGAACAAGTGTGTGGTGCAGTCGGCGTCCAGAAACACAGTTTTCTGCATCAGTCTTGTTTCTTTTACTTTTTTTTTGGGGGGGAATATAAATATAAATATATATATATAAGGGGCGGGGGGGGGGCAAGGGTTGGTTCCGACCTTCTTCTGAAGAACTCCACTATGCCCAATTTTTCGGCGCGTTGCCGTTCAAGTTGGAGTCCAGAAACCCGATTTTCTGTATCTATCTTGTTTGTTTTTCTTTTTTTTTTTTTTGGGGGGGGGTAGTGTGTAACGTAGCGGTGTGGCCGGTATGGGGTTGGGGTCGGTTTCGCGATATATAGAGTTAGAGCTCATATGGAGCTAACATAGAGCCAATGATTAATGAGTTCTCACCTACGACACAGACACGATAAACTACGACAAGAGCCAGGCAAAGCCTGGCGAAATTCAATCAGTCCACGAGGATGGACAATTTTACTTGCATGTTTACGCATAGATTGGGAGCTTCTTGGACAGTCACTTGGCATGCCAGAAGCTTTCAGCATGAGGCACTTAGCCACTGTCTTGAGACGCAGGTTCTACAAGTAAGGACTAGTAAGGAGCTATTTGATGGGATTTGCATGGAAGACAACTTGAACTTGGTATAACTTGGTTAATTATCTTGATATTATCTTGCTTGTTCTTGGTTCATCGGCACTTGTGAGTCCGTCTTGAGACTTTCCAAAGAAGGTTGGAGACCATGCAGATGGGTTGGAGACCATTGGGCTCGCAAGCCAACAAGCCAACTAGAGCTTGGTCGAGTTTGAGGCGAACCAGCCAAAAATGTTTCGCGCGTAGCCGTGGGTTGCAAGGGGTCACAAGTTAGACTGAAGCTCCGTTTATCCGAAAATCTTTCTAATGATCCAAACATGCTATCGAATGGTTATGTAGAGCATTGCAGAGCCAAGTTCTTTCCTGATATTTTGGCATGTTATGGCACAGGTTTCTGTGGAACTTTGCTGCGCTGATACGCAGCTGCACGACTTTGAAGGTCTTGGCAGGCGCTGGTGACAGTTGAGTGTTGCAAAAGGAAGATGTCGCTTTTGATCCACCAACAAGTGAAGCTATGCTCTCATTCCAAAACAGAACCGACTCAGGATCAAGATATTTGATGATATTTGCATGTGTTTGAATTCAAGTCCTTGCACGATCTGCTATTGCAGCTAGTCACTACATGATGCCAGTTGCTGCATTTGTTGGCATCGAAGCCAGTTTTGCTCCAAGCCGCAGTGCCCGTGTTATCAGTGTTGTAGCTTTTTCCCACAACCTGCCAAAAGCAATGGCCAACCCAGCTCTGACAGAAGATGCCGTGAGCCCAGGCGCAGTTGCTTGGGTCTTGACCTCAACGGCATTCGTGTTCTTAATGACTGCGGGGCTTGGCTTCTTCTATGGTGGCCTGGTGCGCGACACAAACATCATCAACACCATGATGATGAGCGTGGTGTCCATGGGAATCGTGACTCTGACCTGGGTTGTCTTTGGCTTCTCATGGGCATTTGGAGACAATGGTTCCACTGGATTCGGCATGTTCGTTGGCAACTTCGACTACAGCCTTTGGATGGATTTGGACATGAAGATGTGGGGTGACTCCGGCCTCCCAGCTTTGGTGTTCGCTGCCTTCCAGATGACCTTTGCCATCATTTCTTCTGCAATCATTTCCGGCTCGTTGGTGGAGCGCATGCGTTTCAGTGCTTACTGCATCATGCTCGCTCTGTGGTCCCTTCTGATCTACGCACCTTTGTGCCACTGGGTTTGGGGCCCTGGCGGCTGGATTGGTGAGATGGGAGCTTTGGACTTCGCCGGTGGAACTGTGGTTCACATCAGCTCCGGTGTGTCCGGCCTTGTTGCCGGTGGCATCCTTGGACCACGCAGGCACGTGGAGAAGGATTTGGGCCCTGCCAACGTCCCTTTCGTGATCTTGGGCGGCTGCCTCCTTTGGTTCGGCTGGTTGGGATTCAACGGCGGTTCTGCTCTGTCTGTCACAGATGGAGTGGCAGCCCGTGCAGTGGCCACAACTTTCGTGGCGTCAGCCTCATCCATGCTGACCTGGTTGGCCCTGGAGCGCATCTTGAAGGGCAAGTCTACCAGTGTTGGAGCATCTGTTGGTGCTGTTGCAGGCAGGGGGCCTCAAGTCTTGTTGTATCTGAGTCGGCTTGCATTTTCTTCCACAGATCTTAATTTTGGCTGGTTCTTTACCCTTCGACTTGAATAATTTTAACTTTTTAACATTTTAAGATATGTTGAATATTTTTGAATCTATTTGAGATGATTGAGATGATCACCTGGTACCTTTCTGTAGCTTTATTTGCTTCAAAGCACATGCACCTTGTGAGAACTGTTTGAGAAGTGTTCGCCGTTTTTGTGTGGGACAATGCGCTAGGCCTGGTGTGCATCACACCTGCAGCCGGCTTCGTGACTCCTGGCTGGAGCATCGCAATTGGTGCCTTGGGAGCTCCTTGGTGTTTCGCTACTGTGGAGCTGATGAACAAGATCAACTTGGTGGATGACACTCTTGATGCGTTCGGCTTGCATGGTTCGGGCGGCATCGCAGGTGCCATCTTGACCGGCATTTTTGCAGTGGAAGATGGCCTCATCTACAGCGGTAGCTTCTTGCTGCTGGGCAAGCAGATTGCCGGTGCCCTGGCTGGTGTGGCTTTCTCTGCTGTGGGCACTGCCATCATTGTCGGAGTCATGAAGCTGCTGCTGAAGCTGCGCATTCCCGAAGAGCACGAGGTTGGTGGTGTTGATCAACACACTCACGGTGAGAGCTACCACAGCCCCGTGAAGCAGTACCCGAAGGCCAAGTCTTCAGATGTTTCGGAGTCCACTGAGCAGCCATCTGAGACAGTGTGAACAAGTGCAGAGAGCATAATATATAGAGTTAGAGCTCATATGGAGCTAACATAGAGCCAATGATTAATGAGTTCTCACCTACGACACAGACACGATAAACTACGACAAGAGCCAGGCAAAGCCTGGCGAAATTCAATCAGTCCACGAGGATGGACAATTTTACTTGCATGTTTACGCATAGATTGGGAGCTTCTTGGACAGTCACTTGGCATGCCAGAAGCTTTCAGCATGAGGCACTTAGCCACTGTCTTGAGACGCAGGTTCTACAAGTAAGGACTAGTAAGGAGCTATTTGATGGGATTTGCATGGAAGACAACTTGAACTTGGTATAACTTGGTTAATTATCTTGATATTATCTTGCTTGTTCTTGGTTCATCGGCACTTGTGAGTCCGTCTTGAGACTTTCCAAAGAAGGTTGGAGACCATGCAGATGGGTTGGAGACCATTGTGCAACTTCTGAGCTGCACTCGGCATGACAAGCCAACAAGCCAACTAGAGCTTGGTCGAGTTTGAGGCGAACCAGCCAAAAATGTTTCGCACGTAGCCGTGGGTTGCAAGCTCTGTTTATCCGAAAATCTTTCCAACGGATCCAAACATGCCATCGAAATCCATCGAAACCTGTGCCATAACATGCCATCGAATGGGCAAATTATGACGGTTCTGGCATGTTATGGCACAGGTTTCTGTGGAACTTCGCTGCGCTGATGCGCGGCTGCACGACGTTGAAGGTCTTGGCAGGCGCTGGTGACGGTTTGAGTGTTGCAACAGGAAGATGTCGCTTTTGATCCGCCAACAACTGAAGCTATGCGCTCATTCCAAAAAAGGACTGACTCAGGATCAAGATACTTGCAGTATTTGATATTTGCATGTGTTTGAATTCAAGTCCTTGCACTATCTGCTATTGCAGCTAGTCACTACATGATGCCAGTTGCTGCATTTGTTGGCATCGAAGCCAGTTTTGCTCCAAGCCGCAGTGCCCGTGTTATCAGTGTTGTAGCTTCTTCCCACAACCTGCCAAAAGCAATGGCCAACCCAGCTCTGACAGAAGATGCTGTGAGCCCAGGTGCGGTTGCTTGGGTCTTGACCTCAACGGCATTCGTGTTCTTAATGACTGCGGGGCTTGGCTTCTTCTATGGTGGCCTGGTGCGCGACACAAACATCATCAACACCATGATGATGAGCGTGGTGTCCATGGGAATCGTGACTCTGACCTGGGTTGTCTTTGGCTTCTCATGGGCATTTGGAGACAATGGTTCCACTGGATTCGGCATGTTCGTTGGCAACTTCGACTACAGCCTTTGGATGGATTTGGACATGAAGATGTGGGGTGACTCCGGCCTCCCAGCTTTGGTGTTCGCTGCCTTCCAGATGACCTTTGCCATCATTTCTTCTGCAATCATTTCCGGCTCGTTGGTGGAGCGCATGCGTTTCAGTGCCTACTGCATCATGCTTGCTCTGTGGTCCCTTCTGATCTACGCACCTTTGTGCCACTGGGTTTGGGGCCCTGGCGGCTGGATTGGTGAGATGGGAGCTCTGGACTTTGCGGGTGGAACTGTGGTTCACATCAGCTCCGGTGTGTCCGGCCTTGTTGCCGGTGGCATCCTTGGACCACGCAGGCACGTGGAGAAGGATTTGGGCCCTGCCAACGTCCCTTTCGTGATCTTGGGCGGTTGCCTCCTTTGGTTCGGCTGGTTGGGATTCAATGGCGGTTCTGCGTTGTCCGTGACAGACGGAGTTGCAGCCCGTGCAGTGGCCACCACTTTCGTGGCTTCGGCCTCATCCATGCTGACATGGTTGGCCCTGGAGCGCATCTTGAAGGGCAAGTCTACCAGTGTCGGAGCATCTGTTGGTGCTGTTGCAGGCAGGGGGCCTTAAGTCTTGTTGTATCTGAGTCGGCTTGCATGTTCTTCCACAGATCTTAATTTTGGCTGGTTCTTTACCCTCCGACTTGAATAATTTTAACTTTTTAACATTTTAAGATATGTTGAATATTTTTGAACCTATTTGAGATGATTGAGATGATCACCTGGTACCTTTCTGTAGCTTTATTTGCTTCAAAGCACATACACCTTGTGAGAACTGTTTGAGAAGTGTTCGCCGTTTTTGTGTGGGACAATGCGCTAGGCCTGGTGTGCATCACACCTGCAGCCGGCTTTGTGACTCCTGGCTGGAGCATCGCAATTGGTGCCTTGGGAGCTCCTTGGTGTTTCGCTACTGTGGAGCTGATGAACAAGATCAACTTGGTGGATGACACTCTTGATGCGTTCGGCTTGCATGGTTCGGGTGGCATCGCAGGTGCCATCTTGACCGGCATTTTTGCAGTGGAAGATGGCCTCATCTACAGCGGTAGCTTCTTGCTGCTGGGCAAGCAGATTGCCGGTGCCCTGGCTGGTGTGGCTTTCTCTGCTGTGGGCACTGCCATCATTGTCGGAGTCATGAAGCTGCTGCTGAAGTTGCGCATTCCCGAAGAGCACGAGGTTGGTGGTGTTGATCAACACACTCACGGTGAGAGCTACCACAGCCCCGTGAAGCAGTACCCCAAGGCCAAGTCTTCAGATGTTTCGGAGTCCACTGAGCAGCCATTTGAGACAGTGTGAACAAGTGCAGAGAGCATAATATATAGAGTTAGAGCTCATATGGAGCTAACATAGAGCCAATGATTAATGAGTTCTCACCTACGACACAGACACGATAAACTACGACAAGAGCCAGGCAAAGCCTGGCGAAATTCAATCAGTCCACGAGGATGGACAATTTTACTTGCATGTTTACGCATAGATTGGGAGCTTCTTGGACAGTCACTTGGCATGCCAGAAGCTTTCAGCATGAGGCACTTAGCCACTGTCTTGAGACGCAGGTTCTACAAGTAAGGACTAGTAAGGAGCTATTTGATGGGATTTGCATGGAAGACAGCCACTTGTCTTGAGACGCAGGTTCTACAAGTAAGGACTAGTAAGGAGCTATTTGATGGGATTTGCATGGAAGACAACTTGAACATACTTGAACTTGGTATAACTTGGTTAATTATCTTGGTTGTTCTTGGTTCATCGGCACTTGTGAGTCCGTCTTGAGACTTTCCAAAGAAAGTTGGAGACCACGCAGATGGGTTGGAGACCATTGGGCATGACAAGCCAACAAGCCAACTAGAGCTTGGTCGAGTTTGAGGCGAACCAGCCAAAAATGTTTCGCGCGTAGCCGTGGGTTGCAAGGGGTCACAAGTTAGACTGAAGCTCCGTTTATCCGAAAATCTTTCCAACGGATCCAAACATGCTATCGAATGGTTTTGTAGAGCATTGCAGAGCCAAGTTCTTTCCTGAAATTTTGGCATGTTGTGGCACAGGTTTCTGTGGAACTTTGCTGCGCTGAAGCGCAGCTGCACGACTTTGAAGGTCTTGGCAGGCGCTGGTGACAGTTTGAGTGTTGCAAAAGGAAGGTGTCGCTTTTGATCCGCCAACAAGTGAAGCTATGCTCTCATTCCAAAACAGAACCGACTCAGGATCAGATATTTGATATTTGCATGTGTTTGAATTCAAGTCCTTGCACTATCTGCTATTGCAGCTAGTCACTACATGATGCCAGTCGCTGCATTTGTTGGCATCGAAGCCAGTTTTGCTCCAAGCCGCAGTGCCCGTGTTATCAGTGTTGTAGCTTCTTCCCACAACCTGCCAAAAGCAATGGCCAACCCAGCTCTGACAGAAGATGCTGTGAGCCCAGGCGCGGTTGCTTGGGTCTTGACCTCAACGGCATTCGTGTTCTTAATGACTGCGGGGCTTGGCTTCTTCTATGGTGGCCTGGTGCGCGACACAAACATCATCAACACCATGATGATGAGCGTGGTGTCCATGGGAATCGTGACTCTGACCTGGGTTGTCTTTGGCTTCTCATGGGCATTTGGAGACAATGGTTCCACTGGATTCGGCATGTTCGTTGGCAACTTCGACTACAGCCTTTGGATGGATTTGGACATGAAGATGTGGGGTGACTCCGGCCTCCCAGCTTTGGTGTTCGCTGCCTTCCAGATGACCTTTGCCATCATTTCTTCTGCAATCATTTCCGGCTCGTTGGTGGAGCGCATGCGTTTCAGTGCTTACTGCATCATGCTTGCTCTGTGGTCCCTTCTGATCTACGCACCTTTGTGCCACTGGGTTTGGGGCCCTGGCGGCTGGATTGGTGAGATGGGAGCTTTGGACTTCGCCGGTGGAACTGTGGTTCACATCAGCTCCGGTGTGTCCGGCCTTGTTGCCGGTGGCATCCTTGGACCACGCAGGCACGTGGAGAAGGATTTGGGCCCTGCCAACGTCCCTTTCGTGATCTTGGGCGGCTGCCTCCTTTGGTTCGGCTGGTTGGGATTCAACGGCGGTTCTGCTCTGTCCGTCACAGATGGAGTGGCAGCCCGTGCAGTGGCCACCACTTTCGTGGCTTCAGCCTCATCCATGCTGACCTGGTTGGCCCTGGAGCGCATCTTGAAGGGCAAGTCTACCAGTGTTGGAGCATCTGTTGGTGCTGTTGCAGGCAGGGGGCCTCAAGTCTTGTTGTATCTGAGTCGGCTTGCATGTTCTTCCACAGATCTTAATTTTGGCTGGTTCTTTACCCTTCGACTTGAATAATTTTAACTTTTTAACATTTTAAGATATGTTGAATATTTTTGAATCTATTTGAGATGATTGAGATGATCACCTGGTACCTTTCTGTAGCTTTATTTGCTTCAAAGCACATGCACCTTGTGAGAACTGTTTGAGAAGTGTTCGCCGTTTTTGTGTGGGACAATGCGCTAGGCCTGGTGTGCATCACACCTGCAGCCGGCTTCGTGACTCCTGGCTGGAGCATCGCAATTGGTGCCTTGGGAGCTCCTTGGTGTTTCGCTACTGTGGAGCTGATGAACAAGATCAACTTGGTGGATGACACTCTTGATGCGTTCGGCTTGCATGGTTCGGGTGGCATCGCAGGTGCCATCTTGACCGGCATTTTTGCAGTGGAAGATGGCCTCATCTACAGCGGTAGCTTCTTGCTGCTGGGCAAGCAGATTGCCGGTGCCCTGGCTGGTGTGGCTTTCTCTGCTGTGGGCACTGCCATCATTGTCGGAGTCATGAAGCTGCTGCTGAAGCTGCGCATTCCCGAAGAGCACGAGGTTGGTGGTGTTGATCAACACACTCACGGTGAGAGCTACCACAGCCCCGTGAAGCAGTACCCCAAGGCCAAGTCTTCAGATGTTTCGGAGTCCACTGAGCAGCCATCTGAGACAGTGTGAACAAGTGCAGAGAGCATATATAGAGTTAGAGCTCATATGGAGCTAACATAGAGCCAATGATTAATGAGTTCTCACCTACGACACAGACACGATAAACTACGACAAGAGCCAGGCAAAGCCTGGCGAAATTCAATCAGTCCACGAGGATGGACAATTTTACTTGCATGTTTACGCATAGATTGGGAGCTTCTTGGACAGTCACTTGGCATGCCAGAAGCTTTCATAAGCTTTCAGCATGAGGCACTTAGCCACTGTCTTGAGACGCAGGTTCTACAAGTAAGGACTAGTAAGGAGCTATTTGATGGGATTTGCATGGAAGACAACTTGAACTTGGTATAACTTGGTTAATTATCTTGATATTATCTTGCTTGTTCTTGGTTCATCGGCACTTGTGAGTCCGTCTTGAGACTTTCCAAAGAAGGTTGGAGACCATGCAGATGGGTTGGAGACCATTGTGCAACTTCTGAGCTGCACTCGGCATGACAAGCCAACAAGCCAACTAGAGCTTGGTCGAGTTTGAGGCGAACCAGCCAAAAATGTTTCGCGCGTAGCCGTGGGTTGCAAGGGGTCACAAGTTAGACTGAAGCTCCGTTTATCCGAAAATCTTTCTAATGATCCAAACATGCTATCGAATGGTTATGCAGAGCATTGCAGAGCCAAGTTCTTTCCTGATATTTTGGCATGTTATGGCACAGGTTTCTGTGGGACTTTGCTGCGCTGATACGCAGCTGCACGACTTTGAAGGTCTTGGCAGGCGCTGGTGACAGTTGAGTGTTGCAACAGGAAGATGTCGCTTTTGATCCACCAACAAGTGAAGCTATGCTCTCATTCCAAAACAGAACCGACTCAGGATCAAGATATTTGATGATATTTGCATGTGTTTGAATTCAAGTCCTTGCACGATCTGCTATTGCAGCTAGTCACTACATGATGCCAGTCGCTGCATTTGTTGGCATCGAAGCCAGTTTTGCTCCAAGCCGCAGTGCCCGTGTTATCAGTGTTGTAGCTTTTTCCCACAACCTGCCAAAAGCAATGGCCAACCCAGCTCTGACAGAAGATGCCGTGAGCCCAGGCGCAGTTGCTTGGGTCTTGACCTCAACGGCATTCGTGTTCTTAATGACTGCGGGGCTTGGCTTCTTCTATGGTGGCCTGGTGCGCGACACAAACATCATCAACACCATGATGATGAGCGTGGTGTCCATGGGAATCGTGACTCTGACCTGGGTTGTCTTTGGCTTCTCATGGGCATTTGGAGACAATGGTTCCACTGGATTCGGCATGTTCGTTGGCAACTTCGACTACAGCCTTTGGATGGATTTGGACATGAAGATGTGGGGTGACTCCGGCCTCCCAGCTTTGGTGTTCGCTGCCTTCCAGATGACCTTTGCCATCATTTCTTCTGCAATCATTTCCGGCTCCTTGGTGGAGCGCATGCGTTTCAGTGCTTACTGCATCATGCTTGCTCTGTGGTCCCTTCTGATCTACGCACCTTTGTGCCACTGGGTTTGGGGCCCTGGCGGCTGGATTGGTGAGATGGGAGCTTTGGACTTCGCCGGTGGAACTGTGGTTCACATTAGCTCCGGTGTGTCCGGCCTTGTTGCCGGTGGCATCCTTGGACCACGCAGGCACGTGGAGAAGGATTTGGGTCCTGCCAACGTCCCTTTCGTGATCTTGGGTGGTTGCCTCCTTTGGTTCGGCTGGTTGGGATTCAATGGCGGTTCTGCGTTGTCCGTGACAGACGGAGTGGCAGCCCGTGCAGTGGCCACAACTTTCGTGGCGTCAGCCTCATCCATGCTGACCTGGTTGGCCCTGGAGCGCATCTTGAAGGGCAAGTCTACCAGTGTCGGAGCATCTGTTGGTGCTGTTGCAGGCAGGGGGCCTTAAGTCTTGTTGTATCTGAATCGGCTTGCACGCTCTTCCACAGATCTTAATTTTGGCTGGTTCTTTACCCTTCGACTTGAATAATTTTAACTTTTTAACATTTTAAGATATGTTGAATATTTTTGAATCTATTTGAGATGATTGAGATGATCACCTGGTACCTTTCTGTAGCTTTATTTGCTTCAAAGCACATACACCTTGTGAGAACTGTTTGAGAAGTGTTCGCCGTTTTTGTGTGGGACAATGCGCTAGGCCTGGTGTGCATCACACCTGCAGCCGGCTTCGTGACTCCTGGCTGGAGCATCGCAATTGGTGCCTTGGGAGCTCCTTGGTGTTTCGCTACTGTGGAGCTGATGAACAAGATCAACTTGGTGGATGACACTCTTGATGCGTTCGGCTTGCATGGTTCGGGTGGCATCGCAGGTGCCATCTTGACCGGCATTTTTGCAGTGGAAGATGGCCTCATCTACAGCGGTAGCTTCTTGCTGCTGGGCAAGCAGATTGCCGGTGCCCTGGCTGGTGTGGCTTTCTCTGCTGTGGGCACTGCCATCATTGTCGGAGTCATGAAGCTGCTGCTGAAGCTGCGCATTCCCGAAGAGCACGAGGTCGGTGGTGTTGATCAACACACTCACGGTGAGAGCTACCACAGCCCCGTGAAGCAGTACCCTAAGGCCAAGTCTTCAGATGTTTCGGAGTCCACTGAGCAGCCATCTGAGACAGTGTGAACAAGTGCAGAGAGCATATATAGAGCTCATATGGAGCTAACATAGAGCCAATGATTAATGAGTTCTCACCTACGACACAGACACGATAAACTACGACAAGAGCCAGGCAAAGCCTGGCGAAATTCAATCAGTCCACGAGGATGGACAATTTTACTTGCATGTTTACGCATAGATTGGGAGCTTCTTGGACAGTCACTTGGCATGCCAGAAGCTTTCATAAGCTTTCAGCATGAGGCACTTAGCCACTGTCTTGAGACGCAGGTTCTACAAGTAAGGACTAGTAAGGAGCTATTTGATGGGATTTGCATGGAAGACAACTTGAACTTGGTATAACTTGGTTAATTATCTTGATATTATCTTGCTTGTTCTTGGTTCATCGGCACTTGTGAGTCCGTCTTGAGACTTTCCAAAGAAGGTTGGAGACCATGCAGATGGGTTGGAGACCATTGTGCAACTTCTGAGCTGCACTCGGCATGACAAGCCAACAAGCCAACTAGAGCTTGGTCGAGTTTGAGGCGAACCAGCCAAAAATGTTTCGCACGTAGCCGTGGGTTACAAGCTCCGTTTATCCGAAAATCTTTCCAACGGATCCAAACATGCCATCGAAATCCATCGAAACCTGTGCCATAACATGCCATCGAATGGGCAAATTATGACGGTTCTGGCATGTTATGGCACAGGTTTCTGTGGAACTTCGCTGCGCTGATGCGCGGCTGCACGACGTTGAAGGTCTTGGCAGGCGCTGGTGACGGTTTGAGTGTTGCAACAGGAAGATGTCGCTTTTGATCCGCCAACAACTGAAGCTATGCGCTCATTCCAAAAAAGGACTGACTCAGGATCAAGATACTTGCAATATTTGATATTTGCATGTGTTTGAATTCAAGTCCTTGCACTATCTGCTATTGCAGCTAGTCACTACATGATGCCAGTTGCTGCATTTGTTGGCATCGAAACCAGTTTTGCTGCCCCGTGTTATCAGCAGGATCGAATCGGTTCGGTTCCGTGCGAAGAGACATGGATTCAACTGCGTTATTGCTGCGTTATTGCTTTTTATAAAGGGTGTAACGAAAGCAGCATTCAAAATTGAAAAGAAAGCCATTGGCCTCGCCGGGAATGGAAAGATTGTACCGAACACCCAAAACGTAATGGAAAGAGACACTACAAACCCCGTAGCATGAGTCAACCTGGCCTCGAAATTCTCTGTTGTAATGGAAAGATTGGCAAATACTGTAATCCCCAAAACCCGTGTAGTATACTGTATACTCAACCGTACGATCCCGCAACCCCCCTAGAGACACTTTTGGGAGCAAACGTTTTCAACAACCCCCGGAAAGCAATGTTTGCCCCCAAAAGTGTCTAGGGGGGGTGCGGGATCGTACTGTTGAGTATACTACAAAGTAAAGAATTCAGTATTGCTCAATCTTTCCATTGCAGCAGATTTTCGAGGCCCAAGCTGGTCAGCTACTCATTTCCGCAACCCCGGAAAGCAATGTTTGCCCAAAAGTGTCTCCAGGGGGGTGCGGGATCGTACTGTTGAGTATACTACATGGTATTGGGGATTACAGTATTTGCTCAATCTTTCCATTACAACAGAGAAATTCGGCCAAAGCTGTTCGGCTACTCATTTTCCGCAACCCCCGGAAAGCAATGTGTGCCCCAAAAGTGTCTCTAGGGGGGTTGCGGGATCGGACTGTTGAGTACTACAGGGTAAAGAATTCAGTATTTGCTCATCTTTCCATTGCAACAGAGAAATTTGAGGCAAGGGCTGGTCAGCTGTACTCTCATTTCCGCAAACCCCCGGAAGCAATGTTTGCCCCAAAAAGTGTCTCTAGGGGGTTGCGGGATCGTACTGTTGAGTATACTACATAAGTAAAGAGAATTCAGTTTGCTCAATCTTTCCATTGCAGCAGAGATTTTCGAGGCCCAAGGCTGGTCAGCTGTACTCATTTCCCAACCTCCGGAAAGCAATGTTTGCGCCCAAAAGTCTCCAGGGGGTTGCGGGATCGTACTGTTGAGTATACTACATGGGTTGGGGATTACAGTATTTGCTCAATCTTTCCATTACAACAGAAATTCGAGGCCAAAAGCTTCGGCTGTACTCATTTTCCGCAACCCCCGGAAGCAATGTTTGCGCCCAAAAGTGTCTCTAGGGGGTTGCGGGATCGGACTGTTGAGTATACTACATAGGTAAAGAGAATTCAGTATTTACTCAATCTTTCCATTGCAACAGAGAAATTTGAGGCCAAGGCTGGTCAGCTGTACTCATTTCCCGCAACCCCCGGAAAGCAATGTTTGCTCCCAAATGTGTCTCTAGGGGGGTTGCGGGATCGTACTGTTGAGTATACTACATAAGTAAAGAGAATTCAGTATTTGCTCAATCTTTCCATTGCAACAGAGAATTTGAGGCCAAGGCTGGTCAGCTGTACTCATTTCCCGCAACCCCCCGAAAGCAATGTTTGCTCCCAAAAGTGTCTCCAGGGGGGTTGCGGGATCGTACTGTTGAGTATACTACATGGGTATTGGGAATTACAGTATTTGCTCAATCTTTCCATTAAAATAGAGATATTTCGAGGCCAAAGCTGTTCGGCAGTGCTAGTTATCCGTAACCCCGGGAAAGAAGGAAAGGAAGGAATTAGAAAATGTATAGACAGATAGTTATTCTCACACAATTTTACATATCAAATTCAAATATAACTATGATTTTCGGTTCGGTTCCCACAAAATTTCGGTTCGGTTCCTGCGGTTCGTTTTCATTTACCGGTTCAATGACCCCGCGGTTCGTTCCGGTTCGTGTTTGTCGATTCGTGTCGGTTCGTGGGCACACTGGTGTTGTAGCTTCTTCCCACAACCTGCCAAAAGCAATGGCCAACCCAGCTCTGACAGAAGATGCTGTGAGCCCAGGTGCGGTTGCTTGGGTCTTGACCTCAACGGCATTCGTGTTCTTAATGACTGCGGGGCTTGGCTTCTTCTATGGTGGCCTGGTGCGCGACACAAACATCATCAACACCATGATGATGAGCGTGGTGTCCATGGGAATCGTGACTCTGACCTGGGTTGTCTTTGGCTTCTCATGGGCATTTGGAGACAATGGTTCCACTGGATTCGGCATGTTCGTTGGCAACTTCGACTACAGCCTTTGGATGGATTTGGACATGAAGATGTGGGGTGACTCCGGCCTCCCAGCTTTGGTGTTCGCTGCCTTCCAGATGACCTTTGCCATCATTTCTTCTGCAATCATTTCCGGCTCGTTGGTGGAGCGCATGCGTTTCAGTGCCTACTGCATCATGCTTGCTCTGTGGTCCCTTCTGATCTACGCACCTTTGTGCCACTGGGTTTGGGGCCCTGGCGGCTGGATTGGTGAGATGGGAGCTCTGGACTTTGCGGGTGGAACTGTGGTTCACATCAGCTCCGGTGTGTCCGGCCTTGTTGCCGGTGGCATCCTTGGACCACGCAGGCACGTGGAGAAGGATTTGGGCCCTGCCAACGTCCCTTTCGTGATCTTGGGCGGTTGCCTCCTTTGGTTCGGCTGGTTGGGATTCAATGGCGGTTCTGCGTTGTCCGTGACAGACGGAGTTGCAGCCCGTGCAGTGGCCACCACTTTCGTGGCTTCGGCCTCATCCATGCTGACATGGTTGGCCCTGGAGCGCATCTTGAAGGGCAAGTCTACCAGTGTCGGAGCATCTGTTGGTGCTGTTGCAGGCAGGGGGCCTTAAGTCTTGTTGTATCTGAGTCGGCTTGCATGTTCTTCCACAGATCTTAATTTTGGCTGGTTCTTTACCCTCCGACTTGAATAATTTTAACTTTTTAACATTTTAAGATATGTTGAATATTTTTGAACCTATTTGAGATGATTGAGATGATCACCTGGTACCTTTCTGTAGCTTTATTTGCTTCAAAGCACATACACCTTGTGAGAACTGTTTGAGAAGTGTTCGCCGTTTTTGTGTGGGACAATGCGCTAGGCCTGGTGTGCATCACACCTGCAGCCGGCTTTGTGACTCCTGGCTGGAGCATCGCAATTGGTGCCTTGGGAGCTCCTTGGTGTTTCGCTACTGTGGAGCTGATGAACAAGATCAACTTGGTGGATGACACTCTTGATGCGTTCGGCTTGCATGGTTCGGGTGGCATCGCAGGTGCCATCTTGACCGGCATTTTTGCAGTGGAAGATGGCCTCATCTACAGCGGTAGCTTCTTGCTGCTGGGCAAGCAGATTGCCGGTGCCCTGGCTGGTGTGGCTTTCTCTGCTGTGGGCACTGCCATCATTGTCGGAGTCATGAAGCTGCTGCTGAAGCTGCGCATTCCCGAAGAGCACGAGGTTGGTGGTGTTGATCAACACACTCACGGTGAGAGCTACCACAGCCCCGTGAAGCAGTACCCCAAGGCCAAGTCTTCAGATGTTTCGGAGTCCACTGAGCAGCCATCTGAGACAGTGTGAACAAGTGCAGAGAGCATAATATATAGAGTTAGAGCTCATATGGAGCTAACATAGAGCCAATGATTAATGAGTTCTCACCTACGACACAGACACGATAAACTACGACAAGAGCCAGGCAAAGCCTGGCGAAATTCAATCAGTCCACGAGGATGGACAATTTTACTTGCATGTTTACGCATAGATTGGGAGCTTCTTGGACAGTCACTTGGCATGCCAGAAGCTTTCATAAGCTTTCAGCATGAGGCACTTAGCCACTGTCTTGAGACGCAGGTTCTACAAGTAAGGACTAGTAAGGAGCTATTTGATGGGATTTGCATGGAAGACAACTTGAACTTGGTATAACTTGGTTAATTATCTTGATATTATCTTGCTTGTTCTTGGTTCATCGGCACTTGTGAGTCCGTCTTGAGACTTTCCAAAGAAGGTTGGAGACCATGCAGATGGGTTGGAGACCATTGGGCACCACAAGCCAACAAGCCAACTAGAGCTTGGTCGAGTTTGAGGCGAACCAGCCAAAAATGTTTCGCGCGTAGCCGTGGGTTGCAAGGGGTCACAAGTTAGACTGAAGCTCCGTTTATCCGAAAATCTTTCTAATGATCCAAACATGCTATCGAATGGTTATGCAGAGCATTGCAGAGCCAAGTTCTTTCCTGATATTTTGGCATGTTATGGCACAGGTTTCTGTGGGACTTTGCTGCGCTGAAGCGCAGCTGCACGACTTTGAAGGTCTTGGCAGGCGCTGGTGACGGTTTGAGTGTTGCAACAGGAAGATGTCGCTTTTGATCCGCCAACAAGTGAAGCTATGCTCTCATTCCAAAACAGAACCGACTCAGGATCAAGATATTTGATGATATTTGCATGTGTTTGAATTCAAGTCCTTGCACGATCTGCTATTGCAGCTAGTCACTACATGATGCCAGTTGCTGCATTTGTTGGCATCGAAGCCAGTTTTGCCCCAAGCCGCAGTGCCCGTGTTATCAGTGTTGTAGCTTTTTCCCACAACCTGCCAAAAGCAATGGCCAACCCAGCTCTGACAGAAGATGCCGTGAGCCCAGGCGCAGTTGCTTGGGTCTTGACCTCAACGGCATTCGTGTTCTTAATGACTGCGGGGCTTGGCTTCTTCTATGGTGGCCTGGTGCGCGACACAAACATCATCAACACCATGATGATGAGCGTGGTGTCCATGGGAATCGTGACTCTGACCTGGGTTGTCTTTGGCTTCTCATGGGCATTTGGAGACAATGGTTCCACTGGATTCGGCATGTTCGTTGGCAACTTCGACTACAGCCTTTGGATGGATTTGGACATGAAGATGTGGGGTGACTCCGGCCTCCCAGCTTTGGTGTTCGCTGCCTTCCAGATGACCTTTGCCATCATTTCTTCTGCAATCATTTCCGGCTCGTTGGTGGAGCGCATGCGTTTCAGTGCTTACTGCATCATGCTCGCTCTGTGGTCCCTTCTGATCTACGCACCTTTGTGCCACTGGGTTTGGGGCCCTGGCGGCTGGATTGGTGAGATGGGAGCTTTGGACTTCGCCGGTGGAACTGTGGTTCACATCAGCTCCGGTGTGTCCGGCCTTGTTGCCGGTGGCATCCTTGGACCACGCAGGCACGTGGAGAAGGATTTGGGCCCTGCCAACGTCCCTTTCGTGATCTTGGGTGGTTGCCTCCTTTGGTTCGGCTGGTTGGGATTCAACGGCGGTTCTGCTCTGTCCGTCACAGATGGAGTTGCAGCCCGTGCGGTGGCCACCACTTTCGTGGCTTCAGCCTCATCCATGCTGACCTGGTTGGCCCTGGAGCGCATCTTGAAGGGCAAGTCTACCAGTGTCGGAGCATCTGTTGGTGCTGTTGCAGGCAGGGGGCCTCAAGTCATGTTAAATCGGAGTCGGCTTGCATGTTCTTGCACAGATCTTGGTTTTGGCTGGTTCTTTTACCTTCGACTTGAATAATTTTAACTTTTTAACATTTAAGATATGTTGAATATTTTTGAATCTATTTGAGATGATTGAGATGATCACCTGGTACCTTTCTGTAGCTTTTATTTGCTTCAAAGCACATACACCTTGTGAGAACTGTTTATGAAGTGTTCGCCGTTTTTGTGTGGGACAATGCGCTAGGCCTGGTGTGCATCACACCTGCAGCCGGCTTTGTGACTCCTGGCTGGAGCATCGCAATTGGTGCCTTGGGAGCTCCTTGGTGCTTTGCCACTGTGGAGCTGATGAACAAGATCAACTTGGTGGATGACACTCTTGATGCGTTCGGCTTGCATGGTTCGGGTGGCATCGCAGGTGCCATCTTGACCGGCATTTTTGCAGTGGAAGATGGCCTCATCTACAGCGGTAGCTTCTTGCTGCTGGGCAAGCAGATTGCCGGTGCCCTGGCTGGTGTGGCTTTCTCTGCTGTGGGCACTGCCATCATTGTCGGAGTCATGAAGCTGCTGCTGAAGCTGCGCATTCCCGAAGAGCACGAGGTTGGTGGTGTTGATCAACACACTCACGGTGAGAGCTACCACAGCCCCGTGAAGCAGTACCCCAAGGCCAAGTCTTCAGATGTTTCGGAGTCCACTGAGCAGCCATCTGAGACAGTGTGAACAAGTGCAGAGAGCATAATATATAGAGTTAGAGCTCATATGGAGCTAACATAGAGCCAATGATTAATGAGTTCTCACCTACGACACAGACACGATAAACTACGACAAGAGCCAGGCAAAGCCTGGCGAAATTCAATCAGTCCACGAGGATGGACAATTTTACTTGCATGTTTACGCATAGATTGGGAGCTTCTTGGACAGTCACTTGGCATGCCAGAAGCTTTCATAAGCTTTCAGCATGAGGCACTTAGCCACTGTCTTGAGACGCAGGTTCTACAAGTAAGGACTAGTAAGGAGCTATTTGATGGGATTTGCATGGAAGACAACTTGAACTTGGTATAACTTGGTTAATTATCTTGATATTATCTTGCTTGTTCTTGGTTCATCGGCACTTGTGAGTCCGTCTTGAGACTTTCCAAAGAAGGTTGGAGACCATGCAGATGGGTTGGAGACCATTGTGCAACTTCTGAGCTGCACTCGGCATGACAAGCCAACAAGCCAACTAGAGCTTGGTCGAGTTTGAGGCGAACCAGCCAAAAATGTTTCGCGCGTAGCCGTGGGTTGCAAGGGGTCACAAGTTAGACTGAAGCTCCGTTTATCCGAAAATCTTTCTAATGATCCAAACATGCTATCGAATGGTTATGCAGAGCATTGCAGAGCCAAGTTCTTTCCTGATATTTTGGCATGTTATGGCACAGGTTTCTGTGGGACTTTGCTGCGCTGATACGCAGCTGCACGACTTTGAAGGTCTTGGCAGGCGCTGGTGACAGTTGAGTGTTGCAACAGGAAGATGTCGCTTTTGATCCACCAACAAGTGAAGCTATGCTCTCATTCCAAAACAGAACCGACTCAGGATCAAGATATTTGATGATATTTGCATGTGTTTGAATTCAAGTCCTTGCACGATCTGCTATTGCAGCTAGTCACTACATGATGCCAGTCGCTGCATTTGTTGGCATCGAAGCCAGTTTTGCTCCAAGCCGCAGTGCCCGTGTTATCAGTGTTGTAGCTTTTTCCCACAACCTGCCAAAAGCAATGGCCAACCCAGCTCTGACAGAAGATGCCGTGAGCCCAGGCGCAGTTGCTTGGGTCTTGACCTCAACGGCATTCGTGTTCTTAATGACTGCGGGGCTTGGCTTCTTCTATGGTGGCCTGGTGCGCGACACAAACATCATCAACACCATGATGATGAGCGTGGTGTCCATGGGAATCGTGACTCTGACCTGGGTTGTCTTTGGCTTCTCATGGGCATTTGGAGACAATGGTTCCACTGGATTCGGCATGTTCGTTGGCAACTTCGACTACAGCCTTTGGATGGATTTGGACATGAAGATGTGGGGTGACTCCGGCCTCCCAGCTTTGGTGTTCGCTGCCTTCCAGATGACCTTTGCCATCATTTCTTCTGCAATCATTTCCGGCTCGTTGGTGGAGCGCATGCGTTTCAGTGCTTACTGCATCATGCTTGCTCTGTGGTCCCTTCTGATCTACGCACCTTTGTGCCACTGGGTTTGGGGCCCTGGCGGCTGGATTGGTGAGATGGGAGCTTTGGACTTCGCCGGTGGAACTGTGGTTCACATCAGCTCCGGTGTGTCCGGCCTTGTTGCCGGTGGCATCCTTGGACCACGCAGGCACGTGGAGAAGGATTTGGGCCCTGCCAACGTCCCTTTCGTGATCTTGGGCGGCTGCCTCCTTTGGTTCGGCTGGTTGGGATTCAACGGCGGTTCTGCTCTGTCTGTCACAGATGGAGTGGCAGCCCGTGCAGTGGCCACAACTTTCGTGGCGTCAGCCTCATCCATGCTGACCTGGTTGGCCCTGGAGCGCATCTTGAAGGGCAAGTCTACCAGTGTTGGAGCATCTGTTGGTGCTGTTGCAGGCAGGGGGCCTCAAGTCTTGTTGTATCTGAGTCGGCTTGCATGTTCTTCCACAGATCTTAATTTTGGCTGGTTCTTTACCCTTCGACTTGAATAATTTTAACTTTTTAACATTTTAAGATATGTTGAATATTTTTGAATCTATTTGAGATGATTGAGATGATCACCTGGTACCTTTCTGTAGCTTTATTTGCTTCAAAGCACATGCACCTTGTGAGAACTGTTTGAGAAGTGTTCGCCGTTTTTGTGTGGGACAATGCGCTAGGCCTGGTGTGCATCACACCTGCAGCCGGCTTCGTGACTCCTGGCTGGAGCATCGCAATTGGTGCCTTGGGAGCTCCTTGGTGTTTCGCTACTGTGGAGCTGATGAACAAGATCAACTTGGTGGATGACACTCTTGATGCGTTCGGCTTGCATGGTTCGGGTGGCATCGCAGGTGCCATCTTGACCGGCATTTTTGCAGTGGAAGATGGCCTCATCTACAGCGGTAGCTTCTTGCTGCTGGGCAAGCAGATTGCCGGTGCCCTGGCTGGTGTGGCTTTCTCTGCTGTGGGCACTGCCATCATTGTCGGAGTCATGAAGCTGCTGCTGAAGCTGCGCATTCCCGAAGAGCACGAGGTTGGTGGTGTTGATCAACACACTCACGGTGAGAGCTACCACAGCCCCGTGAAGCAGTACCCGAAGGCCAAGTCTTCAGATGTTTCGGAGTCCACTGAGCAGCCATCTGAGACAGTGTGAACAAGTGCAGAGAGCATATATAGAGCTCATATGGAGCTAACATAGAGCCAATGATTAATGAGTTCTCACCTACGACACAGACACGATAAACTACGACAAGAGCCAGGCAAAGCCTGGCGAAATTCAATCAGTCCACGAGGATGGACAATTTTACTTGCATGTTTACGCATAGATTGGGAGCTTCTTGGACAGTCACTTGGCATGCCAGAAGCTTTCAGCATGAGGCACTTAGCCACTGTCTTGAGACGCAGGTTCTACAAGTAAGGACTAGTAAGGAGCTATTTGATGGGATTTGCATGGAAGACAACTTGAACTTGGTATAACTTGGTTAATTATCTTGATATTATCTTGCTTGTTCTTGGTTCATCGGCACTTGTGAGTCCGTCTTGAGACTTTCCAAAGAAGGTTGGAGACCATGCAGATGGGTTGGAGACCATTGTGCAACTTCTGAGCTGCACTCGGCATGACAAGCCAACAAGCCAACTAGAGCTTGGTCGAGTTTGAGGCGAACCAGCCAAAAATGTTTCGCGCGTAGCCGTGGGTTGCAAGGGGTCACAAGTTAGACTGAAGCTCCGTTTATCCGAAAATCTTTCTAATGATCCAAACATGCTATCGAATGGTTATGCAGAGCATTGCAGAGCCAAGTTCTTTCCTGATATTTTGGCATGTTATGGCACAGGTTTCTGTGGGACTTTGCTGCGCTGAAGCGCAGCTGCACGACTTTGAAGGTCTTGGCAGGCGCTGGTGACGGTTTGAGTGTTGCAACAGGAAGATGTCGCTTTTGATCCGCCAACAAGTGAAGCTATGCTCTCATTCCAAAACAGAACCGACTCAGGATCAAGATATTTGATGATATTTGCATGTGTTTGAATTCAAGTCCTTGCACGATCTGCTATTGCAGCTAGTCACTACATGATGCCAGTTGCTGCATTTGTTGGCATCGAAGCCAGTTTTGCCCCAAGCCGCAGTGCCCGTGTTATCAGTGTTGTAGCTTTTTCCCACAACCTGCCAAAAGCAATGGCCAACCCAGCTCTGACAGAAGATGCCGTGAGCCCAGGCGCAGTTGCTTGGGTCTTGACCTCAACGGCATTCGTGTTCTTAATGACTGCGGGGCTTGGCTTCTTCTATGGTGGCCTGGTGCGCGACACAAACATCATCAACACCATGATGATGAGCGTGGTGTCCATGGGAATCGTGACTCTGACCTGGGTTGTCTTTGGCTTCTCATGGGCATTTGGAGACAATGGTTCCACTGGATTCGGCATGTTCGTTGGCAACTTCGACTACAGCCTTTGGATGGATTTGGACATGAAGATGTGGGGTGACTCCGGCCTCCCAGCTTTGGTGTTCGCTGCCTTCCAGATGCGTTTCAGTGCTTACTGCATCATGCTTGCTCTGTGGTCCCTTCTGATCTACGCACCTTTGTGCCACTGGGTTTGGGGCCCTGGCGGCTGGATTGGTGAGATGGGAGCTTTGGACTTCGCCGGTGGAACTGTGGTTCACATCAGCTCCGGTGTGTCCGGCCTTGTTGCCGGTGGCATCCTTGGACCACGCAGGCACGTGGAGAAGGATTTGGGCCCTGCCAACGTCCCTTTCGTGATCTTGGGCGGCTGCCTCCTTTGGTTCGGCTGGTTGGGATTCAACGGCGGTTCTGCGTTGTCCGTCACAGATGGAGTTGCAGCCCGTGCGGTGGCCACCACTTTCGTGGCTTCAGCCTCATCCATGCTGACCTGGTTGGCCCTGGAGCGCATCTTGAAGGGCAAGTCTACCAGTGTCGGAGCATCTGTTGGTGCTGTTGCAGGCAGGGGGCCTCAAGTCTTGTTGTATCTGAGTCGGCTTGCATGTTCTTCCACAGATCTTAATTTTGGCTGGTTCTTTACCCTTCGACTTGAATAATTTTAACTTTTTAACATTTTAAGATATGTTGAATATTTTTGAATCTATTTGAGATGATTGAGATGATCACCTGGTACCTTTCTGTAGCTTTATTTGCTTCAAAGCACATACACCTTGTGAGAACTGTTTGAGAAGTGTTCGCCGTTTTTGTGTGGGACAATGCGCTAGGCCTGGTGTGCATCACACCTGCAGCCGGCTTCGTGACTCCTGGCTGGAGCATCGCAATTGGTGCCTTGGGAGCTCCTTGGTGTTTCGCTACTGTGGAGCTGATGAACAAGATCAACTTGGTGGATGACACTCTTGATGCGTTCGGCTTGCATGGTTCGGGTGGCATCGCAGGTGCCATCTTGACCGGCATTTTTGCAGTGGAAGATGGCCTCATCTACAGCGGTAGCTTCTTGCTGCTGGGCAAGCAGATTGCCGGTGCCCTGGCTGGTGTGGCTTTCTCTGCTGTGGGCACTGCCATCATTGTCGGAGTCATGAAGCTGCTGCTGAAGCTGTGCATTCCCGAAGAGCACGAGGTTGGTGGTGTTGATCAACACACTCACGGTGAGAGCTACCACAGCCCCGTGAAGCAGTACCCCAAGGCCAAGTCTTCAGATGTTTCGGAGTCAACTGAGCAGCCATCTGAGACAGTGTGAACAAGTGCAGAGAGCATAATATATAGAGTTAGAGCTCATATGGAGCTAACATAGAGCCAATGATTAATGAGTTCTCACCTACGACACAGACACGATAAACTACGACAAGAGCCAGGCAAAGCCTGGCGAAATTCAATCAGTCCACGAGGATGGACAATTTTACTTGCATGTTTACGCATAGATTGGGAGCTTCTTGGACAGTCACTTGGCATGCCAGAAGCTTTCATAAGCTTTCAGCATGAGGCACTTAGCCACTGTCTTGAGACGCAGGTTCTACAAGTAAGGACTAGTAAGGAGCTATTTGATGGGATTTGCATGGAAGACAACTTGAACTTGGTATAACTTGGTTAATTATCTTGATATTATCTTGCTTGTTCTTGGTTCATCGGCACTTGTGAGTCCGTCTTGAGACTTTCCAAAGAAGGTTGGAGACCATGCAGATGGGTTGGAGACCATTGTGCAACTTCTGAGCTGCACTCGGCATGACAAGCCAACAAGCCAACTAGAGCTTGGTCGAGTTTGAGGCGAACCAGCCAAAAATGTTTCGCGCGTAGCCGTGGGTTGCAAGGGGTCACAAGTTAGACTGAAGCTCCGTTTATCCGAAAATCTTTCTAATGATCCAAACATGCTATCGAATGGTTATGCAGAGCATTGCAGAGCCAAGTTCTTTCCTGATATTTTGGCATGTTATGGCACAGGTTTCTGTGGGACTTTGCTGCGCTGATACGCAGCTGCACGACTTTGAAGGTCTTGGCAGGCGCTGGTGACGGTTTGAGTGTTGCAAAAGGAAGGTGTCGCTTTTTCATCCCCAGCGATCAACGCTTTTTTCAGCACAGGTGTTTGCCTAGGCGTAGGCATTGCGTAGGGGTGGCGCAGGCAAACAGCAAACAAACTGCTCAATGGTATCACATGGTTATGCAGAGCGCCGCATTTGTTGGCATCGAAGCCAGGCCAGTCTTGTTCCAAGGCGCAGTGCCAGTGTTGTAGCTTTTTCCCACAACCTGCCAAAAGCAATGGCCAACCCAGCTTTGACCGACGATGCCGTGAGCCCAGGCGCAGTTGCTTGGGTCTTGACCTCAACGGCATTCGTGTTCTTGATGACGGCAGGGCTTGGCTTCTTCTATGGTGGTCTGGTGCGTGACACCAACATCATCAACACCATGATGATGAGCGTGGTCTCCATGGGAATCGTCACATTGACTTGGATGGTGTTTGGCTTTTCATGGGCCTTCGGTGACAACGGCATGTTCATTGGCAACTTCGACTACAGTCTGTGGATGGGTCTGGACATGAAGATGTGGGGCGACTCTGGTCTTCCAGGTCTTGTGTTCGCTGCCTTCCAGATGACCTTTGCCATCATTTCTTCTGCAATCATTTCCGGCTCGTTGGTGGAGCGCATGCGTTTCAGTGCTTACTGCATCATGCTTGCTCTGTGGTCCCTTCTGATCTACGCACCTTTGTGCCACTGGGTTTGGGGCCCTGGCGGCTGGATTGGTGAGATGGGAGCTTTGGACTTCGCCGGTGGAACTGTGGTTCACATCAGCTCCGGCGTGTCCGGCCTTGTTGCCGGTGGCATCCTTGGACCACGCAGGCACGTGGAGAAGGATTTGGGCCCTGCCAACGTCCCTTTCGTGATCTTGGGCGGCTGCCTCCTTTGGTTCGGCTGGTTGGGATTCAACGGCGGTTCTGCGTTGTCCGTCACAGATGGAGTTGCAGCCCGTGCGGTGGCCACCACTTTCGTGGCTTCAGCCTCATCCATGCTGACCTGGTTGGCCCTGGAGCGCATCTTGAAGGGCAAGTCTACCAGTGTCGGAGCATCTGTTGGTGCTGTTGCAGGCAGGGGGCCTCAAGTCAAGTTAAATCGAAGTCGGCTTGCATGTTCTTCCACAGATCTTAAATTTGGCAAGTTCTTTACCCTTTGCCGCTGTATTTGATTTATTTTACAGCAACTCTTGAATGATTCGAATCATTTTAACTTTTTAAATCTTTATTTTAAACTATTTTAGACATATTTTGAGATGATCACCTGGTACACGGTAGCTTTTATTTGCTTCAAAGCGCATGCGGCTTGTGAGAATTGTTGGCGGATGTTGGCGGTTTTTGTTTGGGACAACGTATCCACTGCACTAGGCCTGGTGTGCATCACACCTGCAGCCGGCTTCGTGACACCCGGCTGGAGCATCGCAATTGGTGCCTTGGGAGCTCCTTGGTGTTTCGCTACTGTGGAGATTGTTAACAGGATCAACTTGGTGGATGACACTCTTGATGCGTTCGGCTTGCATGGTTCGGGTGGCATCGCAGGTGCCATCTTGACCGGCATTTTTGCAGTGGAAGATGGCCTCATCTACACCGGTAGCTTCTTGCTGCTGGGCAAGCAGATTGCCGGTGCCCTGGCTGGTGTGGCTTTCTCTGCTGTGGGCACTGCCATCATTGTCGGAGTCATGAAGCTGCTGCTGAAGCTGCGCATTCCAGAGGACCAAGAGGCTGGTGGTGTTGATCAACACACTCACGGTGAGAGCTACCACAGCCCCGTGAAGCAGTACCCCAAGGCCAAGTCTTCAGATGTTTCGGAGTCCACTGAGCAGCCATCTGAGACAGTGTGAAGATGCTGTCTGGCCGACCTCTTGCGAAGGCATTCAAGCAAGTATAGTAGAGACATGTAGAGACGAGTATAGGATGTATAGGCGGTCTTGTAACATTTCTTGGCTGAATTTGTAGAGTCCACATAAAGATGGACTACCTGTTCAACTTGCATGGTCAGTGTCGCTGGGTCATGACCGACAATGTTGGTTGATCCAGCTTTTGTTCTTGAATGCTGCCCTATGCCAGCACAAGTTTTAGTCTTATACTTATACTCACGGCCGCAGGGCCAAATTATGGTGAGATTTCTTCGACACTCTTTGAGGCTTGGACGGTTGGAGACCGTCAGAGGGAGACGCGCACCCGGCGTGGTCTCGCTTAGGCTTCGAATCAAGCTACAAGCGCAGAAAGGACAAAACACTGTTTTTGGCTGCATGTGTTCACCCGAACTTTTTTGTGCACCACCATGTCTGTCCCCAAACGAACAGATTTAATGCATGTCAAGATTATTTCAATCAGCGTTTCTGGATGTAGCTAGAAGGGTTTGGTATGAATTGACATGATTTGACATCCAATGTCCCAAGGACTTGCCCCATCCCCGGTCCCTGTTTTGATTCGCTGGAAGGCGCTGTTGAGAATTTCATCGCCATGCCATGAAGGGAACTGGAATCTGGGAAATGGCTTGAGTTTCTGCCAGAAGTACCCATCAAGAAAATGCAGGGTATCTAGTTAGCCATGATTTTAGAATCTTCGAGTCTGGAGGCTGAGATCATGTGCTGGAAAAGGCGCGCAGATGGAGTCAGCCAATTCATAAGCTTGGTGCAGCCACAGTTCTATAGATTTTGCTGGGTGCTACAGTGCTACACTGGATTTCCAGCTACTGATATATAATTATTTATAATTATACAATATTAGGACTAGGAATGACTAGGAAACATATTGAATCCGAATGTCATTTTACTGTGCTTATCTTTGCATATCTGTGAGCCAGTGGCTTTTGGTTTTTGGACACGAGAACAAAAGAGCCTCGAAGCAGATGACTTCATGGGATGAAAATATGAAGGTTTCCCAAAATGGGGGTACCCCTAAATCATCTTTTTTTTTGGATTTTCCAACCATCCAGCTATTGGGGATTTTCCATGGGCTTGTTTTAAGATGTTTCAAGTAGCCAAGTGGCACTACAATAGACTTGCGCAGCGAAGAATTCAGCCCAATTTCTTTGACAGTTTCGAAACCCGTCGAAAAAACAGGGTTCTGGGGTAGGCCACGACTAATAACTGGTCGTTTAGAGCATATCGTGTTCCAACAGTCACCCAGACTTTGGCAATTTTTGGCGATGTGCAAGCCCTGCGCTTGAGGCTGGAATCGGATGGTTTTTGGTGGGGCCGCAGGGCCGTGAATTTCCGCCCCCATTTCAGACTTCCCATCACTTATCATCACTTCGACAATTAATTGTGGGAACTTAGACTTAGACTTGAAAAAACCCGCTTGGAACTTCTTGAAAGATTTGAAAGCAAGCAAGTAAAGTGTTCCAAGAAAAAGGTTTTAAATGTCTTGAGCTACCCCTCCGGTAATCAAATATGGCAGTGGATCATACCCGACTTAGTTAGTTCGATGATTCTACCATTTGGTTCTTTGATGGCAATTCATAAGGGATTCAAACAATCAGGGATTTTGAATTGCCATGTTTGATATGTTTGATTGCCCAAGGGTGCCTCAAAGCATTTCACTATGTCAAATCTGGGACCCCGGTTATCATTGCAACAGCCAAGTCTTTGCTGACCACCATTTTGGAAAGGACACCTCCATATTGGTACACAATATATAATATAATAACTATAGCTTATTAAGTATACTGTATATACGTATATTTATATATATATAGAGTATACAATATAATATAGTACAGTGCAAGTTTTTTGAAGCCTCAAACATCTCCGCGCTCCCTCCTAGGATTTTGTTGGCTCATGTCCGGATTTTGGGAGGTGCCAGGGATCAATGGATGGCTTGGTCTGAAATTTCTGTGATCTTCTGTGTATTCCAATGGATTACCCGGCCTGGTAAACGATAAAAAAAACAACGAACTGGGAAAGATCCACCATGCTATGAAAATGGGTAAATCAACTAGTTCGACTGGGCCATTTTCAATCGCAAACTGTTCGTTTACAGGGTCTTATTTTGGGATATTTTGGGTCAACTATGGAACATGGGTCAAAAAATCCAAAGGGGTGATACCCAAAATCTTCTGAGGACACCGTCCGGCTCAAGTCGATGTGCCTGAAATTTTCCAGGGACAATCAAGAGTTTCCTGCTAGCCTAGTTATACGTGGATTATATCTTAATTGATCACATCCCCGCTCATAGAAATTGTATATGGGTTTTTATATGGGTTTGATATGGGTCATAAACCACTTAGAAGTAAAAAAACCAGCTTGTTCCACCCCAGCTGTGCTGCTCCTCGTCATGCCTTCGCCTGGTCGAAGAAATCAATGTCGAAGATCGGAGCTGGACCTCAGGGCCTTGTTGGATGCGCAGAGTCGCGGTGGCACTGGCCAGTTATGGTTGGATTCGTTGATGGTAAATATAGAAAAAAACAGGTGGAGAAACCAGGGAGAAACCATGGTCTCCCATTCGGAAAAGGATCTACATATGGTGGATAAACAACACATCGATATTAGTGACTACAGGAGGGTATATACTTGATGGTAATCATATGTAATCATCAATCCATAGTATTCATAGTAATCATTGTACTAACAACTGAGCTGGATCAATCATCACAGTTTGGAGTTTCTCAATGTTTATCATCAAAAACCTATATTTATATATAGTAATCACATGTAATCATGAACTACAACATATCAATATTAGATATTATAGAATTAATAATCATCATGATTGATGATTCATCAACGAATCCAATATGCACAGTTATAGAATGTTATATTTCTTCGGTGCCCAAACATTTGACAAAATGCCCAGCCGCTGGTGGATACTGACCATGACGTTTTTGAGAAGGTCCGGTCCCACCTTGGACCAGGGTGCACTGCCGTCCTGCGGTAAAGGATTTGGCACTATGTAAATATATATATATATATATGGGTTTCTACATAAGACTTATCGTCTATAGATATCTATAGTTAGTGCTTATAAACCCACTTATCGCTTGGAAAAAGAGTATCACAACATCTTCAGTGTCAGCAAGGATGGTCTTGTAATATCTGGGACATGCTGCCATGAGCATTGCAATTGAGGACATCCTTGCGGAACTCATTCCAGTGGCTAGAAGTTCGACAAGAAGCTTTGGTTCGTTCCTTTGGCGAACACTGAGCAACCGTTTGGGCTGCAGTTCTGATGATTTTCTGCAAATTTTTATGACTGGATGCATCTTGGGTTCATCTCTCATGAGCTTCGAAACTATGCCATAAATCTACATCCTGGGGACAACACTCCCAATTACTCGTTCGGATTCAGCAAGGGTACGTTGCATAACTCCACGATATCTGTGATGCGTTGTGAAAAATGAAGCTTTCGCGCAGCTTTCTGCGGCCTCAAAGGTTCCAGGAGACAACTTCAAAATCGTCAAATCCTCCACGCACTGAGGCAGGAGTCTCAAGCGCACCTGGGATCTGCAAAACCTGTCGTTTTTTCCCAGCTTTGATGGAATTTCCATGATATTTTTTGGATGCACGGTTGAAAACCTACATTGGAATGGAAGAGGTGACATACACCCTGCCTTTCCCCTTGCCTCTAACACCTCTAAGGCTTCAGGGTCATGGCTGATGCTTTGATGCTTCTAGAACTTGATGTCGCCACACACCAGTTGCAGCCCTAAAAGGTGTCCACCTCAGTTTCCCCGTGTTGTTTTGGGCCTCCACTAAGGCAGACAGAAGATCTGAGAAATGCTTTGATGCAGTCATTGGTGAAATGGAAGCTGAAGACTACATCAGCATGGGGTGATGACTTGGAGTCTGAGGACGAAGGTGATGTGGAGGGTCCCTTGCCGAAGGGTTGGCAGAGCATGGTTTTTGCTGCCACATTCCACAATTTGTGTGTTTCTTTCTTTTGAAGGATAGCTTTTGTTGGTCAACCATCATCACGTATTTTTCCATGATTTTTTTTTTTTTTTTCAAGCCTATCTGGCATGATCCAGATTGATTCCCCCCAGGTCACAAGACCTTTGCTCGTGGTTCGTTGCCCACTGATCTCAAGCTTTGGGCGAATGAAAAGCTGAGTGAACTTCAAGGATTTCAAGGTGCAGTGGGGCAGATTGGATTCAGATTGGTGTAACATGACTGTTTTTTCTGAATGCAATTGGAACATGGATAGCCACATTGCCACCAAAAAGAACAGAAGAGCCTGGAGAGGGGATGAACTCATGAAGTGGGAATGAATATGCATACAGTATGAATCAGTATGATGTATGATATATTTTCTGGCTTTAAGATCAGATCAAGAAATGACAACATAAATGCGGTTTTTCCTGACAGCAGTGTTTTCCCACCCAGACTTCCCTCATGACAGGCCGAAATGAGCCGAAGACATCGACGGAGGTGAGCGCGCCAAAGGCCTGAGATTCACGGAGTCAGCCGTGTTCTGGCCTTTTTCATCAGCCAATGGGTCCTTTTTCCGTCTCATTTCGTATCACTCTTGCCACAAATCACAAAAAAAGTGGGCAGTGATACAGTGATAGCCTTTGGATCCAGTATTTGAAAGTGGCTGGAAAATCCCTATGTCGATTGGCGGATTGCCAGGCGAGACCTACTTCTGCGTGCGTAGGGAGACATGGCAGTGGCTGAGTGGTGGCGATTTCACAACTTGGCGCTGTTGGCGCACCAAAACGATACTTAGAATTCTTCGCAATTCTGTCCCGCAACTGTATACGTGCAGTCCTGATCTGAGTTTTCAGAAGGCTTTGTTTCACTCAAGTCCTGCAAAGAAAAGCGTCGCTTTCAAGATGGTCGCTGTAGAAAATAGATGCTTCTCTGCAGGAAGCAAGCTGCTTTGCAGGAAACACATCTACTTTGTTGGGTAGCACATTTGTGCGATGGAACATAGCAGCATAGCGATACTGCATGTAGCTGTGGGGGCTCAAATTGAAAGGTGACCTGTAATTTTTGCGCCATGGTTTCGGCGCTTGCGAGCTGGTTGGTGATCTTGGCGCATGACAGCCAGAGGGCAAGGAACGTGGTGCTGCCAGAGCACTCGGACTCTCCTATTGTCCTGCTGACGCTGCTGGCTTTCAGTGCAGCCCTTGAAAGTTTCTTGCGCTATCCCCAGGCTCCGTTTAGGCAGCTATTGCCTGTTCTGGTCACCTTGTCAATTGATTTGGCCCCACTGACATCAGAGGCGATGAGCGCCATGGTCGAGGCACCTCTCGACACAGTCGTGGGCGAAGGCCATGATCGACCTGGCCACGCTGATATCCAGCGGGAGACCGAACAGTTACGTGAAGATCTCCATCGCTCTAAAGCTGAGATTGTCCGTTGGCGCCTTGACCTGGCTCCACTTCATGGAGTACAACTTGATCGCCGCCTACATGCCATGATCCATTGCATTGAGGAGATCCAATACTTCGACCCATGGCCACCCCTGGAGATGATTGTGTATTGGCTGCGCAACCTTCAGATTGAGATTCAACAGGCTATCGTTGAACGCGCCACGATGGTCAGTTCAGGCCGTGGGGTCCCAGACGGAGAGAGGGATGACCTCCTGATGTCACCTTGAAGCGGCGCTGCGGCTCGTAGCTGCACTATGACAACCAGTTTGAGGTGCTCTATACAATCGGGCTGACTTTTTGAACATTTCTGATAGCGGTCTGGCTCGTATTGGTTGGCACACCAAGTTGCCTAGCTGCTTTGAACCTGTGGCTTTGAAAACATTTGTTGTTTTGTGTCGGTCGTTGGTTGAGAGTAAGCCCCCATTTTTCTGGCCATTCTCCTATCTTGGGCTCATCGCCCTCCTCTCTAGTTGCATGTCAGTCAAGTTGGATTGATGCTGATCATTGCGGCCGCTGTCTTTGGGCACTCAATCATTGCATTATTTCGTGGATATCGTTTCATTATATTTCATCACATTTTGGTCATGAGCTGGCATTTGATTTCGTTGCAGTACAGTACAGCATTCCATTTGATGTTTTTTCCTTGGATGTCTTGTTGCGCTTGACAAATGTAATGTATGTTTATGACAGATGTCAAGCCTCAATGAGCTTTGGGAGACACTGCGAAAAGCAGGTCTCCAGGAGACCGCACCACTCCTTGTGCAGCATGGCATCCGTAGCATCAATCAGCTGGCATTGAGCTATGAGCCTCTGGCGGCAGCAGGGCTACGCCGTTGGCAATTTGAAGCCATTTTGGCGACATCCTCGCAGTCGGCCGAGGCATCTGTCGAAGGATCTACAGGCTTTCAATCACGTGGTGATGTTCCTGGTATCGTGGTTGGCAAACGTGCCAATATCCAGGCCGCTCTGGAGGCAGCAGCTCCTAACCAACGACAGCGATCCTTGCAGCTCCTGGATGCAGATATCCTCAGCAAGACAACGAACCCGGCGAACGATGCCAGAGTTCGCACATACCTTGCGGTGTGCAGGGCGTGGGAGGTGACAGCATGGCCCTTGAATACCACCAATGTCAGGTGTTTTGGAGCCTCGCTCAAGGCTGGTCACTACAGGAGCGTCCAGGTATACTACCAAGCAATCTGTGGTTACCAACAGCGCGTTTTGCGCACTGAGATTCCTACCATGGTGCGCCAATGCATCAAAGACTGTATTCGGTCAGTGCTGCGGGGGCTGGGTGTCAGCCAACTGAAAGATTCCTTCAATGGCATGCTGGTGGGCTCTATTCAGCCTTCCGATGATGCTGAGGCTTTCTCCTTTGACAACATTCGTCATTGCAGAGACATGGTAGTGATCGGGCTTTGGTATATGCTGCGTGAAGTTGAGATGGCAAATTCCCGAGCTGGGGATTTACAATTGAATGGCAATGAAGTCAGCCTCACAGTCCCATTACACAAGACGGATCCTCACGGGAAATTCACACAGCGGACGTTGAGCTGCTCTTGTGGCACCACTGCGCACAACATGTGTGCCTGGCATGCGGCCGAACGCCATCTGATGAGGCTAGAGGCTTTCCCAGGACGAGCACAGATGAACAGTTTTCCTTTATTTCCTGATCCAGACGGTCATATAGCCGCCAAACAGCAGTTCATCTCCTCATTCCGAATGGTGATTGCAGCCACTGGAACTCCGGTGGTACGTGAAGGACCACTGGGCGTACCAATTCAACGTTTTCATGGGCACTGTTTGAGAGTGACGGGGGCTCAAATGTTGTCTGCAGCTGGAGTGGAGTTGTCACTCATTCAGCTCCTTGGACGGTGGACGAGCTCTTCGGTTTTGAGATACACACAAGACAGTGCCCTGGTTAGGGTGCCACAGATACCCAACCAGGTCCTTCGTCCGGAGGAGACATCGAACCGTGTGGAGGTTCGGATCGATGCTGCATCCAGCGCTCCAATGACTCCAGGACCGGTTCCTGGCACACCGGCCAGATTGGTCACTGCAAGGCCCAAGGCTGCTGCTTCAGCCGAACGAGGTCTACGAGCAGAACTTCAGCAGCTGAGAGAAGCCATAGCCCCACCAGATGAGACGTTTGTGTTTCGTCCCCGAGCCAAGATTCTCCATCGCGCATCGAGGTTTGAGAGCACCAATGAGCCCAACACTTGGAGAACAAGCTGCGGATAGGCCTATGGCACAAGCACATTTCTTCGGACACAATGCGTCCAAGATGGCACACGCAAGTGCCGCAAGTGCTTCGATCTAGGGGATAGCTCCAGTTCGGACTCGAGTGAGAGTTCCGACATTACTGGTCTTGAGGACTCGTCACAGGAGGATGACGAGTTCTGACACCCAGCAGGCGGTGGCGCATCGACAGAGAAAAACGGATTGGGGGTTTTGCAGTCGGTCACTGTTTCAGAAGGCATAAAGGTCAGGAACAGCGTTCATGTCATTTGGTAGTTGCTTTTTGTTGATTGGTTTTCTTGTGATTGATCTTGTCTCTTTGTTGATGCTTCTCCGCATGTGAGTTCAGGTATAAAGGCCGGGTCCACCGGAATCCTTTCACGTTGTCACGTGGACAGTATCATGTTTGCGCTGGCTCATAGATCCAGCCGCCGCCATTTCTCGCACCATGACGCTCTCGAATGGGCAGCCGTCGCTTTTGGACATTGCCAATGATGCAGCTGCAGATGCGCTGTTGGTGGAGTACCTCAAGCTCCGTGGAGTGAAAACAGCAGCCACACTGGCCCTGTTAGCCACAGATGATGCTGACCTTGACCGCGTGCTCATTCAGCCTTTTCTGTCAGGGTGGAAGCGTGATGATGGCTCTATCCTACAAGTTGGAGACTCTGAGAAACCGATAGCGCGAGCAGTGTTTTTACACATGTGGCAAGTGGCTCGCCAGCATTGGCGCAAACAGATGACGGTGACGGCCCCAGTCACCTCAACTACCACAACGGCCAGCCCTTCTGGAGCTACACCTGCTGATGATAAGATACCCAAGACCTTAGCTCCTGGCAGATGGACTTCACTTCTTGCAGCATACCAATCGCAACAAATCGGAGGCAGGGACCGGATTTTTCCGGTGCAGGAGTTGTTAGGCACAGAAGCGGTGTTGGCTCGAGTGCTGCACGAGCACGAGAACTCCAAGCTCTACACCCCCATCCAATTGGGGGAGTTGATCTCCTTGCGGACCTTTCTTCCAACCGGAGAACCAAATCCTCTGGCCAAGAAGGATCGAGCAACCACCAAACTTCAGCTGACTGGTGGATCTTTGGTTGAGACGGCCGATGAACCATGGCAGCCACGGTCCATTCTGGCCATTTTGGATGGGCTCACTTCGATTCGTTGGGCCTATACATTGTGCATGTGGGGTCAGAACAGGCCATTGAGACCTTTTTCCAATGGCTCACACGACTGGCTCGCAGTCGGCCGCAGAAGACCGACCAGTTCAGCCAATTCTGGTTGTCTACGAGCTGGCGTTTGGCAATGGAGATGCGGGCAGGTCGCACGTTTGATGAAGCGACACCCAGTTTGATGAGAGACTTTGATGCCTTCTCAGAGTGCATGGCAAGAGAGCCGAGCTCAACGGTCAAGAGGGTTACGACACCTACCAGGCCCACTTCGGACTCCAAGGGTCGAGGCAAAGGCAACAGCAAAGGGGGCAAGAACAGCCGCTATGCACCATACCAGCGCAACTCCAGTGGCTACAACAAGCCTTGGTCTCAGTACGCAGACCGCCTTGACCGGTCTTCACCACGCTCCATGCCATCTCCGGAAGACAAGCAACAGACATGGAACCGGGATGCCTGGCAGGGTGATTGGAAGACAGAGCCGAAGAAATAGGGACAGCTCGGTATCTCGGGACAGAGGGATCCTGGGAGACCCGACAAAGTTGTTGAGTCCCTCACCTTTTCATCTGACCAGCGGGCGTCAGGATCCGATCTTTTTCAACCAATTGATGAACAGGTCATTCTTTTGAGTTGCTTTGATGGCATTGGAACACCGGCTTTGATTTTGAAGGAGTTGACTGCAGGTTTGGCGCTGCACATCGTGTGGGAGATTGATTCAGATTGTCTTCAAGTTCTTGGGCACCATCATCCTTCTGCGCAGCTCCGAGGAGACTTTCTGAAGGATGATCCTCAACAGGTTGCCGACGTGATCAAACAGTTTGATCCATCTGGATCTTTCATCATACTGTTTGTGGGAGCTCCGCCATGCCCAGACTTTTAGTTGTATTGTCGAGGACGCTCCTGGAGCCCGTGGTCAGGAAGGCCAAAAATTCACCGCCTTCTGTGCCTTCTGCAATAAGATTGAGATGGCAATACCTCACCTACGTGTGGGCTATCTCACGGAGAATGTCATCATGAAAAAGGAGGAGGCGGATCACTTTTCAGCTCGCCTGGATTGTCAGGCAGTGATTTGCGACAGTTCAGATCTTGGCTTGATCAATCGCCCGAGACTTTGGTGGACTCGGATCCCTTGGTCCAAGTTGCGCAACAGCCCTGTCACAGGTCGACCACTACGATGGAGCAAACGCGACAAACACCATCGTCTACACCAAGATGGCCCTCTCCAAGAAGCTCATGAACTGGACCTTGGAGATCAACAACTTTGCCAGAGTGTGGTGGAACACAAGGCGCGAGTGCCGTGCTTTACCACGCCAGCCCCTCAGGAAGGGGGCAGGCCAGCGCCCAAAAGATTGAGGGGCCGCATGTCACCACAGGAGCGGGCCAGGTGGATTAGTGATGACAGAACATTTGCCCCCTGGCAATATGCTGATGAAGCTTTGACTCGCGGTCCTGACGGCTCCTACTCGGTGCCAACTGCAGAGGTGAAGGAGCAATTGCACCAACTTCCAATGACATACACGAAGATCGGCACAGTCAATGAGCGAAGCCGCCACAGACTGATAGCCAACGGTTGGCATGTAGGTACAGCCAAGTTCATGTTCATGTTAGTGCTGCAAGCCGTTCTTCTGCTACCTCGAGCCGCGATACCGCCCTCACCTCAGCGGTCTGCGTTGCAAATCATGGTAGGGTACTTGGAACCTTTTCCACCAGCATTGGGCCCGGGCAACTGGCCACTGCAACCGGCAAGTACACCGAAGATGTCAGATCACTGGGATCACTGGCGCATGGCCATTGACACACCACACCCACTGATGCAACCACCTCGTTTGGAACCGGGTTGGCAACAATGTTTAGATCTCCAGGTCTTGATCGGAGGCAGTTTATCGCGCCTTCGTTGTGAAGTGGTCCAAGAAGTCCAACAGATGATTGAAGATGCAACCGCAGACACGATGCAATGGTGGCAGTCACTGCCGCCTCATGTGGCACAGGTCTACTATGACAAGGACAATGACCAGATCGCTCAGATTCCCATCTTGCTGCAGTTGCTTCAACTGGTGGGCATGCCGGATCTTGCAATTCTGGAAAAAGACTTGACACAAGGCTTTGCCATGTTGGGGACTTTGAACTCCGGCTCAGGCTGGCTGCCACGCACAGATGGGAGGTATGACCATCCCATAGACACTGCTGCCTTCAAACGCCACAACAAGAACTACACGATGACAAAACTACGTAGTCAACGGGTTGACCCGGAATGGCAGACCATGCTGACAGAGCTCATCAAAGAGCTTGACAAAGGGCGCATGAGCGGCCCGTACAAGGCTCCTAGTTGGTGGCCCTTTCCATCCCGAAGTCTCCCAGGTCGTGAGTTGCTCTCTCTGCCATGCGAAGAGGCTTGCTTTGCTTTTTCTTTTTCTGTTCGGCAGACGGACAAGGTTCGCAGATGTGAAGATTTTCGACGCAGCGGGCACAATGGCACCATTTTGGCCAAGGATGTGCCATACCACCATGACATTGCCTCATTTGTCAATTTGGCCAGGGCCCAAGCTACGATGACTGATTTGTCATCCATATGGGCTCAAGACTTGGCTGGAGCATATCGGCAATTTCCAGTCCGCGAACCCAATGATTGCTTCTGCGTCCTGATGACGCCAGACGGTGCCCTCATTTTGAGACACCATGCCATGATGTTCGGAGCAGCCAGCTCCGTCTGGAACTTCAACAGAGCAGCCGACAGCTTGATGTTCCTATGCAGGAGACTTCTGGCAGTTTCAGTGGGACACTACGTTGATGACTTCATTGGAATTGAACCGGGCCACTTGGTTGTCAGCGGCTTTGAACAGTTCACAGCCCTCACACGAGCGCTTGGCTTGAGAATGAAAGAGGCCAAGGCATTGGCACCGCAACCCAAGCAGAAGGTTTTGGGCATCTTGATGGAAATTGAACCATCTCAGATCGTGTTGCGCCCACACCCAGACCGTTGCGCAAAAATGATGGCTTCGCTCCAACGAATTTTGCGAGCCAACCACCTGACCAATGAGGAGGCCCAACACATAGCAGGGAAGATGAATTTCCTTGCTTCAACCATGTTTGGACAACTAGGCCGAGCAGCATTGCAACCATTATATGCACGAGCTCATGGCCTGGCTCTAGATGACAAAGGATACCAACTCAACCATCCTTTGCGAGCAGCTCTTCGCACTCTTCACTCCTTGTTGTCAGATGTTCAACCACGACAGATTCCACGGAATGTACATCGGAAGACAGCAGTTCTTTACACTGATGCTTATTTCGTGATGAACGGTGTCAAACACCAAATAGGTTCCAACAACATTCCCAGCAAATGGCAACCGAAGAGGTGTCCGAACTTTGAGAATGGTTGGGGCTACGTGTTGCACTTTGACCACCGCACATACTTTGCTGCGGGCAGACTGCCGCCATTTCTTATTCAGCGGTTTTGCACTCGCAAAGCATACATTTATTTCCTTGAGATTGCTGCACAGCTCATTGGCTTTTTGGCACTGAAGTCCTTCGATGTAATTTTGGTGACCTCATACATTGACAACACTTCGGGACTCTTTGCCTTGCAGAAAGGCTACTGCAAGGATCCTGCCATTTGCAATATGGTAGCGGTTTGCTGGCGCTTCATAGCCAAGATGGGTTGGCACCTCAACCTCGAATGGGTTGCATCGGCTGATAACATGAGTGATGCCGTGTCGCGTCACAAATTTTATGACATGATCTCACTACAAGCTGAGGAACATTCACTCTGCTTGCAAGGCCTTTTCACGATTTTGTATCGAGTGGCAACAGATGAAACATATGCTCATACCACAGCGGTGGATGATCTGCTTCAACTCCAGCTGCACAATACTTCACCTCCTCGCACTGTCAAGGTGGATTTGGAGAGCCAGTGCGGATGAAAGTTGGCTCAGACCAAACATAGGTCAACTGGAGGTCTTTTTGCAACCAGAGCCAGGAAAAATGCGTATGCAGTGCGATGAGTCTTGCATGCAGAATGAGTGAAGCAGATATGTTGGGTAGCACATTTGTGCGATGGAACATAGCAGCATAGCGATACTGCATGTAGCTGTGGGGGCTCAAATTGAAAGCCCACCCTACACCCACACCTAAAGGCTTTCGAGTACCCCAGTTTGACCAAAGGTCGCAACTGTGGATGAAAGTTGGCTCAGACCAAACATAGGTCAACTGGAGGTCTTTTTGCAACCAGAGCCAGGAAAATGCGTATGCAGTGCGATGAGTCTTGCATGCAGAATGAGTGAAGCAGATATGTTTGGTCTTTTTGTAAGAAAGCTATCCGAAACGCAGCAGTACATCAACTCGCATTAAAGCTCGGAGAAGAGCATTTTCAGAGCCTGTTCTGGACCACTAGCATGCTTTAATGGATAGAAAGAAAGGAGATCTTACGCATGACCCAGTGCTTCAATACTCTTTGCAGCCTGGAAAAAGGCAGGTGAAAGATGGTGAAAGCCGTAGGAGGTTTATCGCATCAGACTGTCAAAGCATGCAAAAGCTTCCCTTCTGACATTACAGGCCATCTTCATGTATTTTCAGGTATTTTCCATATTACTAAGAATTGTGCATGATCATTTTTGACTTGACTTCGATCAGAACGAACGCAGCCGCTGTGGCCCTTTTCCAATACGCCCAGCCAATTCGTTTTGGTGGTCAGAAAGGCCATCGCAAAATCCTGGGGGTTCGTTCACCGATAAGAACTTTAACAGCATGATCATCTGGCTGAAGTTCCCAGGAATCCATGTGTAGCAACTTTACTGTATATAATTTTGTGTGAATTTGAGGTACAAGGACACCATGCCAGCGTACATATCTCAAATTCAAACTGCATTTTTTCGAAATAAAACACGCACACACACAATTGGACAGACCCATTCCGAAGTGACATGCTGAAATGATATGTAGGTGTCCTAAAATGGGGGTACCCCAAAATCATTAAATTTATTTTCGGATCTTCCACTATAAACCATCCAGCTATTGGTGTACCCCCATTTATGGACACCTTCATACGTTGTGTGACACCTTCCTTGCGATTGCTGTGGCTTTTTGCACGGAAGATTTTTGGCAGACCGTCAGCCACAGGACTGCGATGAAGTTGTCCCGCAGATCTTCACTGCTGTTCATAGTCTCTGCCACTTGGCAGAAAACATGGGTTATTTTGACGATATTTGCAGATGAAAATTGGGAGTCGAGGTATCCAAGTAGCTGTGGCTTGTATAATATTAGGTCAAGCCGGGTAAGCAGCCCTGGTAGACTTGCCTCGCCACAAGGTGATGATGATGATGATGATGATGATGATGATCAACCAACCTCATCCTCATCCTCCTCCTCCTCCTCCTCCTCATCCTCCTCCTCATCCTCATCCTCGTCGTCATCATCATCATCATCATCATCACCATCATCATCATCATCATCATCATCATTCTCCATCCATCCATCCATCAATCAATCAATCAATCAATCCATCATTCCATCATCCATCATCATACGTTATAATTAATCATAATATTCATATTTAATCATATTTATACACATAGTTGGCCTTTATTACAGATGATCAACGACTTGGAAGCAAGTAAGTTCAGGGCTTCCTGTAGCATTTCTCCAGCGAAATTCAGGTTTTTCTGGTGGACTTGATCATCGCTCTCTCGGACTTTCACTTGGGCAGTGTGTCCCAAACAGATCAAGCAGCCAGTGCCTATGAGACTGTGCCCTGAAGCAGAGCTGGAAAGGCTTGGGGATGTTGGGGAAAAATATGGAAAAATGGGAGGAATCATCCCAAAATGATGAAATACTGTTCAGATGCCTGGCTTGTTACAACCACATAATATGTGAGATGATGAATGATGATCTCCGATTGGCGATAGTTCATATTCGGCACCCAGATCCAGGCTCAGGTGACATTGGCGATCAAGGGTGTAGTTGATGTAGTGCAGAGATTTCAGACACCGTCAGATGTCGATCTGGGAGTTCCTACCTTTCTTTACATGCAGAACAATCCGGCCTTGAAATCAAAACAAAGTGTCCGAGATGCCTCTTCAATCGGACGAACTGACAATTCATGAGCATCCTGTGAATCCTGTGGCACTGCTAACACTCAGGTGACATCTGATACATTGACGTGCTACCTAGTGCGCTTGGTTGTCCGGATCCCAGGTTGAATTGGATGTGCTAATCTACAATTGGGACCAGGAATAGCCCGATCAATAGATATCAATAGAACATCCTATTATATATTATATATATATCATATGTCCATTAATATTCCCATCAATATTGCCATAATATAGTACAATATATGATAGAAACCGATACTATATATATATACATATGATATGATATATATATATATATATATATATATGTAAAGATGGACGGACGGATAGATGGATCGATAGATAGATAATGATAGATACTGTACCCCATTGTATCTGTGACCCTTCCTGCATCTGGCTGCGTTCGGCACCCGCATCCAGGTCTTTCCCGCTTTGACCCTTTGTGCTCTCTTGGTGTATCGCAGCACAGAGGCGATGGGCATGTCATTGATGTCAGTGTCGGTGACCAAAGTTCTAAACAACACTGCCATCAACGCTGCTTCAGGCCCTGCAACATGGTCTTGTGAATTCCGGAAGACAAAAGAGTTGAGTTGCATAGACTATCATAGACTACTACAACAAATATATATCATATATAATCATATATATATATATATTGTAGATATGACATTATGTCATTATGATATCTGCCCGCTAATCTCACTCCATCCGAATTCTACAACTTTATTCAAAAAGGCTCTGTTGAAATTGTCCTGCATGTCCTGCGACGCCCGGCGGGTTCTCGCCCGTGGCGAGGCCCAGTCGCCTTTGAGGAAATTTCAGCAGGCGCAAGAGGCGCGGAACGGAAGCCGTTGCGCAGCTGCGCGTTGTGACCGTCCAAAAGTAGGAGACCTCTAAATCCATTGGCGTGGCTGGGAAATCCCCTATAGATGCTTTCATGACTTTAATGGGAAAATCATCTGGACATATATAAAATTAATATAATTAATATAATGGATTCTCCATTGCCATGTTTGATTACTGAAAGGTCTTCCCTTTGGAACATTGGCCATAAGATGTTTTTTTTTTCCCTGATTTAAAGCCGGTTTTCAGACACATCCATATTCTGGAGTAAGCCAACCAATGGCCAAAGATAAACCGAGGACATATTGTCATCTGCGAACATTCCTTTCCCGAGCGTTGCTTTCGACTAGGCAGAGGCAGCTGCTGAATCGCCACCAGGAAATGGCAATGGCAATGACCTACGAGTGCCTTTGGCAGAGGCCTGGCGTCGTTATGGGGAAAAGTTCTATGCGGTTGGATCAATAGAACCTGTCTTTTCGAAAGGAACACATGTTGAGAAAAGTACAGAACAATTCTTTAAGAACATGGACTCACACCTACCTCTGTGTATATTTCTCTGGGTCACGAATACAGGCCATTCAACCTGACACCCATAGCCTCAACGATGGCAACAGAGTCGCCAGGGCTCTGTTCCTATGCAAACCATGAACGGCGGAAACAGTTCCGCTCTTAGATCCGATGGTGCCTGGATGTGTCTGGCTTGTTCTCGAGAGTCTCCACTCTTCACATGAACTAGTTTAAAAGGAACTCAGTTGGGAACACAGTTGAACCCGTTGGAACCCTAGCCATCACATTTTGTTATGCAGTTGTGTCGAGCTATTTGTCAGTCGCGGTGTTTTTTGGGGTTCTGAGGTGTCACTTCCAGCATTACGAGCTCGCATGCTTTGACCTCAGGGATGCAGCTACGGGAAGGTCTTCGATTCAACAACCTGTTCCCTCGCTGGACTCTGGAAATTCGCTGCTTAAAGGCTTTGAACCAGCAGAAATGTATATCCAACGATTCAGACATCTGATATTATTTTCTTTGAACCTGCATATTCTTGCATGGTTTAGCACCCGGAAGCCACTGCGCATGCAAGACAACAGAGCAGTTCGCATGGTCAGCTGAGGATATGTTTCTGATGAATCGAGATCATGCCTTGTTAATGAAGAAGCTGAGCTGGAAATATCTTGTGATTTTGTGTAGGCTCTCATCCAGCGTGTTGTCAGGCTTCAACAAAGCTAGGATTCAAATGTTTCAGAACTGGTTTTGGAATAGTTTTGCATGGATGCCGCTGAGGGCAATATTGACCAGGAAGTAGGCTCCAAATGAATATTCCGAAAGTCATCGTTCTGCAAGGAAGGCTGACGTACGAAAAGAAGCGATCATGATCTTCCTCTTTGCAATCAGTACAGGTGTGGACGTGACCAAAGGGTGGTTGCAGCCCATTTCCCTGCCGCGTGGAAGTAGGAACTGCAGCAAGAATCAGCTGGCCTTGTATTTACATGGAGGCCTCACACAAATAATATATGTATGATTTTCATTGATTTTCTTGTCGGATGGACAATTGGACAATGGGGTGGCTGGAACCACGACGAATGCATGCTTTGAATCTGACAATCCATAAATGATACATTTCTGGAGGTCTCTCAAGAGCTTTGACAGTGTCGAAAGAGTTTGAACATTTGACACATGAACATCATGAACCGCACTGTTCCATTAAATTCCTGTGAGGCATGTCCTTCTACAACGGCATCAAGTGCATTGTGTATCACTACGACCCCAGATATTTGGTTCTGCAGGGGACTCTCCAGGCGTTTACGATGGTTATGATCAATGCGGAATCTTGGCATGGAGGTAGCGGCAATTTGCTGCCAAGGAATCAAAGGCCAGTCACTGTGACAATTACTGAACAGAACATGAAGAACATGCCTTGGTGAACAGCTGTCAGATGTGTGCGAAAGATCGTCCACCGATCCTGGCAGACATGGCAAAGTGCTTCTTGTGACCTCAGGAATACTTCATGTTGAAGAACATACTCAACAAGTACACCGAGGAGCAAGGCGAGTCTCTTGGCCGCAATGAGTCTCTACATCGGTTCCAAGCGATTCCAAGCATGTTTCTTCAGCACTTTAGCAGTTGCATCCTGGATCATCCTGGTGTACCTTGAGGTCGATCCCTCACATCCATATGCACCCACTTTTCTTTGAGACGGGGCTCAAGTGTCATCAATGCGATATTTGCAGCGATCAGATGAAGGTCCGAAAAACCATGCTCCGACGGTCCAACGATGTCCAACGCGACGCCCAAATGAGATGATAACCATGATCATCCGATGACGTGTTTCCATTCCTTTTTCCAGTCGTTTTTGCACATTTTTTGCCCGCAGGGCCCGCACTACGTGGCCTACCGTTGTCGCACCTGCGATTTTGATTTGTGTCCCAGATGTTACCGGCAGAGACTTAGTCCACAGAGGTTGGAAGCCAGAGATTCCTGGATGGTCCTGGTGAAATGGGATATTGAAGAAAAGAAATGGTTATTATTAATTTATTAATTATACAAATTGACTAATGTGACTAATGTGGTCAACCCATTAATAAACCCAATAATAAACCTAGCATTTGGGGATGATTAATTTTTACGTGTATTTTTGCCTTCACCGATCTTTCATAGTCTTTACCAGCCATCTATGAGAATCTTGGCTCAATCCTGGGACATCTCCCCATGGGTCACTGCCGGTCACTGCCGGTCAACTCCACCTCAACCAGCCCACACAGTGACATTACTAGTATCACCCATTTGGCTCCTTTGATGATGATGATGATGATGATGATTATGGATGATGAATGATGCATCCACTCTAGCCTTGGTTTCTGCCTCCAACAGCGCTTTTTTCGTAAAGCACACGGAGGAAAGACAAGTCCAGCGCGCGTGGCTTTGGCGCCCGATCCCTCCGGGGAGATGGCGAACAAATCACCACTTGGAGCCTTGGCGACTGGTTGGTGGTTTGGAACTGATTTTTTTTTATTTTTTAGAGGGGTAGGTCAACATGGGTCAACATAGGTCAACCACCAACCAGATAAAGTGCTCCATGATTTACCTATTCATATCTATGAATCTATTCAACATATTTAAAGATTGTGATTTTCGCTATGTCAGCCATGTGAAAACTTACCAGGGAATGAATCCACAATCCCTCAGTGAAGCATACTTGGCAGTTGTAGCCCCGCTGTGCAGTTTGGAAATTTGGGTCTTGGTGCGATTTGGATTTGAAGATGTTGCAGCAAGTCTCGCAGACGTTGGACTGATCTGAACACTCTCAAAATGGATCCTCATGGGTTCTGCCCAGTTTTCATTCGCACTGAGGACATACTTCAAGCGAATCGTGTACCTTGTCAGATGTCGACAAGATGCAATGTTGAAAATCGTACGTCACATTCAAGCGTTTGTACTGCAGTAAACTTCACAGTGCCACACTTCAGAATACGTTCGATTCTGAATTCTTGCTTGTAATATATATAAAATATAATATTATTATATAATTATATATTACATGGTATATACATATATATATATATATATATGATCCCGCCTTCCGACCGCGAGGTCCCCCCCCCCCAATGGGATGGGTCCCCAGGTAGCACCCCCCTTCCCTTCTGTTTGCAGGCTATTGGCAGCATTTCTGAGGTCCAGCCTCGTATTTGCTAGGTTTTTGCAGCGATTCTGACTACAAGCCTCGCATTTACAAGGTACATGCTACCTTTTAGACGACCTACGTAGCACACATACTCCCTCAAAGTACCTACGTGCTACCTATAGTCATATATACATGCGCATCTACTTCCTATATATATATATATTTATTTATTTATTTATTTGCATGTTATAGATACATATATATATATACACATATTCGTATTTAAATATTCATATATATATAATATATATATATATATATACACATACCTATATTCACATATATATATATATATGTACATATAAGCATATATATATATATATATATGTACATATAAGCATATGTATATATATATATGTATATATGTATATACAGAAAAACATATATATATATATAATCATGTGTATATATTATATACACACACATATTTACATATATATATATAATATACGCAGTACCACACCCCCACCACACCACAAGGGGGGCGGGGAACATAGCTCCTGTATATCCATACCCATTCCTACTACTAACTACTTCTCACTACTACATACTACTAACTACTACTAACCCACCCACCCACCCCTCTACCCACCCACGGGGGGGCGGGGAACATAGCTCCTGTATATCCATACCCATACCCATTCCTACTACTAGATACTCTAGCTACTCTAGCTACTCTAGCTACTAGCTACTAGCTACTAGCTACTAGCTACTAGCTACTAGCTACTAGCTACTAGCTACTAGCTACTAGCTACTACTCACTACGACTAACAACAACAACAACAACAACCACCACCACCACCACCACCACCACCAGCAGCAGCAGCAGCAGCACCAGCACCAGCACCAGCACCAGCACCATCACCACCCCCCCCACCCACCCACAGGGGGGGCGGGGAACATAGCTCCTGTATACCCATACCCATTGGGGGGGAGGGGGGTGACCTGGGAGGGCTGCATCATATATATATATAATAATAATAATTATTATTATTTTACTGTATATTCATAACAGCATCGGCATATCCAATCGATTCAGAAACATTGGTGAACCTCCAGGGAGCTGGCGATGGATTTCTGGCCCACCCTGGTTGCAGCAGTCGTTGCCCTGGTAACCACACAGAGTTTGCAGATCGCAGCGCCCAACCTCCAAGGAGAGAAAACCATGCGATGGGACACAGAGATAGCCCGACCCAGAAAAATGGTGCTGCATGTTGAAAATGTTGAAAACAACGTTTAAGTATGTTTAAGTATACATAGACATTTGTTTGCGGCGTTCCGGACTGACTTTGAGCTGTTTCCCTGAAATGATCTTTGGTTGGCCAGATTTTGCATGATTTTGCCAGGAAAGATTTTTGACAGCATCATTGGATACCTTCAACATCCAGAGATAGGGCGTGGTCGCTTCGAAAGTGCCATTTTTACCTACCTCATCGTGTTAGCGTTGCAAGGTGCATTCAGCCGCTCAGCTAAAGCTGGTGCTCCCAGTGGCCATGATCCTAAACTCCTCCAGCTTTTCTGTTTGACATCAAACTGTTGTTGCCAGTTAGCCCCAAAACTGAAGGTTCAGATCTTGGAAAATTTGAAAACCGCAAGCCTGGAGACCCGTCGGTTGCCGCAACGCCGAGGTGGCTTGAAGTCTTTAGCCCAGGAGCTGGTCCAGCGACGCATGGCAATGTCCGTGCGCATGAAGCTCTTTGCCAGCGTCATCCGCATGGACATCGCCTTCTTCGATACGATGCACACGGGGCAGTTGACTTCGCGCATGACCAACGATGTAAGTCCCTTGGTACCAGTACAACCATGGGTCCTAATTTTTACATTCTGGTACATGTTCAATAGATGGTCAAGAATTTTCAAGAACATACGAGCAAGGTCCAAAACCAGCCTTCATGGGTTTAGTAAGACTTGTGTCATAGAGCTGTCCGACGCAAGCAAAACCTGGGTTTCGTGGGCCGGGGTACACATTTTGGTTATAGATGCATGTTGTAGGCCCAGGCCTGAGCAATTCCTTGATATTTCTTGCAGGAAAGTCACATTTTGGGGAAGTCAAGTCGGGCAAGTGTTGCGCAAGACCGACATAGACCGACTCACACCCCGACCCCTGCATAAGTCAAAATTTGTGGTTGTGTGGGTAGTTCGAAAGCCCACACGTAAGCAAACCCATGCCACATAGGCATTTAATCACACTTTTTCTAATGCTGCTCTTGTATATATATATATAATATATATATTATATATAATATATATATTATATATACGATATGATAATGATTCACAATGTACATATTATTTTCAAAGATACATTTAACACACATATTATGTATTATTATGTTTTGGAGTTAGAGCGTTCTAGGGCACCAATGCCTAAAATGACTGTCATCAACAACCAATCAAAAGCACCGATTGTGCAGAGGTCAGATGACATCACCGCTGAATACACTCTTGAATGACCTCCTGGCAAATGTGCTCCTGCTAGTGGCTTGTTTGCTATTTGAGGACAAAATCTTTTTTTTTTTGCAGGGAGAGCTGTACTGAGAATCATGGTATGTATAGATGGTTTAGAATGGTTTCCTGTTTTTGTTCTCCGGCAGCGCAACGGCCATGTGCATGTGTGAATATGATGGAATAGTCGTGACGCATCCACTCGGGGCAGACGTTTGCCATACGAAGTACTTAAATCACGTTCGCAGTAGTTCGCAAAGTACAGTAGCACACTCTGGTGGGACTAACAGTAGATAAATAGTTGGAGTATTTTTACAATTATCTTTATGATTATATATATATAATCAAACTATATAGTTATTATAGTACCTATTTATAGATATATAATCAAACAAGGTCGGAAGGTTGGAGTTTGTTTTGGCATGTAAACACAGTCCGAATGAAACATCGGCACTTCTGGAAACTTTACCAACGATTCGGACCCGATGGTATCAGTCGAGCCATTTGGCGACCCATTTGGCAGGTGGGTGGCATGTTGATGGCGTTCAAGACATCATGGAAGCTGTCAGTCTTGGCGCTGACAATTGTTCCTCCAATCACCTATAGCTACAGATCCTCAAGCGCATTGAGGTGGTTGTTGCATGATGTTCTCAATACTAGTGGTAATATATAATATCACGGGAGTACCTAAGCAACTCAGTGTCCTGTCACTCTCCGGGGAACATCACATGAATAAAATCTGAAGTTCATTTGTTTATATATTTTCCACAATCATTGCAGCATAGCAACATGAATCTTCTGCATTGTTTTATGATATGATTGTAAAAGATTGCCACCGTAGCGGTTCCAACCGTTATTACTGCTGCAATTGAATTGGAAGGATGCGTTTCCATTGTTTCGAGGAGTTCCTTTCTTTTTGACATCAGGACATGTACATCACTTCATCAAAATGTCTACATGGGCGTGTTTGAAAATTGGTTACTGACTGTTACTGTTACTACACGGTGATATACCCCCAATTTTCTGCAATTTTAATGGGGAAAATATGAGGTTCTAAAGCATGAAATTTGTGACCGTCGCCCCTGGTTCTTGGAATTTCTTGGATGTGCATCCCGCTACCAAGCGATGAATCCAGGTTGAATTCCAGTCCCCATCCCTGATTTGTGGATCTATGGATCTCTTCATTTCGGGGTCCCCCCCATTATAGATATTATAGGGTGCCTTCAATTGAATATGAGGGGATAATACATTTTTCTAAATTTTCACATGCCAAAGTGTATGTTCCGACAATCTTGGTGGTTAATCCCCCATTTTCAGGTCACCAAAGGGGCCACAGCCGTAGCTGCCATAGCTGCCATAGCTTCCCAAGGAGCCTACGCCAAATGGGCTCGGAAGGTCACCCGCTCCATCTACTGCGCCTTGGGCGAGGCCAATTCCACGGCCACGGATGCCATCGGCAACATCCGCACGGTGCGTGGCTTCTCCACCGATCCATGGCAGATCATCCGGAAATCCCATGGCATTTGAGGGTTTTCACAGCAAAAAGGAGCTGATAGATATTGGTAGATGGGGGTTATTCCCTCAAAAGATGATTTATATATATCATACGTATATCATACGTATATACGTATTGTATATGAATGTATATGATAGGTTTTGATCATTTGCCATAACTATTTCGAGTTGATCAATTGGAAGGATTCAATGGCTTGTTGCAAAGCCAAGGAACAATTTGAGGCGAACAAGTATGCAGACAGTGTCAACACTGCACTGGGCCACGGAGTGAAGAACGCTTACGTGGGAGCAACAGTCACTGCATTTTCTATGTACTTGAATCTGGGTACAGCGGTGTTGATTCTGTGGTATGGCGGACAGCTTGTCTGCGATTCAAAGGGTCAGATTATGAGCATTGGTTCCTTGATCACTTTCCAACTGTACTGGAAAGGTTGGATTTGCTCAAGTAATTTTTGTTTTTCCGCGTTTTGTTTCCGCTTTTTTTCTCTTTGCGTTGTTTTCTTTTTATTCGGTGTACTCTACCATTTTCCGTTGGTGTTGTGCCCCCCATTTTCATCCATTTTCGGTTCATCATTGTTTGAAAGCAACCATAGGAATATGATGAACAATGCTTTCATCTCTTTGGGCAACGTCTTCAACGACTTGATTCGATCCTCGAGTGCCGCAGAGCGAGTGCTGTCCTTGATCGATGCACGGCCAGATGTGAATCCAGATGAGGGAGAAGTCGTGAAGCGCAATGAATGCAAAGGACACTTGGGCTATCTTGGGCTCCTGGCAGCTTCAAATCGACATAAATCAACTATGTTGATAAAAGATGATAAACGTCATTAAAAGTCCATAGAACTCATAGAACCAATGAAATACTATGACATACTAATGGCATCAAATCACTCGGGCCACCTGCTCCTCAGTCAACTTGGTTTTCTTCTTTTCTTCGGGAGGCTTCACACATAGAAAGAATCTAATTCGATGTTGCTTGCGATACTCGTATCATGATCCTTTTGGCAATCATCTGCACCGATCTGCACCATGTGCTGCTCTCGAATGCTGTGTTGTCCGTCTTGTGAGAGTCTAGTGAGCAAAGCTTGCAGAAGACAATACTGTTATGGTTTAATTTTGGAAGGTAATTATCGGATTGGCTATCCTTCGTACGATGCAGATGATTTGCATGTTTTTACTGTTCACATGCACGTTCATCTCACTTTTCGCTGAGGATACCTGCAGCTCAAAGGAATTCAGTTTCGCTATCGATCACGGCCAGACACCCTTGTGTTGAAAGGCGGGGGATCTCCGTAGCAGTGACATCGACGCGACATCGATACTTAAAATACGCGGAGATATGTAGCATCTCAACGAATAGCAGTGTGGCTACGACTAGGACATCTAGGGCCAGGGAAGAACCATTAGGGAATACTGAGGGTGTGAAGCAACATTTGATTGTCAGATCTTCTCATATCTTCTCAGATCTTGACAGCGCAAAGCTTTGGCTTTCATGAACTGAGCGCAGGTGTTGATGTGGAGATGCCACCAGGTACAACCACGGCCTTAGTCGGCAAGAGTGGAGGTGGGAAGAGCACATTGGTTCATTTACTGCTGCTTGGCTTAATTCTATTCAATTCTATTAATTGATCATCTATTTAAGATGTATTAAAATAAAATGACATTCTTCAGCAGCATGGTACATCCCCAAAGGGCTTAGGGGATCAGAGTGCCCATGGTCCCGCCCATGGTCGTCCTCAGGATGCGTTTCTATGAGCCAACAGCCGGACAAATCATATTGGATGGCAAGGATCCTTGGGGCAGTGGACATACCCTAAAAGGGGCCGCTGCGAAATCCTCGTCCACCGTTTTTTTTTGATCTTTATAGATCTTTATAGAGGAATTGAAATGCTAAAATCCACTATAAATCCACTATACATGTGAGTTTGAACGGGAACATTAGCATCATTCGCAATATCCGGGCATTGAATTTGGAACATCATCGAAAATGGCAGGCTTTTCCAGCGATGGAGCTCGCGGTAACATCTGAACATCTACCAATAATTTTAGTGTTCACCTGCGGTTTCGATTCATTCTCATATACTACAACCCATAGGATCCATGTATGCTATATATGGTAACATGGATCCCATCAATATACCCCCTTTATGTTAGTATATATACCAGCACCATGGATCCTATGGGCAATGGTGTTTTGCGACTGTGTGAGTTTCATTCGCATTATGATCCATGATGCTACTCTTGGAGCACAGTTTTGCGGGTAGACCGCCCAGGATACAAAGTCGCTGTCCTCCAAGAGCGTGCGCGAGTGTTGTGGCTCCTTGACCGAGATCAAAGACGCTGTACAGAAAAGCTTTCAGTTCAGGTTAGCATTGACCCTTTACATAATATATTATGTATTTATTTTATTATATAATATAGATACAATATACATACAATATATATATATATATTATGTATTTATTATCATTCAAGGACATGTTTTCTATGAGGTTTGGACATGGCTAGTTACGGCATGACATGACCAGTGACCTGGGTGTTGCAGCCAGGCTTTGTAGCCCAAGACACCCAGCTCTTTACCTGCTCCATTGAAGAGAATCTCGCGTACGGTCTTGGAAGAGAACATTCCAAGGACCGCGGTACCTGGATGGAAAGAAGGCGACTTTCCAAAAAAGTGGTGGTACGGTAGTACTGTACCCCAAACTCCTATGATTTATCATCATTTATCATAATTTATCGTGATTTATCATCATTTTCCATACGAACATGGCAATTTTACACACCTTTTGCGTCTCCATTTCCACTCTTCTAAGATTTATGTTGCGCACATCCCCATAGATCTATTTCCAAGCTTCGAGGTCAATATCACAATGACATAAATTTGCAGGAAGAAGTCGTCGCGGCTTGCAAAGCAGCAAATGCACATGAGTTCATTCTGGAAATGGAAGAAGGCTATGACACTCGTGTCGGAGAGAAAGGCAGGCGAACTGGAACCATTGGAAAGCGGGTTTGAGACTGAGATTTGTACGTTTTGCATCGTTTTCCGATGTTTCGGTGACTAGTGCAAGGGCTTTGTTAAGTTGACCCAGCCTCCCATTGGATGGGCCCATGGCTGGTGTGGCAGGCATCATGCTGTCTGGAGGGCAGAAGCAGCGCTTGGCTGTGGCTCGCTGCTTTCTGCGAAGACCCAGGCCACGAATGGCTCCTGGAAACGGGGCCAATAAGCCCTTCCCCTGTGAAAATATTAAGCACCCCTTTAGCAACCATGTTGGATGTAGGGAATTTATGGGAATTTCCACATTGGGAGAATTTAGGGGTGTTTAATATTAGGGGGATGGGATTACCTTCCGCAGCGGAGAAGCACTGTTTAAATGTATTGAGTAGATTGATGTACTTGTAGATTGCATCAGCCAAGTCACTGTGTTCGTTACTCAAAATAAGATTTTATATATTATATATATAATACATATATATATATATATATCACATATAATGTATATTTAATTGGTGCCAAATTGGTGCCATGAGATATATTTTTCTTTTGGTAGGTGGTGATACGGGACGTGCTGTCTTCAGGGGTGCGGTCCATGGACCCTCAGATGAAATTCTGGGGGCACCATAAAAAAATAATGATGTTAGTAAAGCAATAATAAACCACCAATGTAAATTGATGGTTTCCATCCCATCCATAAAATTTTGGTTATTTTGGAGATGGTTTACCAAATAATTGCCATTCCAGCTGGGGGTTTATCAATTGGGGTTTGACATTGCTCTGCCATTTGCTCATTTGCTATGATTCACATGCCTGGAGAGACATTGTTCCTCAACTAAACAACTGCTCATGTTTTGAACCGTTCTAGATCCTTTTAGCATGTCCTTCCCTTTTGTTTTTTTGTCATTCAAGTCTGAATTCATATGAAATATAGAATTGATATTAAATATACTAGATTATTGATAAACACACATATATATATATGTATATATATATATATATGTATATATATATATATATATGGATAATACATATTTATACTATCCCACTTAGTCCCATCACTACATGATCTTGCGAGTAGATCGGAATATTGTTCGTGGCTCGAGGATGCTCTTCTTGGATGAAGCTACCAGTGCACTTGATGCCGAGAATGAAGCGATCGTACAGCAGGCACTGGAGAAACTCCTTTACGAACTCAATAGCACCTGGGCTCCGGGAAAAGATGTGGAAAAACCATTGATAAATGGCTTATAAATGGAGGTTCTAGTGGGCAAAGCGCAGGTTGATGCGGCCATTTGAGAGACATTCTCGAGACCATGGATTTCTATTTGCGGGTGCTTGGTGATTCTAGAACGTGCTTGCCCATGCCGAAGTTGTTTCCCCATATCATGCAAACATTGTGATCCAGGGTGGTGTAAAAAACATCCTATCACTCTTCCGGAAAGCATATCTGTTTGGGAAGCCATACCAGGTGTACCTTTTTTTTGGGGGGGAACTTCCCTGTCCATCTTGGATGAAGCCACCAGGTACAGTGGTTCTGATTGCTCACCGTCTGAGTACCGTCATCAACGCCACCCAGATTTGTGTAATTCACAAGGGCCTCATTGTGGAGAAGGGCACCCATGATGAATTGGTGGCGCAAGGAGGTGTCTATGCCCAGCTCGTGAGTAGGCAGCTGTCGCGAGATGCAAGCGCCGTCATGGGTGAAAAGAAAGCAAAGGACGCCAAGAAAACCAACCAGAGCCTTGTCATCTTCATTGGTCTAAGGGAATGTCTACAGGAAACCTTGAATTGCATGTTTTGATTATGAATTTCAGCGGTTGTCTCCTGTACATCTTCTCTTCTGAGATATTTGCAGATAATGGGATTGGGGAATGATTTGGTCTAGTTTGATCAAGTCTGAAACACTGAAATGCAAGTGCAAGTATGAACAGTGATGGCTAGATATAGAATCACAATGATTGAAGCATTCATTTGCTTTGGACCTGCCTTGTTCTTCATGTGTGTTTCTTTTGGAATTCAAGATAGACCTCCCACGAGGTTGTCAAATCTCAAGTTTATATACCCTTATATTACGCCATGCTCATGGCAAGCTCGCAGTGTTTCACCACTTCTCCCAAGGACTGAGATTGATGTTCCTTGGCTGAATCAGGTCTCCGAAAACAATGCCCACGGATAGTTTTATAGATTATTTGATGATAGCCAATGGGATCAATTGAGCACAATAACTTTGATCATTTGGGATAGTTTGGATAAGTTCATAACATTTCATAACATCCCATAGTAACTAACATAGTAACATGTTTTTTACGACTTGGGATAGCTTTTTATTGTCAATGCGCCAAGGATTTGATTGAAGAGATGGAACAAGCAGGCGAGAAAAGCGGCGGCTTTTGAATTGAGTTGTGGTATGGTGTGGTATCAAAATTGAGTTGTGGCTTTTGAATAAAGATAGTAGTGTTTCCCTTTTCCTCTATATTTTGAAAATTCTATTCTGATTCCCTTGCATGCTTCGACTTGAGAAATGAATCGAACTGATATATCGTTGTAGTTTTCTTGTTTTGCCCAAGCCAATCATGGACCATCAATGTGTGGCTTCCTACGTGGTTTTCCCAAATACGTTGTAAGCACCGTCATGCTGCCTTGGTGGTCAGGAAAACTGTCCTTGGACCAATAAACTGCATGGAGTCCAAGCGCGCAGCTGAGCATCCAACGAGCGGTGGAAAGCTTAAAATTGGATAAAATTGGTGTTTTCCATTGGGATTTAACCCATGAAAATTGGGGATTTCCATTAAAATCCCAGTCTTCAACCAGTCCAAATTTGGGATTTTAAGACCTGTGAGCCTGTGAGTCAACAGTTCAACAGAAAAGATGAAGACTGTAAGGGGTGTGTGTCAAAAATGATGGATTTACCTGCACCTGATGTTAACTTGTTTGAATGGAGAAAACTACGATCAGCCATGGGATTTCGGATTTTGCTTCAAACAATTGAACAGGTCAGGTATATGAAGCCACTGCTCAGGAATTCCCCTGGCGTTGCCACGGCATTCGGTGACTGCATGGTGACAAAAGTCTGCAGTGAGGCGTTCAACAAAGCGCCTTTCACTGCGAGTCTTTTAACTTCCTGTGACAGTGAAAACCATGGTGCCACTTCTGATGTTTGCAAGATGTTTGCAGAAATTTGAAAGTCTATGGCAGAGTTGAGGATTTCCTGTTTCTTCCTGTTTTCGGGTGAGTGACACCCGCGGCAAATAGAAAGATGCTGGTCGTTGCAGGGACCTGTGCATCTCTTGTTTTCCACCGTGCAGATATGGTGCTAGTCGGATGCAGGCGACCAGAGTTTGACTTGCGAACCGCACAGACTCATGCCACGACACTGCTTGGGTTCCTTCTCTAGTTTTGGTTATTGGCTATTGGTTGTATTCGGTTTGTGCCTTTCATGGTCCATGTACTATTTCACACGTTTTTTCTTGGCTTGCGATTCAGTTCTCCTTTGAGTACCGTGTTTGTTTCCGTGGTAGCAGGAATGCCAGTGGTAGCAATGCCACTATCAGCAGTTGCAGCTTCAAACAGTGGTCTGCCAGCACCATGAAATTCGTGCAGCCTCAAAATTGAGGACCAAGTTGAGGGCAATTCTCCCTCAGACCAGATAGACCAGTGCTTCCCAGCATTCTCAACCTCCAAGAAAAGCTATGAAAAGCTGCTGCAACGATGGGCAAGGGTTAGTAGAAATCCCAATTGTCCGGATTTTAAACAATGGAATGGATTGGTTTAAGGGAAAATCTACGGGAGACCTTGTTTATTTTTGACACCAATCATAGTGGTTTTGTGCATAACCAATACTGGTCTAGCATGTCATCACCGAAAAATACTTGCTGCGGTCATCCCATGACAGTGCTGTACTGGTTTAGGTCTCAAGTTGAAACCTTGTTCGCTTAAAGCCAATGAAAACACGAAGGTTAGCAAGCCCTGTAGTAACAGAAATACATGTCCTGGCAAAGTGCAATTTTTGTACTTTTTTTGAAGCTTCACTTTGGTTCCAATTCAATGCCACCGCGCCAGCGCCAGGGCCAAGTGTACAAACTGCGAGACTTTGCGTGCGTGCCCAGCCGTGGGACTACCAAGTTGGAGGCTTAATTTCTGGTGAACACGGCATTTTTTGTGATCACTACCGATTTCAGCAGCTGCCACCAGGGAAGTAGACTATGAGCAAAACATGGGGCGCATCACCTTGAAATATGTCTTCCCAGAAGAGGCGGCACCCGTGTCAAACATGAGAGAAAAGCGACAGTGGGTGATTTCAAGCCTCGTGGGAACAAGTTGAAAGTTCAAACCAGCCACCAGGCTCAACATAGCAATGTACAGATATCTCAACATCGCAATCCCATGTTGGAAGTGACGAGAAGACTTCAAGGGATGATTTGTGTTGCACATCATCTGACATATTTTCCACTGGAATCCGAAAGATTAGCTTTGGCACTTACGTTGTTTATAGATGTAAAGTCGACCCCATCCGTTTTCCAGTGACTAGTTGTCAGCGTTGCATCCCAGTGATGATCCATTGAGGTACCTCCCGGCAACGAAACACCGCCCATTTTTTTGGGTGTTTCATGCGTGGCTCAACTACCAACCAGCCAATAACCAACAACTCTTGTTGTTTTAAACTTTTAAACATCCCTTACTTTGAGTTGCTCAGATCCCCATTCTTGGTTTCTTTGCATCCCAAAAAAACCTTCCAACTTGTCGATGTTTCCTTCACAACAAAATCCTCGGTTGGGTACATCAACGGCTTGGTTTAGTTCAACGGAGGAATCTGTCATAGTCAGCAACAAATAGACTTCGAGTTACAGAGTACCCAACATCAGGGCTAATATTAGGGGCGTATTCTTGTTGCTTAATTAAATTTAATTAATATGTATATCAGAATACATATATATATATTATAATTATATATATATGTAATATAACATGTTGGTTCACATACCAATTTCAAAACATGCATAGTGTCGGTTAGTATATATTATACCCCGTTTATCGGTTTTAACCCCATGAGAGGGAAAATAAACCCATATTGGCTATATATTATTTGTTAAGCCCTCTCTATCCAATCTAAACTCATCTAAACTAATTTGCTCGATATAATCGAATCTAACCGAATCTAACCGAATCTAGTCAAATGTAGTCAAATCTATCTATCTATACCTATCTCTATCATATCTATCTACCTGTCTACTTACCTATCTACAACCGAGGGTTACCCAGGCCATGTAACTGTCCAGCGTGCCGCAGTTGTCGGCGCTGTGTGCGGCGGATCTTCTGGTGGAGCTCCGCAGCTGGGAGTTGAAAGTCAAGGTGAGGAAAAGCCTGGGACCAACGCTATGGGAAGATATGGCTATGAATCAATACCTATTAATACCATTTTTAGGGGGATGAACATCCATAAATACCAGCTATTTTGATGTGAACTACAGGGGTACCAGGTTTTGACACACTGCCATATGTGGAAAGTCCATGGGGATACAGTTATAAGATGTTATAAGTATATCTATGTCTATAACATTCTATTACTATTAAATGGGGTTATAACTAAAGTATAACTATAACATGGTAACATGGATATGTTACGGAATATGTACAAAGCTTCCAATAAATTACTCATGAATCATGGGGTTATAACATGTTATAACTATAAGGGGGGAGATAATGGAGGCAAAATTGGGAATGGTAATGGGGTTAATATAACAATTATCATCCCCAAACGGCCATGGCGACCATTTTTCAGCCAGATATGTTTTTTTTGATGAGATGTTATGAAACATAAGCAGCTTCCAATTTGGGTCTGTCTCAAAAAATGGCGTATACGACCCAAATAAGAACTTTAGTATCTTTAGTGATGACGTGATCATTAGTGTAGACTATTGAACTAGTGATAGACACAAGAGAGAATTGCAGTCATGAACAGATAGACTTTGCCAAAGTTGTGCAGGTCACCCGTTTATCGTATGCACTCCCAGTGGCCAGGCTTCAAACAGACCAGACCTTGACTCGTACCTGGCAGTTCTCAATGGGAGTTTGTCATGGCCTTAGAGACCAGTGCCGCAGAGACTGGCTGAGTATTTCCACCAGGGTCCTTGGGATTCCTCGTTTTTCTTGTGCGGCACTTTTTTTTCAGCAATACACAGACCAATCATGAGCCAACAAAGGAAAAAGCAAGGGATATGTAGGGTTATCGCAGGCTTGACACAAACTTGAAGTCGTTCGAAGTTGCGGCTCTGTTCTTCTGATCAGATGCTGTTCTGTTTGAACTTGTGTATCCCGTTAAATGGGGGTGTCTCAAAATGGTGGTGGATTACCAAGTCACCATGGGCTGGATCAGTCCCTGCAGCAGTGATCAAAGACAATTGGGGTCCCATTTTTCATAGATAGATGATGAGAAGGAGATATCAAAATGGAAGAGTTCATCAGTGTCACTATATATATATAGTTCTCCAATGAATATCCAACTTATGGAAGGATAACAATCAGTGAGTGATAGTGATAGCCCTTATTGTCAGTTATCTCATTTATCTCTAATAAACCCAGCTTAAATTGTGGTTGGTTTAGCCCAGTCACCGTTCACCCAATGTGACCTCTAGGTATGGAGATGTCCGACGAGATCTCTCCTGGTGGACTTTGGAAAACGAGGTCCGGTGTGAGGTATGCAGGAACTTGAGGTAGATAGCCAACAATCAGGGGGAACTAAGAACAGTATCTACTGTAATATGTTACTGTATTTTTTTATATACATATATGGAGTTATAGATATTATTATATTATGTACGTACCGTATAATATTCATAGGTATGAGTACATCACACAGATACATACATATTTATATACATGTATAATATATATATATATTTAGTATTGCACATACCGACCAAAAACTCGGCAAAACCAATTTCTTACCATGGCTTTAAGCGGCCACTTGGAGGGCGATCGAATGGTATTTACCATTCAGCTGGCGAAGCGAGAGCACAAGGACGGGGGTGACGTGACGTTGCGGTCGGTGATAAGTTGGCCATGATCCACCAGCAAACCTGAATGGTCATTTGATTGCGTCAGAGTGGCTGAGAAAAATTCTATGTGACTCTGATTATACCCTGATCGCAAGGCAAGTATTTCGAAAATGTCGTAGCATTGGGACCTGCCCTGCTGTGCTGCCCATCCGGGCCAATCCGCATGAAAGGCCTGGAATGCTGCAGGATGCTCAGACAGGGATTAAGGTTGAAGTTATGATTCCTTCATTTTCATTGCACACAATTTTGATTCCCAATTACGATCCTTGTCCATAGTCGGGTCGCTGACAGAACACTGAAATGAACATGAACTGCCATGGGAAGATTCGAGCCATTTTGAACCTGAGAGTCATCCATCTTTTTCAGATTGTTTACATGGTTTGAATATGTTGTCTTTACGGGCCATGAAGTTTACAAAAAAACAAGGATCGACCCAAAAAACCATGAGGTTTGGAAGCCTGGCATGAACCATCATCGCAAGTTCTGTCCTCAGATGAGCAGGGCATACTTCCACCAAGCCACAGAAATTCATTCTGCATTTTTCTTGGTGCCCATAGATAACAGGGATGTCCAAAGATGATGTATCATCATTTATCCAGACATTCCAGACATCTCAGGAGTTGATTCGCGCCCCAGGAGTCACTTTGGCTGGACCCCAGCAACGCGAAGCTTGAAAAAAGCCGAAGAGATCTTGACAAAGGCAGCTGGGAGCTGCTTGGATCGGGTGACTTTCTTCTGGCTGTTGATAACTTGGAATTCCAAGATCCAGCAGAGAATAGACGGTGGTTTTTCCATGGTTTTTCTTTCCAGGGGTTGGGTCGTTGAAGTGTGGTTGACTCTCGGCGATGTCATTTCTGGATCGAGGTCAAAGCTGGCCGCATCACCAGCAAAGAGGACGGCTTTAGGTCAGTTGGGGGCGTACCATTTTAGATGAAATCATTAATTACTGGGGGGGTACCCAACCCCAATGAATCAACCAGGATTTATTATGATTTCTTAGTCTGGGGTTGACATTAGACTCTCCAGAATCATCATGAATCATCGAGATCTTTCTTTAGCATTGGAGTCTTGGTTGAGCTGCGCTCTGCACGAAACCGTGAATTCTAATGGACTGCCATGTCTCCTGCAATTCTCTACGGTTTCATCAACATGAAAGTGGCCTGTTGGGGCCCACTGCATGTCATGAGAACATGGTTAAAGAATGTTGAAGAGTGGATCTTGCAAGCACATTTTTTTGCGCACAAACGTGTGCACCAATTTTGACAGAATGGCATGGTGCTAAAAATTAATCCGGAAGACCCCTGTAATGGTACAAACCATGCTTTCAACTTTCAACTGTAGATGTTCCATCGATATTCCATTCTATCACCATGTTTGTTGCTTCAATCATGGTTCAATCCCATTAAGATCCATTAAATCCATTTAAATCCTATTGAACTCCCATCAAACTCCTAGAAAAAAAGGCATCGGCAGGATGCCTTCGTCATTCGAAGGGAAGACTTGTGCGCCGCTCTGGAGGATGGTCAAGCCAGGGGCTCAGCGGTGCATATGATGTGTTGTCGATATCATAGTGGTCATAGTGTACTATAATATATTATATATACGTGTATATTAATATACGTATATATATATATACACGATTTGCATAACACATATATATATATATATATCGTGACTTGCTGTATAAATTTTCATGCACGACCTCTACTCCTTAGCTGAGAAACTCTGGATCATCAGGAATCAGTCCATTGACTCTTAACGGAATCGGCGGAATGTTGCTGTGAGCAGAGACAACTCTAAGGATGACCAGAAAGCCATCTACAGAATCCATCTCGACAAGGCAGCGTTGGACAAGGTGCGGCTATCACGCTGAACGATTCAGCAATTCAGCCTTGCCTCTGTATACCATCATGGGCAGAATATGGCACAATATCAGTCTTGCATAGCACCAATGGCCCTCGGAAATTCTTCAAACTGGTGCATCTGCACCTGCTGTGTGCCTCGGCACTGCCACTGATCTCCCCAAGGCGTGCGAGACTGTGTGCCTCGCAGATATTTTTGGTGTAGATGTCATGGAGCAGTGCGCCTCAGGGTCGATGTCCTTGGCACCTTGATGATCCATTCTTCAAGCCGTTGTTTTCATTCATCACTTGTCTCCATGATGCTATATGAGCTGTGGTCAATACTCATGGTTAATAACCATTAATAAGGGCTAGTCATCCAATGGTTCATAGGGATTGTCTCCATGATACTACACATTTTTTTTGGAATGAGGCCGGCTTCGCAATCCAGGTACCTCAAAGTTTTTATCAGAGGTGATGAGAAGTCTCCAATTCTAATGGTGCGCAGCGGGCATCTGGTTCCAACACATAGAATGATGATGGAACGACCAATTTGGACCAGGTCTTGCCGTTTCAAATTACAAGATTGTCCCAATCAGTGTGCAAATCAGATCAAATCAGTGCGTAAGCTGGCAAATTGTAAAAAAAAACAAGAAACATCCAAAGGATGAACCTACCAGACAATGTCTTACCTTGAAATTTTCGGCATTTCGTAGCCTTTGTAGCCAGCAGATCCCCACACCGTAGGGGCAGCTCTTTGACAAGATTCAGCCGGATCAAAGCCGCTGGGAGATCGTGAAGGCTGATGGTGGCGGCTTCCACGTTGTAGAAGGATTCCAACAGTCAATCCCCAATGACCAAAATGTTTCCCAAATTCTCGAACCTCCAACTGGTGAAATATGTTAAATATTGTTAAATAATTATTAAAATGAATAGTGAATATTTACATTATTTGCCAATTTTAGCCCAAAAGTCTGGAAGGCATTTCAATGTGAAAAAAACATGATAGATGTTGATGATGTTGATGATGTTGATGATGTTGATGATGTTGATGATGTTGATGATGTTGATGATGTTGATGATGTTGATGATATTGATGATGTTGATGATGACGACGATGGCGATGATGATGATGATGATGATGATGATGATGATGATGATGATGATGATGATGATGATGATGATGATGATGGGATTCCGATTCGTTTCAGAATTTGAGATAAGCCCACATCATGACTACAGTTCAAAGCTTACTGCGAGGCTGCTGCTCCTATGGAGGATGAGTCGGGAAAGACACCCAGCAACCTTTACAATACATGTTTGCAGGCGAGAAGTCGACATCAGTCCTAGGCACCCTTCATTCCATCAAATGTATAGCGTCATAAATTTGGTAAGATTTTTCACAGTGTGATTTTGCTGCCGGAGCTGATTTTGCATTTTTCACAAGCAAAACACAGCCCGGGCTTAAATGCAGTTTTTTCGGCCTGAATCAGGTAACCCTCACAAAGGCGAAGGCTTCCAAGAAGCACTGGCAGCGAACTGAGCTTTTGGACGCTTTTCCTTTCACCTCAAATTTGAACGCCACGTTCCATGAAAAGAGCCGGAGAGCCAGGCCGCACCTGATGGTAGAAAACGAGTGGACAGCTTAGATCCAATTTGAAGTAGCTTGTTTGCGTGAAATGGGTAGAAGCTCACATTAAATAATGTATATTTTCTTGTGATTCTTGTCTGATTGATAAACTCAAATGAGACTAATTTCATAAATGATTCATTCACACTAGAGCTGGTTTATACATGTTTATGCACTTCTTAGGACGGACGTGTCACACACACACACACACTCACTGTTGCTCTATTGGTCTCCCTTGAGGTTGGTTCTTCAGAGAGAAGCAGCACCGGCTATTGAGGAGCTCATCCAATCATCATCGCCATCACATCTCCATCACCAAGACTACGATCACCACAACTGTCATGACGAGGTTGAAGTCATCATGACAAGATATTGGATGATATTGGTCAAAATTTCAAACCAAGTGGACCACTTGTGGACCACTTGTGGACCACTTATACACATGTTGACCCATTTCTAGTGAAGCATCGGATCGTCGTAGGGGGATCGCCAGATATCGCCAGGAGCTCCAGGCGAAGTCCATCCGTGCTCCCTCACCTGATCGCAGCGCTTGGTCTCCACAGGCAATGTGTTTGTCGGATGTGAGACCACTGGTAGTTCAGCAATCCATAACATCCAGATTTTTTTTGGGGAATATCCATAACATCCATAACATCCATAACATCCAGATTTTTTTTTGGGGTTGCATTGTTGCATCCCAACTTATGCAGGTTCTTACGGGAATATTCGGGAATATCATTGGAATATCCATCAATTGGTTCTTAAAAGAAGGTAGCCCTCGATGAATCAACCATCATTCATCATCCATGTCGAGTTGCCAGATGAGTTGCCCTGGGTCCAGGTGATGCAAGATGATTTTTGGTATATTTTTGGTATATTATTTTTGGTATATGTTTGTTTTGTGTTGTTTTGTGTTGTTTTGTGTTGATGATGATGATGATGATGATGATGGTGATGATGATGATGATGGTGATGATGATGATGATGATGATGTTGTTGTTGTTGTTCATTGTCTGAGCGTCAAAGCTGATTTTCCCCTTCAATCCTCAGGAACTTGCGAAAGAGTTCAAGGCCAAGGCACCAAACGTCGCAGATGCTGGATAGTGCTGGGTAGTGGCTGAGTTCAACTGATCGTAAAGAGGATACACAACGACAATGGGTTGTCCAATGTGTTGGGTGTATATATATGCCCAGGATATCCCCAAATCCAGTTTTTTATTGTCACTTGATAATACTTTATACCCATTCAAATTGCGATATATTTGGGGCCAAGTTCCCCATGAAGGGCAAGCCCGCAATGGACCCGCTTCGCCTCTGCGGCTCATAGGCAGATAGTTGCTTCAAGAGCTCCGGATGGCGCGATGCAGTTGTCGTGTCCTCAGGGGTGTGAATTAGGGTCGAGCAACTGGCTTCCGTGATGGGACTGGATGTAAATCAGGTGATTCAGGTGATGATATGAATAATAATAAATCAATATGAATTATGATGAAATGATTGCATGCGAGACGCTTTTCAAGACATTTCATGTCCAGTCTCCAGCATTCCTGGCCCTTCAACACAGCGGCTTTCATAGGTGTACTACACTCGGGCTTTGAGCCACACGCCAGAGGATGAGAAGCAGCCTCCTCAGTTACACACGACTAAAGTGCTGCAGCTTTGACCAATTCCTTGGCGAATTGAGGCTCCACTCGAATCGCTCTGCATGCTATGTGAAGCTGAAAAAGTTTGACAAGGATGGACAGCTGGATGGGGAGCAATGGCAGGAATGGAATATATGAAATGAGTGCAGCAATGGCAGCAAGTATTTTCCATGCCAAAAGCATGTCTGCTTGTCATTTTGCTACATCTTCGTTGTGGTACTTGTACCTTCGTTTCAAATTACTGCAATTTGTGGGCAGCGCATGTATTACACAGATCGCACATTGTGCTTGACATCAACTTGACATCAACTTATAATTGCTTCTTCAGAAATAACATTCAAACAATAGGCACGGTCACGAGTCGGTACAATTTGTCTACAACGATGTGCCCCTACCATTAACAGACAGGTTTATACTTCCAATCAACTCCTACTATGGATATTCACGGCATTTCTATTCACGGCATTCCTATACGTATATTTCTATACCCATAATATATCCCATTATATTTGCAATATACTTAGTCATATATATATATATGTAATCATGATATATATATATATATATACATAATATTATATTTAGTAATCTATATAATAATGATAATAATAATAGTAATAGTAATAAATAATAATAATTAATAATAATAGTAATAATAATGATAATACTATGTATATATATATATATGTATATACACACCCACACACCCTTTGTATGGAACGGCCATGCCCTGGTCTCTGGACACCGAACCAAAGGCCTTGGCAGATGCAAAGAAATGTTGCTCCCTGAAGCCCGACTGGTCCAAGGCAGTCACGTTTTCCATTTGGAATGTGGTTACCCTCTGGTAGACATACAAAAAGCTATTGAAAATGGCCATAGAAATAGTGGATTTACCCATGAATACAGTAGCATGGTGATTTTCCATAGCTATGTTTGTTTACCAGAGGGTAAAACAATAATAAACCATCCCCCAAATCACCATAAATAGGTGGTATATACATGTATAAACCCCTTTAAAGCCACAGGATGAGGATGACACCTTTTCCATTTTGTGGTTTCCATAAATGGAGCTACCCCAATAGCTGGATGGTTTATAATGGAAAATCCTATTAAAATGGATGATTTAGGGGTACCCCTCAATTTGTATTGTATTGTTTTTCAGAGGATGATTGGAGAGGAAAACTGAAAATCCATGGCAGTTTTCCATCGGTTTTAAACATGTTCGCCCCAACCCGGACGTTGCTCCACACTTACAATCGTCATCATCATCATCATCATCACCATCACCATCATCATAATCAACATCTTTATCTTCATGAGGGGCCAGAATTCGCCAACCCCTATGAACAAATATGTTGGTTGGCGTAATAACATCAACTTTATCTTCATAAGGGATCAAAATTCGCCACCCTCTATGAGCAAGATGTTGAGTGGGGTAATTATCTCCATGAGGGATCAAATTCCGACATCCTCTATGAGCAATATGTTGGTTGGGGTAATAACATCAACTTTATCTTCATGAGGGATCAAAATTTGCCACCCCCTATGAACAAATATGTTGGTTGGCGTAATAACATCAACTTTATCTTCATAAGGGATCAAAATTCGCCACCCCTATGAACAATATGTTGACTGTGGTAATAACATCAACTTTGTCTTCATGAGGGATCAAAATTCGCCACCCCCTATGAACAATATGTTGATTTGGGTAATAACATGAACTTTATCTTCATAAGGGATCAAAATTTGCCACCCTCTATGAGCAATATGTTGATTGGAATAAAAACATCATCTTTATCTTCTTAAGGGATCAACATTTGCCACCCCCTGTGAACAGTATGTTGATTGGGGTAATAACATCAAGTGTATCTTCATAGCCACCTGAAGTCAGACGCGCAGCAACGTCAGGGTTGCAGCGAACATGTTTTTCAGTTTATTGGAATATGGCTATGGATCAATACCTATACATACCGTTTTTAGGGGGATGAACATCCATTTACCAGCTATTTTGATGTTCACCAGGGGTACAAGGTTTTGACACACTGCCATATCGACTTTATTTTTGGACAAACTTGATGGATTGTAGCTGCAAAGGCTTCATCTACCGGACGAGGGTTGTTGGCCCCGAAGGGAACAGCTACAAGATTTGGCTGCCGCTGATCCCCTCCTGGCCCAGGCCTACTTCCGAATTGGCCAAGCCCATCGCGGCTTACGCCAGTGGGAGGTGGCTGAGAGTCATCTTTCTTCTTTTGGTATGGTTGTTCAAGGCAACGTGATCTTTAAGGCAGATGTCTCCTTTGATAGATTGATTCATCATATCACGCTTAAATTTTGAATAGTTGCCACCACTAAAACCCTAGTCGACCCTAGTTTGGTACTGAATTTATTCATTTTGGGTGACCATAAGGGTGGTGTTTGAAGGGGGAAGGGATGAATCCAGTACTATTTCGCAGCTTTCAGCTTTCGAGGAAGCCGTGGCCGCGTTCAAAGAAGGGCGGTTTCGAGAGCCGACAAACAAGGTGCCATTCTGGCACGAAGGCTTTCTGGTTGGTTCTTCATCTTCACATGCCATGTACGCATGGCGAAAAAGTAACTCAATCCAAGTATACCCGTTGCAAATTGAAGGGAATTTCACGAGCATGCTGAGGTCCTCTCGTTTTTTTAGGTGCTTTCAGAAACGCTTTGAATCGCCACAGGAGTGGGAGAAGGAGATCACGAAGACTGAGGCAGGGAATTTGCGCCATTAGTTAAGTTAATGCTCAAGTTAATGATTGATGTTCTTCAGCTATTGTGAGCAGCCACTGTCGGCTGTTGGTTTGTCAGGATGAACAGGAGAGGTGGGATGCCCATGTGAGGCCTAGCTTAGCTGCACAGTACGGCAAGCGGTCTAGGCGTTGGGAGCCGTCACCAAAAAGATAAACGTATGATTTTTTCCAATTTTCTACAGGACTATAAATGGCCATTTTCAATAGCTATTTCGATATGGTTTGATATCGTTTGATCTTTTTTGGGTCTGAAAAGCAGAAGACTTACCAGACCTGGTCAAATACTCTGGCAGCGCATCAGCGAGCCGCTGATTCCACAAAAACACTGGTCAGATCTGGTCAGAACATCAGGGCTGCGGCCGCTGAAGATGCCAATATGATGCCTAAGGATGGACATCATTGTGTTTGTGTTCCGTTATGAATATCTCTTGCTTGTGGCAACTAGATGAAACCTTATGAAACCTTCTGGATCAGAGTAGGTTTTGTTGAGGCTCGTCAGCAAAACACGTGGGACACGTGGTAACCTACGGATGGATTTTTCTTGGCAGAGATTACGGCAATGTTTTGATGGAATCCCGTGTAATTCCTCCGTGAATCACGGTACCAGTGGTCTCCACAGGGAGCAACGAAAGTTGAAGCGCGAAGCCGACCTGGTGACGGAGCTGAATGAGGCTGGCCTGCGACCTGGGTTGTGGCTGGTAGTTTAACCACAGACATGGCATATTCATGGGGATATTTTGTGGGATACAATAATGATCCATGATATCTAATTTGGGTGTGGCACCTGAAAATGGAAGTGTACCCCAACTTACGGCAGTTCAACGGGGAATGATACCAAATAAATCCAAATAATGGAAGATGATGGTAAAACACCAATTTGGGGGTAATCTGTTGTCGGAAAAACCCAAGATATATTTTAATTTTTGATCTATGCTGACTATGCTTAGCAGAAAACCTGGATCAGGAGGACATATTGGAAGCCAGTCTTGTTTGTTCTCAAAATTTAGTTCGGGTGGTTGTCATCGCGAAGCAACCACAAAAGGGTGGCATTCCATATCAACTCCGACCTACAAACCACGCGCTTTTTGAATCCCATGCACAGCTATATAAGTACATAATCGTACACAATATATATATATACACATGTATCTTATAATATATATATAATATTACATAATAAATGGCAAGGTCCCATCATTGTATGCACGTTGTTTGACATTCAGGCGACGGTTGTGGCCGAAAGGGAGGCCATGGTGGCAGTGGCTGAGCAGGCTCAGCCAAGATTTGAATCTTGAAACTGCCCCATGGATGAAATATCAATCATAAATAATAATATTATTAATGGAATATTAATGGATAGATATAGAATGATAACTCATAATAGAATATTAATGGATATTAATGGAATATTAATGGATAACTCATAATCATAATAGATATATCATTAATGATAATATTCTATAATAGTCTTTGCGATTTATTTTTTGGAATCAGACTCAGAATCAGAGGTATTTCGCTGCAAGTTCCTGTTTTGTTGCAGTTATACTAGTATATGTTTCTATTTCTTAATTGAAAAACATGTGGAACAGAGGGACCCCTGAGAATCAATCTGATTCAATCTACTTTGTGGAATTTTACATGGTTTGGCAATTTGTTTGTATTATTTTTTTTTGGTATCTTGGATTTGGTTACATGGCTTGCCAGTTGCAACGAGACTTATTTGGTCAACATTTGGCTCATCAGCCTCGGCTGAGCTGCCAAAAGTGTAGCCCACTCGCGTCGCGGACTCCAAGAGCTGTGTACAGGGCGCCTACTGCCAAAGGCCGTCGTTCAATGGGGACCATGGGGACCGGTTCCGTAAAGGGATCGATCTCAGAATTCTGGTGTTTTTGTTGTCGAAGCTATGGACTTCGGGGCTGCAGAAACTGGTCATTCTGCTTTTCTGGTAATATGAAGCAGCCAAAAAAAACGTGTTTTTTTCAGATTTTGCACTGTAAAACACAGGGGCAACCCATGCAACCTTTCGATTTCATTGGCCTGTCCAAACTTTGAAACTTGGTCCAGCAATATCCAGCATGTAGCATATCATAGACTAATATGATCTAATTTGACTAAATTATTGTATTATCATGATATATCATTATCTACTCGTATCATTATATGGATCATTATATGATATTATATGATCATTAGTAACATTACTATCATCAAAGTTCCCCATAACATGTCCTGTGGAGGCCAATCGGTGCCCCTGTTTACACGGGATTGGAATCGTTTGACGATGCCTGGACCACAGGATCCACAGGAAAAAGACCGAGAAATCCTGAAAGTCTAATGAGCCTAATTCGAAAGTATGTGCAGTGAATGTGAAATGTATAAATGTTGGAGTTGACTCTTGGGATGTATCTTCCCCAAACCCTCTGCAGCCTCCTGTGTGACTGCGTGTTTGCATCGCTCTGACTTTTTGGAATTGACATGTGCAACAGTGAGGATCAAAGTCTGATATCATCTGATTCTCAGGCTATGACAGATTCAACACTTCAAGGATCTTGTCGAACAACAAAAATTGCGATCAACAAGCATTGGGGGTTAAGAAAGATGCTGCGGTGAGCGAAGCTTGGCTCGAAAGATGCCTAGGCCACTTCTCTCTACAGTGCCTCAAAAGTCTGGCACAGCAGGGCGGCCCGATGAATGGCTCGTCACCTTTTTGGATCCAGTCTGATGGTCCTGGTGTCCAAGAGCAACAAAATTGGGGGTAAACCAACTACTGTACACTATAACTACAATAACTACATATGTATGTATGTGTATATATAATGATATATATATAGCATGTTATAACGCGCACACACATACACATATACATATGCGTGTATATATATATGCATGATAACCACCGCGATGATATTTGGATGTGTCTGAAATTGGGGTACACAAAACATATGGCCAATTGAATCCGGAAAATGATACTTTTTTCCAAGAACAGTGCAGGTAGCTAATTTTCAGACAAACCAATCTTTGCTCCCTGGAAACTTACATTGGTTGACAGATAGGTTGATGAGATTTGATGACATTTGATGAGATTTGATGTACTTTTTCCAATTTTAGGCATTCTGAAGTTGTTGTGATGCTTCGCTGAGGCCGACGTGCAAAAATGCTTGCCTACCTTGTCTGAAACTCTAGAGTGTGTTGAGAGTCTCTGGGAGATTTTTTGGGAACAGAACCAGAATTCTGCAACTTCCAGTATCTCTCAACATTTGTGGCATTTGAGGTTTGGTGTATTTTGCATGCTAGAATCATGTTGCAGCTTCGAGTTCATGCAACTTCTACATTTCTTGCCAGGCAACAAGCAATGATAAGCAACCAGATTGAAAGTTGAGGACATGTGGACAGTTTGGTGTGGGCATTCTCTTCATTCTCTTTGTGTTAATACTGTATAGTTAGAAACGCTGCTGTGGATGGTGGTCATTGACATTGCCCATGTTTTGCAGTCCAGAAACATACCGGAAACATCTTGGATGCTTTGAGGCCTAGTGCTTTACATGATACCTTTCCCATGTGAACCATGGTACACAGAGATGCAGTTTCTTTGATATTTGCCCCCATCTGCAGCAGCATATCAGCCTCTGCGGTGATATTCATCTATCCGAATGTCAACAGGTCAGTGGTTTGACCCACGACATTCCCTGCTGCGAGCAGTGTTCAAAACTCGTATTGCTTGATGATTGTGGATATTGTGGATTGTATTATCATCATAATTATCATAATTATATATAATATATATATATATATATAATGCTTGTATTGACATTTTCCATGAAGTGTCATTCCCAAAACTCGTATTGCTGTGTTATATATATAAACTATCATCATTATCGTCATCCAACTGGGAATCCCCAATATTGGTTGATGATTTTTAATATGGGCCAATCCATTATGAAAATCATCCCGATCTATTTATAAATACACTCATCGATAGATCAATACATCCATATCATCCATGATATTTATGAATAGATTATATTGTGGATGATGATCATACTATCCCGACTATCCCACAGATTGGGACAATTTTCCCACTGGGAATGGCCACGAACCAACCGTCGGGACTTCGCCAAGGTCTGACAAGGCCCGGCTTCAGCTAGCGGTTCTTGGCATGTCCAGATGTCCAGCTTCAGCACATCTGACAAGACCACATCTTCATGGATATCACACACATCATGCAAAATAGTTTCTGTATGTTTCTGTTTGAAATTTGAATAGATACAATATATGTATATATATATGTATACATGTATATTATATTAGAGTAGTTATATATATATTGCCAGTTTATCATAACCACATCACAAGTATATTATATAAGTACATATGGAGTATTTACTTCAAACGCTCAAGATATATACGTTCATAAATATAAACATACACAACATATTGATACATACATATACAAATGAACATAAATCTTATTGCATTGCATTCTTAAGATCTATTCATAAATACATTCATCAAATACACATTATCATTTAATGTATTTATGTGAAAGAACAATCATCTCACTTCATATCCTATCAAGAGCTATTCACAAATATCTTAGAAGACATAGCTATCAACTCCGGGTAGCGCGAGGCTTCGGCAAAGAAGACGAACGGTGACACAGGCGCGAGCTTTCGATTGGATCGGCGGGTGGTCGAGGCACTGGAGGAAAGGTCGAGACATCCGCCTCATTTCTCGTAGGGATACTGTAAAACATCCAATTTAGATCGATTTAGGGGCAAATCATGAAGATTCTATATATAATATATACACTTGATTTATTTGACTTTGATAAAAACGTGGATTTACTGTGTGTTGCGCGCAAAACATGACCGTTTTATGGTGGAACGGTGGTATTATGACGTCTGAATTCATGTCTTGGAATGAGGTATCTCAGTTTCAATCCAAATGTCATTTGGTTTGTGGGAAAACCATGGAAAACCTAGGGAAAACCATGGAAAACCATGGAAAACGATGGAAAACCATGGAAAACCCATGGAAAACCTACATCGTTTAACGAGTGAACATCCAGGGTATTTTCACCAATCCCTAGACATTGATCCTCAGACATTGATCATCAAATTTCTTCCGTTGCTGGATGTACCATGACTTACTGGTGCTAAACGTAGGGAATGGATGGGAATGGGGGTTGCTGGGATTCTTTTTTTGATAGTTTGCCAGCAGATCATTCCCGAAAATTCCCTACCTTGAGAGCACAAGTAAGTATAGGACTCGGTTGACCAATTCTTATCCACATGTTGCTGTTCCTTTCTACTGCGCTGATCATACGGGGACTTTGATCATTGAAAGCCGCAGCAGTTTTCAAAAGTTCGGACTGAGTTGGAGGAGTGACAGAATCCCTTGAACAGCCTGTTCAGCCTTTCAGTCTTTGCTTTGCAATTATTCACTGCAACCCATCCGCTGATCAATGTGCTACTATATTCTGCAAATAAATAGTAATTATCCTGTATCGTTTACACAGATATCATTCACCTTGTAGACAAAGGAAGACCTGTGGATTTGGGGAAGCAAACATGAACACTGCATTTGCTGCGCAGGAATGATCTTATCAACCGAGGACACTGCTAGCTTATCCGAGCACCCAGAAATATCCAGAAATGGTATGTGCAGTTGTTGAGACGCTTCATGTATTTTCATGTACTATAGTGCAGATAGATGTTTCATGATGTTTCATATGTCTACGACAAAAAAGTTCCCCTAGTTGGAGGCTCCACTGGGACAGAGCTGCGCCATCTCCCTGCCAGCCATGATGAGGATGACGATGAGTGTTGTTATTGTTAGTTGTTATCACTATATTATACTATATTACTATATATTACTACTAATAATTATTATTGATGATGATGATGGTGATGATGGTGATGATTTGCATCACCATGATACTCACCAGATCATTCTCAGCAAGAAGCAAGAAGAAGATGACCGCAGCAACAACCACAACTGCAAGTGCACCGACGGATTCCCCGTTTGCAGCATCACCACCAAAAGACACGTATCTCATCGTAGCTCGGCATAACCTGGTGCCAGAAATGTCACTCATGGAGCAGAACTCGAGATGCTGAGGCTATCATCTCGCATCAAGACCTTGATGCCTGAAGCAGCCTGAGAGTAGCGGGAACAAAGGGTATTTGTTGGAAATGTCAACCTCGCACAGGAGATCAAAGTTCCCGCAGGTCCCAATCAAGGAGAAGTTACAATTTCGGTGGATCCGGCTGTGATTTCACACGGGATTTGGGCAGGATAGGGCCCCACTGTGCGACTGTGCGAATGTCTTGTTCTTGCTTTCTGCATGCAACAGGGCAATACAGGGCCTACACTGTCTAACTTGTTTTGTTCAACCCTTCTCTTTGATGACAAGTATTGCATACCACGTACTCAGTTTGAAAAGCCAAGTGTTGCAACTGCGAAGCCAGTCTTTGCTTCCATGTTTTCCTCATTTTTCCTCAATCACCAAGGCGTCCGGTTCTGCTTTTTGCATCTTTTTCTGGCAGATCCGAATATCCACAGTCCGGTTGTCCACGGGTTCAGCCAGGTGCCTCGCTTCGGTGGATCAAAGCTTGGTTTGGAGTCCCAGTATGGCGACTTTTTGTCCTTTTTGGGTCGTCCCATTTTAACTATTTTAAGACCCCCTCACATTGGCTTATTTAACCGTACCGTATTTACGCTTATTTCATCTTATTTCATCTCATTTCATCTTATTTCATCTTATTTCTGATTTGGGAATGATAGTAGATCATTTGCCCAGATTCAAATCTTTCTGTTGTTTGATCCCCTTTAAATGAAGCATATTTAGCAACCAAGGGTGGGAGCTGGGGCTGAAATCTCTCAGGTGCTCCTCCTGGTCTTGAGACTAATTTCAGCAAACCCCCTGGCATTCACTTTGCCCCGTGCGAGAGCCTAGTTGGGCAAAGAATGGGAAGCAGAAAAAAGAGATGGCTAGCAATCCCCCTGATATTTGAGGCCTTTTTATCTGAAGAATTCCAGCCAGCAATTCCAGGATTTTCGGAGTTTTGCCAGCAAAACTGGGAAACAAATTCCTCTCATGCTGCAGCAGCTGCATGACTGGTTCCTTAAATTACCGAGGCCTCCTGGGCTGAGCCGTCAGCCCATGAAGGTGGGGCGGGCCGCTCGCACGCTCCGATGTCCGTATTCCAATGAGCCGCGGTTGGTCGTTTCAAAGTGGACATGCACTGGGTTCGGTTACGTTACATCCTGCACTTCAAGTCACTCCAGCTCATATGTCATGTGCTTGTTGTCTGTGATTTCTCTTGATATTTGCTGAATGTACACTATGCATATCATATCATAAATTATATGTATACATTATATATACACATGACTATTATGTTCAATTTACTTTTACATTGTGAATATATACGTATATATATAATATATCTATAGATACAATATCCATATTATATACACTAGCGATAAAGAATCATATCTACAATATCCATAGAAAATCACACATATCCTGGTGGTTTTGCAAAGCCACCTGGGACTGTCGAGCCAGGTCACTGAGCCAGATAGTAGTTCGTCTGGGGCCCCAGACACCCGCAATAGGTCACTGGCCATGTATGATATATGAATATATATATATATATACATATATATATTATACATACATATCTGAATATATATATATATACACATAATATTACATAATATATATATATATATGACTGATATCACTTGATATCAACTATCTGGATAAATCATAGGGACCTCACGTCGCGACGTCATTGGAAGGATGCTTAATCTATATTTCAGATTAGTGCATGATATATCATATTATATAATTTATCCAGAATCATGGACCAGATTTCAAGTTTAGAGATCACAAAATGCTGATCGATTCATGATCTTCGAACGAAAGTTGACTTTGGTGCAAAGCTCTGAGTACTCCAATCTCGTTCGTCGGGCTTGCATCCAATACATCCAGCGTCCAGCAGTATGTGAACCAGTGTTGCAGCATGTGAACCAGCCATTTAATGTGAACCAATCATCAAGCTCCAATTCATGATGGACTGCACCACCAAAGTTAGATAAAATTGCGGTTGGTCGATTGGTTCTATCCCATTTTCGAGAAGTTATATGGCAATTGTCTGTTGGTCAAAGCGGATCGTGCAATATTTTCCCCATCGATGATTGGGTTTACTGTCATTGTCCCAACTATTTATATGCTATAGTTATTTGTTTGTCGTTTTCTGTTGGTCATATCAGCTTACATATTCATATTATCCCGATCAGACAGGATAAATCAAATCAGCACAAAACCGCGGAAAAACATAAATTTCTGTTGGTCATGAATTTATAAATAATTAGATGGTTGAATACAACAGAAGTAACATAGAATTAAAAAACCCTCTGTTGGTTTTGCTGTTTTACCCTCTGGTAAACATACAAATAGCTATGGAAAGATCCACCATTTTTAATGGGAAAACTCACTAAATTTCAATGGCCATTTTCAATAGCAAACTGTTAGTCATTACCAGAGGGTACATATATTGGCTTGTGGATGATAATTATGATTCATTTTCATTGGATATAATATAAATGTGGATGATAAATGATGATAACTGAATCTTGGATGGATTGATTTTCAATAGCTATCCTCAAATATTCCCAGCGTTCTTTTAGTCCTGGCCGTTGAGGATGTCAGGACTGCCAGCACCTCCGTTCCCGACTACTTCACCCGCAGCTCGATTTCCGCCGATTTCACTGGAGATTTGATGGGAATATGTTACAAGGCTACAATATCAATGATGAATAATGTGGTTATAGCATGTTATAGCTATAACGAATAATATCTGGATTCATTATAATAAACCACAACGGGGATATTTCATGGGGAATTTCGGAAAGCTCACCAACAATATGATACAGCATGATATATGATATCAGTTGATATCACTTATTTGAATCAATTTGATCACGACCTCACGTCGTGACGGAATTCCGGAATGATGGTCAGGCAGGATATATAGGGGAATCATCCATGGCCGCATGATAACAGCTACTTTTTGGTTAGCGAATTATAATTCAGCCAGAATAAGTTGAGATTTATAACCAAAGATAATAGTGATGGGTGGGTTGAGTGGTGGTTCATCCGTAAAAAAATGGATTTAATAGGATGTCAATGCGATGTATAACCAACACGGTTGAAAGCAGGGTCCCCATTTAAATACACAAAATGAATCAGCGGATTTAGTTAGGGGTTCCATATGTTCATTAGAACATTTTGCTGTGCGAAAAACATGAAATATTTTTTTTTGGGTGCCCTGCTGGACCCGCAATTTTTGTTGGTCATTTTGGGGATTTAATTTTCAAGTCTATAATTTGGGTATAGGAAAACACTGAAAACACTGGTTAGTTAAATGAATATATTTGGAATTACTGATATTTGGATCTATCATATGAATATATTTGGAAAGCAGGTAGTCGCCAGGGAATCCTGATCTTCACCGCCTGGTATTTGACCCATCCCGATATGCATCACTTTCGAGCTATCTGACACCGACTCGATTGCGTTTTTTTATTTGATGCTTAGTTCAAAAGAACTTTATTGCTGTACAAAGTGGATAATTCATGATGAACGTTAATACATGTATATATATATTATATAATTATATATATATATACACATTGTTTATGTAATTTACAGAATATAGCGTTTCATTTTTTGACATACTTTCCGCATATCAATGATTGCAAGACAATCACAAGCAGTGGCGCTTACCAGGTTGACCTAAACATGTTTTGCAGTGAAAAACATTTGCCGAGGCTCTGGTCAGCCCCTCCTCTTCGGATGTTGACTTGCAAGATCTACCGGAGGAAAAAGAGGCCTGACTTTGTCTGAGCTCAAGGGATATGAAGGGATCTTGGCACTCCAGAATTTCTGATCATGACTCATGATGGCATCCAGAAGTTGGTCGGTGTTCAGAAATTTGCTCAAAATGATAATTTCATGATGTGATGTCCCACAACACTCCTTGGAGAATCTCCGATTCTACAGGCGACCTGTCTTTCCGATGGCGACAACAGCACGGTTGACGATGAGCAACAGGCCCATTGGGGGGCTCTGGTCGCGGGAGTCAAAGCACCCAGACAGGGAGTCAACAGTTGGAGAAAACTGGTGGACGCAGCAGAAATATTGTTATGGTGTTTGCTGATTGTTTGCTGAAAGTTGCGTAATCATACATGCTGGGGCTGCTTCCATCTGACAATTGAGGCCCATTGAGGCCCTTCAGATTGGCATTGTTCGGAACTGACTCCGACTCTGAGGTGCAGGCAGAAACTGACGCAATTCATCCGCTTCCAACGTTGCTGGGTTCCACACCGTTGCCATCACTTTTGAGCTCTGCGCCACTGTATGGCAAGTGGGGGTCCCTGGCAGAATTTTTCAGACTACTGAGAGCTCAGGAGTGAACCAAGTTCCTTTCAGCGGCTACCTTCCAGAATGATGGTTGACCGAGGCTGACTGTATCATTGTGATGCTGATTTTGGAGTAGGGCTTAAAGTCACTGATCAAAAACATGTTAAATATGTTAAAACATGTTATAACATGTTATAATATGTTCAATGATTTTGGAACGGATTCATAGCAGAATGGGTTTGTCAAGAGTGGACACCATGCCAAAGCAATGATTGATATGATTGCTCAACTATGGCAAGGACCAAGGACTTGAAACCATCTCGGATATGCCATAGCAATCCATAGCAGGGATGCCAGCAGAAAATCTCACCATCCTGGGACCCTGTGCCACGACTTGAAGTGGTTCCCAGTGGACTGCTGAATTGATGACTTTTGAAATCCGTGGACTCAGTGATTTTGGCAATCGACTTTTCCCATACTTTTCCCATGGACCCAGGTCTATTAAGGACAAGTTCAAGTTTGCGAAGACTACGAACAAGGCCGTCTAGTCTCGCCTTCCATCTTGATGATGATGATGTTGGTAGCCTGTGACGATAGGATGACTGGCAAATTTTTTGCGGCTTTTTGCGCCTTTTTCGGCATGGCTTCAGTTGTAAGATTGATCGAAATGTCCTTAGACATAGAATGATAATAAATGATATAGATCATTATAGATCTAGAGGGGTCCCTGGAAGAAATTTGTTGCCAAAGACGTTGCTGATGTCGGCTGATGTCGGCACCTTGAGGTTGAAAAGTCTGAGCCTGCACTCGAAGCGGTTCCCCAGTGAAACTATGCATGCTTTCAAGGCACTGTTCGCATGCAACAGGCCGGGGCATTCATGGGGAGAGATGCTGGAGCTTGAGGATTCAGCACTTGGGACAAGCAGTTTCTTGATGATTTTAGCTATTTCACGCTGGCACACGCACTGTGATATCAAAGACCCAGTCATTTGATAGATGCAGTGAGTCAGGAGTCAGCTCGTGGGGCACAATCAGACTGTGCCCACTTGAAGAGACTTGAATACCAGGTTGCAAAGTAGTTTTAGTTTTGCAATCGTTGACACTGGTACTTATTAAAACTTTGAGTTGACATTCAAGGAGTATGTTGTTTGACAGTGTGCTCAGCTGTTTCCCCCATCAGCTTTGCTTCTTTGCTGGATGTAAACACTGATAAACACTGGTACCCGGTACCATCAGTGTGATTGAACAAGGCGTATATATATATATATATAATATATATATATATATATGTTGTGAATGTTCAACATCATTGCACTTCTTGTCTTACAATCCAATCAAAGGGTCAACAACCAGAGTTCACATCCATAGCACATGCATGGCTCAGGAGTGCCCATAGGGTAAGGTGAGGGAGGGTCATTTGCTTCCGTGTGTTTTAGCCATAGGCTTTGTGCGAGGCCGCACTTACTGCTTTGGACCAGGGGTCCCCAAAAATCCATAGGAGCACTTTGCATCCAGCCGTTGCCTTGAGTTTGGATAACTCTTGTTGCCTCGGGGTCGATCCCCGACTTGCACCGTGATCAGACTTGTGGCCTGGAAGGGAAAAACAATCTGAGAGCGCCGTGGTGGACTGGGAGGAGGACATCCGTTGCCAGTGTTGCCAATCACACTGGTAGCGGAGCTCAGCGAGCTCACGCTGAGGATCCAGGGAGGAGGGCATGCCTGAGACAAGTGATGGCTCAGATGGGGCTGGAACGTCCAACCTAGTTCCGAACCAGCTGGCCAATCTTGTCCCAACCTTTGACCCATCGAAGGATGAGATCGTAGACTACACCAAGAAAGTTCAACTGCTGATGAACATGTGGCCTGAGGGTAAGTGGACCGAACTTGCCACCCGTCTCATTTTGGGATGTACAGGAACTGCATTTCAGAAGCTGCAATTGCACAGTACCGAACTGACCAACAATGACAAGAAATCGATTCAACGCCTGATCGAACTCCTCGGAGGCCAGTGGGGTCAGATTCCATTAGAGCGCAAATATGAAGCTGCAGAAAAAGCCTTGTATCGCCTGTCACAAAAGAGTGACGAAACCAATGATAGCTACCTGGCCAGAGCCGATGTGGCCTGGCAAGAACTCATGACCAAGGAGATCAAGCTGGAAGATTTGCAAGCTTACATTACTTTGCGTGGATCAGGCCTCAGTGGTGAAGACAAGAAACGAGTTGTGATCGACAGTGAAGCCAGTGAAGATGGGAGGCTCACCATGAAACGTGTGTCAGCCGCAATCCGTATGCTTGGTGCTGGATTTTTCCAAGAGGTAACATCAGGAAAGAAGCCTAGCCGACTGAAAACGTATGATGCTGCCATGATCATGTCCGACAGTCCTGACCAGGAGGACATGTCGAACACCCTGCATGCAGAGACAAGTGAAGAAATGTGTGAAGATGATTTTGTTGAGGCCCTTTTCCAAGAAGGTGACGAGGACGCCATCCTCATTGCGGACTTCGAAAATGCTGCTGCCGATGTCATCCAACAGGATGAGGATCTTGCCTCGGCATTCAATGCCTATACCGAGGCTCGAAAACGTCTCAGCGACAAAGTGAAGTCCCGGGGTTTCTGGCCGTTGTCAAAAGGGAAATATAAGGGTTCCCACAAAGGAGTCAAGGGAAAGTTCCAGAAGGGACACCAGTCCAACAGAAAGTCTTTGCAGCAGAGGATTTTGACCTCAGCATGTAGGCTTTGCGGAAAGATCGGCCACTGGCGTGCCGAATGCCCCAACCGATCCGATGCATCCGGTGCCAGCCGACCTCAAGCTCCAACGTCCTTTGTCCAGGTTCAAGGTGGTCAAGACAGTCTGCCGTTAGAGTTCCTGCAAGTGCCGTCATTGGAGAGCACGATGGATGAGCCTCAATTTCATGATAGCATGTGTTTTACGTGTTCGCATGTTGAAACATATCATGAATCCTCCAAAGATAGGCTGAAAAGATCACTGTCTTCATGGAAACAATCATGCATGCGAGTCAACCGTTTTCACGGCATCAGGAATGAGCTGAGATCGAATCGCATGTCCGTCCAAGAGCCCAGAGATCGAAGCCTTGGTGACACTGAGAGTGAGGATCATTTGACCTTGTTTGCAACACACAGCAGCCTGGGAGTAGTCGATTTGGGTGCCACTAAAACAGTCATAGGAAGTCAGCTTGTGCCAGGGTTACTCAAGGGTTTAAGTCCTGAAGCACGTCAAACTGTACGCCGATGTCCATGTAAGTTGACTTTCCGGTTTGGTAACCAAGGGGTTTTACAAAGTGAACAAGCCCTAGTGATTCCAATTCATGGTCTGTTGCTTAAGGTGGCCGTAGTACCCGGATCTACTCCTTTCCTTTTGTCGAACACCCTTTTGAGAGCGATTGGGGCAGTGATTGATACTAGCCGTCACGTCATTCATGCTACCAAGATTTCCAAGACCATACCCATTCAGCTCACCGAGAAGGGTTTGTTTCTTTTGGACCTCAATGACCTGATGGACGCGACCGGGTCCACACAGGTAGCCGAGACACATCAGGTATCAACCATGCCAAAAGAGTGTACAGAGCCTGCTGCCGCTGTTGCATCGACCGATGCGGAGACGACCATCCATGATCAGTGTGCCAACAACATGACAATGCCATCCCAAAGTTCACGCAACAGGTTTCCACGTGATAACTTAACACAAATAACTTCAAATGATGCCGACCAGTTCACACCATTTAACATAACCCGGTCAAATTCATGCCAAGCCCATGATCAAAGCCTTGACCAAAGGATCGAAAGTGAAAAGAGATGTACAGAAGCGATGCATCCGGCAGATCCCAAAAGCTCAAAGCACACCCGTTTTGCCCAGAGTTTCGAAGTTCCCAAGCGTGATCGCCATGAGCCTCAGCGATCGCTTGAAAGCTCTCCAGATTCCCAGTGCTCCCGAGAAGTACAACTTCGACCACCTCAGCATGAAGAATCTCGAAGAGTCGACCATCGACTTCGGACAAGCCCATCGGGGCAAAACCTATCTGGAGATGTGGAATCGTCACCAGGACTGGATCGGATGGTTCGTGAGCCATTACGAGAAGTCAGGCAAGGAGAGTCACCAGAAAGTGATCCACTTCATTCAGTTGAAGATCGAGCGAGCGGAACTCACAGGGGAAGGGATTCCACAGCATGCCGGACCGAAGATGAGCCACCGGAAGCCCAAGATGATGGCCAAGGCGGCCTGCCGCAAGCCACAAATGCCTGCGGAGATTCCAATTCCCGAGATGGAGGAGGAAGAAGATCACTTCGAGTTTCTGCCGGAAGCCGAGATGGACGCCCAGAGTGTGGCTCTCACGGAGAACATGCAGCCCCTCGAGAACCGTGTGGATCAGATGGAAGCTGTTCTGAGCCGCATCCTTGCTCACCTGGAGCACAATGTGGAATCTCAGTAGATGCCTGTCCATGCTGGGCCTACGGTCTCCATGCCGGAGACATCGATGAGTCAGGAACATCCCAGGAAAAGTTGACACATGAAACAAATGTGGAAAGAAAACAGTTTCAAAAGTTTGTTGATCTCATTTCCCATGAACTTGAAACTTGTCAAAGAAGGGTTGAATGTTCCGGTTCCAGAATCGATGTTTTAGAAGTGTTTTGTGGACCACAAAGCCAACTGACCCATCAGTGCCAGCAGCTGGGATATCGAGCCGTCAGATTTGGCCTTGCTGAAGGGGATCTTCAAACAGAAGAGGGTCGCAACCGGTTATTTGAGGTGTTGATCAAGCACCGCCCAAAGCATGTATGGTTTAGCCCAAAATGCGGTCCATGGAGTGGTTGGTCAAATCTTAATGGAAGTAGGTCGATCCAATCATGGGATGCTCTTCAACAAAGCCGGTTACAACACCTTGATCAAATTGCTTTGGGAATTGTACTCCTGAGATATCAACGTAGTCAAGGGAACCACTTTCATTGGGAACAACCACAAAATTCCCAAATGTTGAGGTTGCCATACCTACAGGAGGTCCGTCAGCATTTGATTGCACTGGAGATCGACTTGTGCACGGCAGGTGAGGTGATTTGATCGATCCTGACACCAAGTTGCATATGCGGAAAGCCCTTACAATCATGACGTCGTCAAAGAGCCTTTTCCATGACATGTGTGGTTTGAATGTTCCGGAAAACATGAACATCAACAGATTGAGGGATCATGCCACGTCAATGGAAAAACCATGAATCGTTCCAGCTTTTCCGAAAACTATCCAAGAAAGTTTGCAAGAAGGGTCGCCAAGTGTTTATGCAAAGTTCGAAGTCCCAAAGAATAACCATACCGGTGGCAGGAAGAGCAGGAGCTTTGGTCTTGGACACTTGCAGGTGCCGATGTGACCCAGGAGCGAAATGCCAAACGCCCCAAAATGGGGCTCCAAGCAAGACTGAATAAGAGTCGAGCACGGCCCATTGCAGACATACCATGGGGAAAACGCGCCAAAATCACTGGGAAGACCACCACACTGAATGCCCAACAGAAATGGAAAGATGTTTTTGACAAAATTCTGAAGGAAGTTCCCAGGGTTGGTAAGATAGTTATCAATGATCCTAGTATACTTCATGAGTTAGCCGAACTCATCCAAGACAAAAGGATCATTCAGGTTGTGGCATGTCGAGGAACAGACCGCACGATTGCACCAATCCAACCACTTCAGAAGGGTGAAGCACCTTTTCGTCGTAGCATTTTCATTGAACGGTCATCAGGGGATTTGAAGGCTGACGAAGAATGGGAAGCCTGGGAAGATTTAGCGAAGCGTCAACTTATTCGACCTGGCCATTCGTGTCGATTGAATATAACAGTCTTTGCTTGCAATCTCCCTCGAGAACCTGTGGCAGCAGCATCTCGGACAGATGTACAGCAGCCGCCAAGTAATTCAGACGTGCCCACCGTGGTCGAGGCACCAAACTCTGAAGGGCCCACAAGTCTCAATCCCACCAGTGACATGACCGAAGCCCAAGAAGCCGACTTGAAATCAGACCAACAGACGCCGCATTTCCGAAGTTTGCCAAAAGGGGAACAACAAGCTCTTATCCGAGCCCATAAGAATCTGGGACACCCCCATCCTGAAAAGTTCAGCAGCATCATCCGCCAACAGGGTTTCCGTCCTGAGGTAGCTCGTGCAGCTTTAGAAATGCGATGCTCGGTGTGCCAATCCCAGAGTCGTCCCAAAGGGGCAACACCTGGAAAGTTGCGGGATCACCTTGATTTCAATGATCGCATCAGTGCCGATGGTTTTACATGGTCAAATGGAAGAGGTCAGGGTTTTCATGTTTATCACTTTGTCGATTGGTCCACAAGTTTCCAGGTAGCAAACATCGCGCCCTCGAGGGCATCCGAAGCAGCGATTGACAGTTTTGCACAGTCGTGGCTCATGTGGGCCGGAGCACCAAGTGAACTGATCATTGACCCAGGAACCGAGTTCAATTCCGAACCATTCACAAACTTCATTCAAGCAAACAACATTCGCATGACAACCACCAGTGTAGAAGCCCATTTCCAAAATGGCAAAGCCGAAAAACATGGCGACATACTGCAGAACATGTTGACCAAGTATGACAAAGAACACCCAATCAACACCTACTCGGATTTGAAACACGGTCTATGGTGGTGTGTTCAAGCAAAGAACGCATACAGCATTCGCAAGGGGTACGCCCCAGAGGTGCTAGTCCTGGGTAAACACACCAGATTACCAGGCTCAGTATGCAGCGATGAGCTACTACCGGCACACATGCTGGCCGATGCAGATACTGCTCAGGGAGTGCAATTTCGATTGCAACTGGCACGCCGAGAAAGTGCACGTCGTGCGTTTGTGCAAGCGGACAACGATGCCGCCCTCCGAAAAGCCATCCTCCGTAAATCAAGGGGCACCCCAAAACACTATGCACCTGGTGAATGGGTAATGGCATGGCGGGAAGGTAAAGGGGCAAATCCTAGTCAATGGGTAGGGCCTATGAAAGTCGTAGTCCATGAGGATGCACAGACCATATGGGTCACAATGGCGAGCAAATTGCACCGAGCAGCGCCCGAACATGTCAGGCCAGTTTCAGCCATGGAAGCCAGAGACATAGTGATTTTTCCGAATGAACCATCAGTTTCCACCATCGCCCAACAGATTCCACGAACCCACATGCCACAGTCAAACAATAATCCCATGCCTGACATGTCACTGCCAGACTCCACTGAAGTAACCCCATCACCCAATAACCCCAATAACACCAGTAACCCTAATTTATCAATAATTCTCACTCAAATAATCCCGATGATGCATCCGAACAACAGCCTGATGCTGAACCCGGCGAGGCCAGTAATAATCCCTCACCTACAGGCAGCCAACACGGTACCATGCCAGAACTAGACCCTGTAAGGGATTGTGAACAAGGGGAGATAGCCCAGAATACTCCCCTTCCTGATGAAACCGAAGATGACGACCTGATATGTGAAGGTCTCCACTGCATAGACCAAGAACCCGAATCCTTTGAACTCCACACCAACCAAGCATGGCGGTGTGAGGTCCTGCTCACCGAAAGCGATATCCAGGACTGGAAGAGAGAGGAAAATCCTTTCGAATGTTCGTTTCTTGCCACGGCAGCGAAGCGCCAGAGGTCGGAAGTGAAACTCTCGACACTGGACCAGGGTGAAAAGGCAGAGTTTCAAAGGGCAAAAGACCAAGAAATACAGAACTGGTTGAAAACAGGAACCATATCAAAAATACTCCGACATCAAGTACCACAAGATCAGATCCTAAGATGCAGATGGATTCTCACGTGGAAATCAATTGATGATGAAGAGAAAGAAAAACTAAAATTGACCAAAAATGTCAAGGCAAAAGCCAGACTTGTCATTTTAGGATACCTTGATCCCAAAATTGATGAAGTGCCACGAGATTCACCCACACTTGGAAGACACTCCAAAATGCTTCTACTTCAGTTGATTGCATCAAAAGGGTGGTCACTCAGATCTTTTGATATTAAAGCCGCGTTTTTGCAGGGGAAAAATCAAAAGGATCGAATCCTTGCCATAGAACCGGTACCTGAGATTATCAAAATGATGGGATTGTCACCCCAAGAAATTTGCAAACTGGAGAAAGGCGCATATGGTTTGGTGGACGCTCCATTTATGTGGTTCCAAGCAATCCTTGAAGAACTTTTGGGTTTAGGGTTTCAACAGTCACCATTTGATCCATGCTTGTTCATCCTCAGAGATTTCAACAGTGGACAACCCGATGGTATCCTAGGACTTCATGTGGACGACGGATTGTGTGCCGGAAATGAAAGGTTTCTCAAAGTACTGGACCAGCTGGAAAAGAAGTATCCGTTTGGATCAAAGAGGATTTCCCAATTCACTTTCACTGGAATTGACATGTCTCAAACTACCAATGGCAATATTCATCTATCGCAATCCAAGTATGTAACTGCAATCGACCCAATTAAAATTTCACTTGACCGCAGAAGACAACTAGAAGAGAAAATCACTGAGGAAGAAAGACAGCAACTCCGTGCGTTGATCGGCAGCCTCCAGTACGCATCCGTGCACACACGTCCTGACTTATCCAGCAGACTCAGTTACTTACAATCTTCCATCAACAGTGCCACCGTTGAGACACTTATCAAGGCCAACCAAACCCTCCATGAAGCCAAGAAACACCATGATGTCACTATCAAAATACAAAGCATCCCCATTCCTGATGTAAGGTTTCTTGCATTCTCAGACGCATCCTTTGCTTCAAAGGGAAACCCCAATTCCCAAACAGGTACCCTCATAATGGCGACCCATAAAGACATTGGTCATAATACTACATGTCCAGTGAGTCCTATTTCGTGGGGAAGTAAAAAGATTCAAAGGGTGGTCACGAGTACACTTGCAGCTGAGACGACATCACTGGGGACCGTGCTGGATCAATTGTCATGGATCCGTTTGTGCTGGGCGTGGATGTTGGATCCCAAAGTGCCATGGAAGAATCCAAAACAAGCCTTCAAAGGCTTACCAGAAACGTATACCACTGCAACTCTCAAAGCCCAACAACTTCCCGAAAGTTTTGCTGCAACTGATTGCAAAAGCCTGTTCGATCTCATCACCAAGACAGCCACACCAAGCTGTGCAGAGTTCAGAACCCAATTAACTGCGCGTGCCATCAAAGATCTCATTGCTGAGGGAGTGTCATTGAGGTGGGTCCATTCCGGAGCACAACTTGCAGATGCGTTGACAAAGATAATGGAAACAAATTTCCTTAGAGAGACTCTGAAATGGGGACACTACAAATTACACGATGAACTTGAGGTCTTGAAAAATCGAGCAACTGCTCGAAATCGGCTGCGATGGTTCAAGGGAGATTCCTCTGACCATACCTCTGGTCCGTGCAATGATGCTTGTTTTCTAGAAAGTTTTGACTTTTTGGGAGTGTGAATGTTCAACATCATTGCACTTCTTGTCTTACAATCCAATCAAAGGGTCAACAACCAGAGTTCACATCCATAGCACATGCATGGCTCAGGAGTGCCCATAGGGTAAGGTGAGGGAGGGTCATTTGCTTCCGTGTGTTTTAGCCATAGGCTTTGTGCGAGGCCGCACTTACTGCTTTGGACCAGGGGTCCCCAAAAATCCATAGGAGCACTTTGCATCCAGCCGTTGCCTTGAGTTTGGATAACTCTTGTTGCCTCGGGGTCGATCCCCGACTTGCACCGTGATCAGACTTGTGGCCTGGAAGGGAAAAACAATCTGAGAGCGCCGTGGTGGACTGGGAGGAGGACATCCGTTGCCAGTGTTGCCAATCACAATATGTATATATATATATATATGTATATATATATAAGACAAATCCATGGTACCATCGTTGGTGATGCAACGATGTAGTGTCTTCATTTTTCATACCTTCTCATAGCCAACTTCTTAGATTTTCTCTCGCTGAACTTTGTCTTGAATTGCTCTGCTCGAGCAGGCCAAATGGACTGAGTGAGTGATCGGTGTGACTGAGCAGGAATTCTGATGGTAAAAAGGAAAGAGTGTTTTGCTGTTGAAGGGGGTGATGTCATGTTCATTGCAGAAAAAAATATGCCTATGGCCTATGGTTCGTCCTTGTCAGGGGACAGACCTGTGTTTGCGACCTCCCATTCACTTGACGGAAATTGGAAATCCCAATCCGACATGGGACCAAAACACGCCAGGACACCCAAGAACCTTGGCATGAGCGCATGTCAGTTTCAAGTTTGGCTTGGAGAGGTTTACAGAGTGCACTGAAGTAGTCTTGATATCGATATTTGTCAATGTTTAAGCTGAGCTCAAACTGGTCCCTTCACACACTTTTGACTTTCCATCTCCAGACATTAAACAGATTAAATTAAACATGTCATTTTGCCATCAAATTGTCATCAAACATTGGGTTCAAAGAATGGCATGATGCATCCCAGCATGGTTTGGGCCGTCTGGGCCGTCTGGGCCCTTGGTGGAGGCGATGAAAGCTGGCAAGAGCCGCAAAGAAGCAGGTGATTTGGCTATGAAGGCTCTGTGGCTCCGGTTTTTGATGTGATTTGATTGTCCCACGGCAAGTTGTCACAGCTGGATACTTTAATAACAACATGCACCTCATCTAGAAATGGGGAAGCTGAAGAATTACAGCTTGTTTCAGTGCAGTATATCACGAAAGTGTATCCTGTGCGATGTCCGCAAGCGGGGATTCTGGTAATTATGCCGTGTGCCCTAAGTATGCGGCACATAGTTTTACCCAAGAAAAGCCTCAGTGAACAATGATGAAGGAAACAAAATGCTCCCACAGGCTTCAAACCCGCTCCCTTTGCCTCCGCTGCTTGGTTCCTGTTTTGCAGTCACACATTTGCGCTCGGTGTCCTTCCCTGGGCTGCATTTTATGTGTTCGCATGTGTTGCCTTTGGTTCAAGACGCCGAGCAACTGCCGGCGAAATCGTTTCGGCACCAAGCAATTTTTGGAGCATTTTCTGAAGCTCTACAGGGCCGCGGCCTCAACGTGTCGGTAACGTGTCGGTAACGTGTCGGAGCCAGCTGTTTTCGGCCAGCATTTCTCCACTGAGGCCATGGCGTGTTGTGAACCTTTTGGTGGTCCTCAAAAGATCAAATCTCAGGAGAAAAATGACCAAACTTGCGGGTTGATATGTGGTATGACATGGTATGACCATGTATGACCGTACCCATTGAATCAAACAGATGGTTTCAGTTTTCTTGTTGCAGTTCATGTTCTACCCCTGGGATCATGATGTCAATGATGTCCAATTGACTACGTTCTTTTGGAGGCGTAAATGCCAACATACAATCCCCTGTGTCTTTGCCTTTGGTTTTCAGGAGCTGAAAGGAGAGGCAGAAATCATGGATACCAGACGATTGGAAAATGCGGCAAGCTCTGCGCGTTTTCGCACTGGAGAGAATCTATGTCATTTGTTGTACGCTGATAAACCAGGAATAACCACCAGGCTTCGCCATGGCATGCCGTAACATGCCGTAACCACATGGCTTTGACGGCAGGAGTTTGATACATCATTGGCATTTCGGATATTTCGGGGCAGGAAGTCATCGGAGCGCACGCTGCCAGGTTTGGAGATTGTACAAGAAAGAAAAGTCCCTTTCAGCTCGGAGCTCAGCTGGCTTGACTTGTGGCTTAGCTGATGCTATCTGATGCTGGCACCTCCAGCTAGACGATGCCAGGTTTGGTATGGTTTGGTCGGCACAGTATGGCACAGCCCATTGTTGCCACTATGTCCACGTATGTCCACGTGTTGCAAGTGCATTGACCTTTTGAGGATCTCAGTTCCTTTCAAGAAGATATTGAGGAGAATGAGGAGACTTGAGTGGAGCATGTGAAACACGCGGAGCAACCGTGATAGTTTGAAGATGCTGCTCTTGGTACAACCGCATAGCAATCTCCTCTATTCCTCTGTGACAATGTCTGGTGGAGGACTTCCCGCTCATAGAATTGCAAGACTAATTAAAGGTCCACTTTGAAATAGGAAGTGTCTAGACTGTAGAAGGCCTCCACTGAACCTCATCTTCACATCTTGTGGTGTAAGCTGAAGTCAGGACCAGCTGGAAGTGTTTTTTCGAAAGAAGGCTCAGGATGCCATCGGAGAGAAGCTTTGACCTCAGCCCTTGCATTTGTCTTAAAAGCTTCACATAGTCATGAGTGTGCTGTTTCATCACCACAAGTTGAACCCATTTGGTTTGTTGAAATTCTGCGTGCCATTTGGATCCATTATCATCATTAACCTCTCAAAATGATTGACCCGGAAGGCATTGACTCGGATTCTTTTGGTCTGTCAAAATGACCAACCTTTGTGGGTTCATTGGTACCACCGGGCTGTCAGATGGTCAGATCTTTTGGACGCCCCTTGCGTGGAACTTGTGCAAGGTTGAACTTCACCCAAGTACGCTTTGACCTCTCAGAGCAGCCCGGCGGAGCTAATGATCAAAGGAAGTTTAGGGGGAGAAACTTCCGTGTTACGGACTTTTAGAATGCCAGGGAAAGAGTTAGTCAAAGAAAGAGTTAGCAAAGAAAGAGTTCGTCAGGGAAAGATTTAGTCAAAGAAACAGTTAGTGAGGGAAAGAGTTAGTCAAAGAAAGAGTTAGTGAGGGAAAGAGTTAGTCAAAGAAAGAGTTAGCAAAGAAACAGTTAGTCAGGGAAAGAGTTAGTCAAAGAAAGAGTTAGTGAGGGAAAGAGTTAGTCAAAGAAAGAGTTAGCAAAGAAACAGTTAGTTAGGGAAAGAGTTAGTCAAAGAAAGAGTTAGTGAGGGAAAGAGTTAGTCAAAGAAAGGGTTAGCAAAGAAACAGTTAGTCAGGGAAAGAGTTAGTCAAAGAAAGAGTTAGTGAGGGAAAGAGTTAGTCAAAGAAAGAGTTAGCAAAGAAACAGTTAGTCAGGGAAGAGTTAGTCAAAGAAAGAGTTAGTGAGGGAAAGAGTTAGTCAAAGAAAGAGTTAGTGAGGGAAAGAGTCAGTCAAAGAAAGAGTTAGTGAGGGAAAGAGTTAGTCAAAGAAAGAGTTAGCAAAGAAACAGTTAGTCAGGGAAAGAGTTAGTCAAAGAAAGAGTAGTGAGGGAAAGAGTTAGTCAAAGAAAGAGTTAGCAAAGAAACAGTTAGTCAGGGAAAGAGTTAGTCAAAGAAAGATTTAGTGAGGGAAAGAGTTAGTCACAGAAAGAGTTAGCAAAGAAAGAGTTAGTCAGGGAAAGAGTTAGTCAAAGAAAGAGTTAGTCAAAGAAACAGTTAGTCAGGGAAAGAGTTAGTCAAAGAAAGAGTTAGTGAGGGAAAGAGTTAGTCACAGAAAGAGTTAGCAAAGAAAGAGTTCGTCAGAGAAAGAGTTAGTCAAAGAAAGAGTTAGTCAAAGAAAGAGTTAGTCAGGATATATGAGGTAGTCAAAGAAAGAGTTAGCATGAGTTAGCAAAGAAACAGTTAGTCAGGGAAAGAGTTAGTCAAAGAATGAGTTAGTGAGGGAAAGAGTTAGTCACAGAAAGAGTTAGCAAAGAAATTGTTCCCTCACTGTAAATGGGATTGCAAGTGGTGCTGGTGGAGGAGTTGCCGATGGAGTTTTGGAGGAAGTCTCGCACGAAATGCGTTTTTTGAGAGATAGCAGATGAACGAAACCCTATGTTTTTCCATACAAAGTCCGTCCCCGAACCTCGATGATCTACCTCTGCGGTGCGACGGTTGCGAGACGGTCTCGTGTGCGGTCGGATCATTCTCGGATCATGTTCGGATCATGTTCGGATCGGTTCCGCATTGTAAATGGGGTTTCACCTGTGTTTCGTGCATTTGCGGTCGACAGAATTCCATTGTGATTTGTAACTGTAGGATCGTTTCCGCAATGTAAATGGGATTGCAAGTGGTGCTGGTGGATGAGTTGCCGATGGAATTCCATTGTGATTTGCAACTCTAGGATCGTTCCCTCACTGTAAATGGGATTGCAAGTGGTGCTGGTGGAGGAGTTGCCGATGGAGTTTTGAAGGAAGTCTCGCACGAAATGCGTTTTTGAGAGATAGCAGATGGACGAAACCCTATGTTTTTCCATACAAAGTCCGTCCCCGAACCTCGATGATCTACCTCTGCGGTGCGACGGTTGCGAGACGGTCTCGTGTGTGGTCGGACCATTCTCGGATCATGTTCGGATCATGTTCGGATCGGTTCCGCATTGTAAATGGGGTTTCACCTGTGTTTCGTGCATTTGCGGTCGGCAGAATTCCATTGTGATTTGTAACTGTAGGATCGTTCCCGCAATGTAAATGGGATTGCAAGTGGTGCTGGTGGATGAGTTGCCGATGGAATTCCATTGTGATTTGCAACTGTAGGATCGTTCCCTCACTGTAAATGGGATTGCAAGTGGTGCTGGTGGAGGAGTTGCCGATGGAGTTTTGGAGGAAGTCTCGCACGAAATGCGTTTTTGAGAGATAGCAGATGCACGAAACCCTATGTTTTTCCATACAAAGTCCGTCCCCGAACCTCGATGATCTACCTCTGCGGTGCGACGGTTGCGAGACGGTCTCGTGTGTGGTCGGATCATTCTCGGATCATGTTCGGATCGGTTCCGCATTGTAAATGGGGTTTCACCTGTGTTTCGTGCATTTGCGGTCGACAGAATTCCATTGTGATTTGCAACTGTAGGATCGTTCCCGCAATGTAAATGGGATTGCAAGTGGTGCTGGTGGATGAGTTGCCGATGGAATTCCATTGTGATTTGCAACTGTAGGATCGTTCCCGCAATGCAAATGGCATTGCGAGTGGTGCTGGTGGAGGAGTTGCCGATGGAATTCCATTGTGCTTTGCAACTGTAGGATCGTTCCCGCAATGTCTAGAAGGTTTCAAATGGTTCGGTGGACGAGCTGAGGACGTAATACCATTGTGTTTTGCTAGGGATTGTTGCTAATCGCATTGTAATGGCTGCGTGAACTTGCTGCAGCTTGATTCTTTCAGATTTTGCCTGCTTTCATTTTTTATTTAAATTCTTTATAAAAAACGCTTCAAAACTCAACTTTTTCTGCTCTGGCGTCGAGATCCGGTTTTGGAGCTACAATTTCCGACGCCGTTGCGCGTAGTTCTATTGTGTTTTGCAACTGAGTCTCTGCAGATCGCATTGTAATGGCTGCGTCAAAGTTGCTTTGTGCTGTGGCTGCATTTGTAATACTGTTGTGTTTTGCAGCTGGATCTCGTAAATCGTATTGGAGTGGCTGCATGACAGGCTGCGACAGTGATTTCTCAGCAGATTTTCTCCATTTTGGCGCTAGTGATTTTCCTTCTAAAAATCCTTTTAAAAAGTGCTTCAAAATCGTCTTTTTTTCGCTCTGGCGTCGAGATCCGGTTTTGGAGCTACAATTTCCGACGCCGTTGCGCGTAGTTCTATTGTGTTTTGCAACTCAGTCTCTGCAGATCGCATTGTAATGGCTGCGTCAAGGTTGCTTCGTGCTGTGGCTGCATTGGTAATACTATTGTCTTTTGCAGCTGGATCTCGTAAATCGTATTGGAGTGGCTGCATGAAGGCTGCGACAGTGATTTGTCAGCAGATTTTCTCCATTTTGGCGCTAGTGATTTTCCTTCTAAAAATCCTTTTAAAAAGTGCTTCAAAATCGTCTTTTTTTCGCTCTGGCGTCGAGATCCGGTTTTGGAGCTACAATTTCCGACGCCGTTGCGCGTAGTTCTTTTGTGTTTTGCAACTCAGCCTCTGCAGATCCTATTGCAATGGCTGCGTCAAAGTTGCTTCGTGCTGTGGCTGCATTTGTAATACTGTTGTCTTTTGCAGCTGGATCTCGGAAATCGTCTTGGAGTGGCTGCATAAAGGCTACGAAATAAATTTGTTAGCAGATATTCTCCATTTTGGCACTAGTGTTGTTTTTGTTGCACGTAGGTTTAGAGCAGTGTGAAGTGTGGGGCGTAAAGAGTGCAGTGTGAAGTGTGAAGTGTGAAGGAATCAGTGGGAAGTGAGAAGTGTGAAGTGTGAAGTGTGAAGTGTGGAGTGTGAAGTTTAAGTTTGGAGTGCGAAGCGCGCAGTGTGAGGTGTGAAGTGTGAGGTTTGGAGTGTGAAGGAAGCAGTGGGAAGTGAGAAATGCGAAGTGTGAAGTGTGAAGTGTGGAGTGTGAAGTTTCAAGTTTGGAGTGCGAAAAGTGCAGTGTGAAGTGTGGAGTGTGGAGTGTGAAGACTTTGCTTCGTCTCTCGCTGAAAAAATCAAACGGTTGTCGAGGGAAGGACACGGTCGGGACAGGTTGTCTTTGAACTATAGGTCATTTATGTTTGGGAAACTTCCGCCGCCGGCTTGCCCGGGTCTATGTTAGGATGATAGGGTTGGTTCGGGGGATAAAACATGATAAAACAATCAGTTATGAATGGCTGCGGCAGTTCGGAGATGTTTTTTTTTGATTAAAGAGAGTCTTCAGATCTCCAAGTAATTAACCTGTACTCCGGTGTACTCCTAGATTTCTGGCACCAGCAACCCCTTGTGGATCTAGACCATTCATGACATTTCTGGTTGTTATGACATGCTATGAAGTCTGTGGCCAGTTGATGAATGGCAGACCCTCTTCACAGCAATCTCCCACGACGGATATGGCTAAGGCAGCCCTGCGACTATGATGCTTTGCCCACCTTCCCCATCAGGCCGAATTTCGCAGGCACGCCTTCGCATGTGTTCCTGGTGGCCTTTGGACCGTGCTGTTTGGGGGTAGTTCTACGTAGCTATACGTAGCTTTTCAATGGTGGGTGCATTTGATTTGGATCATCTTCGGGCAGCAATTAAGTCCCCAGCAATTTATGGAACAACGGAAGTCAGCATAGCCGCTATGTGGTTCTGCCATTTCGACGAATTACGGTAGATATGGGTATGGGATGGTATGGGAATGAGTCAGACCCTCCACTTGCCATATTTTGGGGGGAAGAATTTGTTCAACGGTGTTTGATTCTATTTGATTCTCTCTTGCCTAGTCTTGACCGCCAGAATTCAAGAACGAGCTACAGCCAGCATCGCAATGTGTGGTCTTTGATGGGTGCCCAGAGGACTTTTCCTGACATGTCTCGTCATTTCCTTGTCATTTTTTGAATATCTTTTCCAGTGAAAAGGGCCACAAATTGGGTATACCCGGTATACCCTATACATCCCCACAGCCCTAAACTGTGGACAAAGCCAGCTTTTCTGGCACCAACAAGTTCGACACAGAGCTGCTTCAAGCTTATTGAAGCCGATCCAAGCTGAATGTCGCGAGGACCCATACCATCCTTCCAACACACCGATCTACCAGACCGCCACATTTGTTCAACCGCACCTTGGCTCACTGTGCAGGTGCCATTTTTTGGGTGGAAAACCCGGTGGTGTGGGATCAAGGAATGTCAAACAACTCACGTTGTGATCAGATGTGTATATACAGTGCCTACATATTCCATGAGATATAGTACACACATATACAGACTAGTTGATTTTTTTTTCATGTTCGCTCGCTCCATGATCTGCTCAATTGGCATAGTATCTATATATAATTAAATATAATTAATATCAATGGACGTTGCAGCGATTTGGCCGTGCGGCCCCAATCGGCCCCAGGTCCTCAAGTGAGTTTGGACCCTATGATTATTCCCGCTCGGGAAATCCCACGAGGCCTCCAAAAAGGATGGTGGAGAATCCCCTTGTGCAGGTGCCCAATCAACTCATCCCCCCCAATCAACTCATATCAACTCCAAGTATAGTCATAGAATATCATAGATACAGTGGATGGTTGCGAAATCCTGCACCAGTTGTTACCACGGTGGTAAACATCCCATGATTTATAGGGCTTCAAGCATCCTTTTGGTGCGGGATTTCGCAACCATCCACAATCCACACACAGTAGGATATGATAGGAGTTTATATATACTATCCAAGATATTGGAGATGATCAATTTTTCATGATCATGGGATCATGGTTTGAGAATCCACACCATGTGGTTCGGTAATAGTTGCATGACTTGAGATTGTTACAAAGAAGCTACGGGGGAGTTATGCAGGACTTACGCAAGTTTATTATATCTTTTTTGCAACTTTTTTATAAGTATGTTATAAGTTTTTTAACTATATTTATGGTATTTAGAAGCATTGGCTGAAAGAAACGCGATGGAAGCGAGGAAATGTGCACGCGTCGTTTTTTGAATAAAAAACAATGTGCCAAATCAAAATAAACCACAGCAGTCACACCGCCGCAGCTATTCAGAAAATACATGTGGTGCACAAAAGAATGCCACAGCAGTCACACCGCCGCAGTGATGGATGACTTCTTGCATTATTTTTTCGCTGGCGCTCAATGTAAGCAGATCAAGCGCTCACCATCTTGTCGCCACCATGCAGGCATGGTGTAGGGATTTTCCAAAGAAACGGACCGGCTCCAGTGATTGTTGGTGATATACCAAGCGCTGTGGCCATGTTTGAGTTCGACCTTGGATGCGCATAGAAGCCCTTCATGTCAAAGAATCTGTGCAGTTTATGAAAAATATTTGCGATGGGAAACAAGAAAAACGATCTGGAAAGTGCTGGAAAAGGAATGTTAGAAACAGTAGAAGGTACCAGCTCCAAGCGTTGCAGCAAAAATACTCCGTGTGAGCCATCTGTCAAGATCCATTGCAGGATGCCAGCAGCATCAGGGAAAATGAGCACATCGCCTGGTTTTGCAGTGCTATTGTAGACTTTGACGCCGGCAGCTGTCTTGTTCAAGATTGCAGTTGGCCGTTGCCATGTTTCCAGAATGGATTCTGAAGCTGCTTTCAAAGGAGATAAGAATTGTAGAGGCTGCAGGACTGGTGGCATATGTTCGGCCATCGTTTGTGCCTGGGAATGAAGCATCCGTGGCAGAAGCGCTGCAGCAAATCCGGCTTCGACTTTGGACACGAAGCGCTCAGCAAGGCCTTGCTTATAACATTTGTGCTTTGATTCCATGGGCTTGCAAGACAATGCAACACCCAATTTGAGCCACGAATCTGGTAAGTGAAGCCTGTGGTGATGCTTCGGGCGGCAGCACTGCGCAGTGTATGCTGCCGAGAATTTCAGCTGATGTTCTGTCTGCAATCTTTGCAGCTTCGCGACATGGTCAGGGGTGATTTTCCTCCACATATAGACTAATTTCCTGATCTCCATCGCGATTTCTGACAAAGTTCTGAAGCTGTCCAATGGCAGACGCAAAGAGTCAACATTGACAACCAGCATCTCTGCATACCAGCGCATCAGAGGCAGTACGCTTTCACATTGTTCTGATTGGCCTTTATAAGTATCGCCATTCCACATTTTCGGAGTCCACAAAGATTTCATGTAGCCAACTCTGCCGTGGCTTGAAACTTTTGGCCCTTCCCACTGGGACTCCAAGCACACTGTACGCAAATCTTCTAATTTCAAATCGGTTGCTTTGGAGATGGCATGCCAGAAGAGACAAAGCTCTTGATTTGCAACGCCGTTGCTGAAGTAATTGTGCATGCTATCCAAGCAAACATCACTTGGCCGCAATCGCGGGCGAAGGCTGGCATCAAACAAGATTGATTGTGGGACATAGGTGATACCATAGCTCTTTTCCAGCTGCTCACGCATCTTTACATTCAGATGAAGAATCCGTTCGGCGATGTGGTCGCAGCATGCCCAAATCGTGGCATCGCTTGCCATTTCGAATCTGCTCACATCGTGCTCGGAAATGTCTCGGAAACGGTCGTCTGACAGCCCACTGTCTTTTTTGAGGATGTTCTGACACCACAAGCAAGGCTTGAGACCGCTGCTTCCCTTGATGGCCAACGTACTCTGCAGAGCTGCTAAGTCGGAAATGAATAAGGCTTTTGTTTTCTGCTTGTACCACATTGGCTCGTCATTCCTGATGTGGTCATTTTGTAAAATCTCAAGACATCAAGACAGGTACGGTATATAGGGAAATAAGTATACCGATGGAAACTGAAAAGCATTATAGCCGAGAATCAATCGAACAGCGAAGCCAGTGAGATACTCATCACGGAGAACATGTTCCACCAATGCGCTCATGGCCTTTGCCAAACCACCATCCACATGGTCGCAAGTGGAATGCTGAATCAAGCCAATGCAAAGCCACATCTCCTCTTGGTGCAGCCATTTTCCTAGCTCCAGCCAGCTGAAATATATCAGGGTTGCTTTCATCTTCTTGTGAACTGCTAATACGTTGCCCGCTTGGGCTTCGTCGTGGTAAATCAAGGGTGACAGCAAGTTGCCACATTGGAGCAGACGCTCCTTCAACAGACCAGAGAGGGCTGGCATTCGACAGCCAATGAAGCGCAACAACTTTGGCATGTTTGCAACTGGAAAAGCCTCTGGAAGCTCTCTCTTCGAAGGCAGATGCAAGACATCAAAGCACTGACTTTGCTCTAGTGCTTCTTCGACATGTTGGCCAAACTGCCTTGAAGATAGCGATGATCCTTCAGGTGGCTGTGCCAAGTTCCAGATCAAACGGGTCGCTCTTTCAGAGGCACCTTTCACAGCAATAGCTGCGCTCACATTTCCAAGTACAGTCTCATCACATTGCTTTCGCTTCCGGGGCATGCAAAAAAGTTGTTACATAATGTCTGAAGCATGCTAAGAGGAACTCTGAAGCAAGACATGCATGTCATGCGTCATGGTACCTCCATGGGGTAGTGAAAGCCTCTGGAGAAACGGTTCAATGAAGTATTGCTGTCTTGGTCATGCTTACCTTATAGAAACACGGTAAAAGCTGAAGGAACAAATGTTGACAAGGCATCTGAGCATGTCTTGCACAGCAGGCACACCGCCGCACAATTGAATCAATTTCCCAACATGTCAAAAGAAGACAAGTCTAGTCTTGTGATCACACGGCATCCATGGAAAAAAGTAATTGTGGCATGGAGGCTGCACACTATAGAATGCCAGGCGGCTTTTCGCACGGAAACTCGAAGAGCACAGCGGAGGAAGCTGCATAAACTGACTCCAGACATATGTGAGCCTTGCCAAAGATATCACCCCCTGGCAACGCATACGCTGGCTTCGCATGCGTATGGTTGAAACACCAAACCCCTAAATATCTTTTAAGCAAACACCTATAGCACATCTACTTCTGAGCACGCTTCTTTGCACATGCCTTTGGCCGCAGCTTTGCTGCAGCATTCTGCTCGTTCACATTGCGTACCTGCACTCGGAAATCGGCCATCAATGCCTGGGCAGCTTTCGTCTCAGTCATGAAATGGGCCTTGTTGAAGGACAACACTTCATGCCCATCAAAGTTCTGCTTGTTCTGAACCTTGTGCACCACAGATGTGCACTCAGCCTGCCACTTCTCCATTTTCTCCAAGGCTTCGGCAACTGCATCTGCCAGTTCGTCATGAAACTTGTCTTTGCCTTTCTTCTCAATGGCAGCTGTCGCGGCCTTCAAGTTGTTCACCAGGCTCGACAGCGGCCCCAAGCTCTTGCTGGCCAAAGTGTGCGCGCTCTTCATGGCTTTCTCGTTTTCTCGAGCCTGCTTCTTCTCCATGGCTGCCTTTTCGCGAGCTTCTTGTTTCGCACTCTTTGCGCCGGCAGTCTTGGTAATTTTCACTGGCTCCTCTTCACTGTCGGTCGGGATGATAACACAGACTTCTGCAGACTTTTGAGAAGACGTAACAGGTTCGGCATCCTGGGCTGGTGACTTCTTGGATCCACTTGCCTTGCTCTTGTCAACAGCCTGACGTTTTTTCTTGAAAGTCCTCTCCCTGGTCAAGAGCTCTTTCTCGATGCTACTCTTGATGTCCTCAACACTGACTGATTTGACGGGGACCCGCCACAAGCGACCAATGGGAGCAGGATGTTCTTCATAGTCTTGGTAGCTTTCGACCTGTTCCTTCGTCCATCCTTGGGCCATGTGGACTGCCAGTGGCAAGTAGGCCCCACCCACAGACTTGATCTCTCTTCTCTGGACCTCTTTGGCGCGGACTTCAACTAAGGCAGCTCGAATGAGCTTCCACTTGCCTTGGCCATCTGCGTCGTCCATGCTGTGACTTCTTTGCCAGAATTCACGTTGGTCACGAAGGCTCATGGTTGTCAACTCACTAGGCCTTTCCCCAAGGTTGCGGTAGAGGATCATGTCCACACGCTTGCATTCTTTGCAAGTGAACGAATTGGCTCCTTTTTGTACAGACTCCATAGGGTCAACAAAGAGGTTGCAATACCTGCAAGTGACTTTGCCAGCGATGTCGTCCAAGGCCGCATCCACTCCATCCATAGCCTTGGACAACTCGTCAGCACTGAACTGTGGCATTGTCTCAGCCACATCAGCCATGGCTATATAGGTGCCTGTCGTTTTTAGAATTGCTTTGCAACTCTATACCCAGGAAAAAGCTGCATATGAAGAATCAAACTGCCATGCATCCAACATGGCGGTCAAACATGTAACACATTCAGTGGAGTCAGATGGGCTGCACTGTCATGTATACTGACCCTGCGGCTGCTCAAAAAGCGTTAGGAAGGCAATTCTCCTATAATGCATTGTCTCTGGATGAATGGTGACATGTTTTGCAATTGCTTCCAAGGACTGCTGCACATCACCACGCAGCTACATACACCTAGGCTCACAAGTGGAGTTGCCAGGTCACAAACTTTCGAAAAAAGGGGACATTACCCCAAGCTAAGCAAAACTGCCTGGGCGTTGTCGCCCTCATACTCACTTGCCACCACCACAGCGCTTCTTGCCATTCTTCTTCTTCTTGGACTTGATTCCACTGGATGGCCCTAAGCTCCCAGTCGCAGGTGTTGACTCTTCCTCGTGGTGGTCAGCCTGGTTGCCAACAGAGCGACCATCCTTCTTACCTTCTCCCTTCAGGTTGGCCAAGCGATCACCTGCAGCTTCATGAGAAGATGCCGCAGTGACATCTGGAGAATCTTCGCGCATGCGAGAAGCTTCCATGGCACCAAAGAGTAAGTGAGCCAGCAGGACCTTCATGTCATCCTTGCTTTCCCCAGAGGTTCTGCTGTTGAGAATCTGCTGGGCTCTCTCAGGGGTGATGGATGTGCCGGAGCAGTCACCTGCTCGAACGCTGCCGTCACTCATGATGGCAAAACCATATTGAGGTGCATCAGCCATGGGGCTCTAAAGACACGGAGGAGTCCCTGCAGCTAAGTGATTCACCAAAAAAACTGCACAGCAAAGAAACTGAATCAAAGTCTCTGATCGTCCATGCCACAGCGGTGACACCGCCGCAGCAAAGCAAGATGTCAAGACTACATGCTGACTACTAACTGCCTACCCCTAGCCTACATGCAGTCTACAGCCTACGCATGAGTAGTCTCAGAGTAGACGGACAGCAGACTACATCTAGACTACGCGTAGGTCAAGAGTAGACGCATACCAGACTACGCTCAGACTACGTGTAGACGGAGCAGACTACACCTGGACTACAGGACCGTAGTCTGTAGACTACGCTATAAAATGACGTAGTCTGAACGTAGTCTCGACGTAGTCTGGGGTGTTTAAGCATCACCTGGTGTGAGTTGCTGCAAGAAGATTCTGTTTCCAACCTGCTCTGTAACTTCCTTTCTGCATTGTGTTGCTGCTTTGTTCCTTGGAAGGGAAAACCATTTTTGTATATTTTGTCTTCTCTTTAAGGACAACATACAGGGGGAAATGCTGCCCAATTTTGCCGTATAGTTTAGGGTTTAGGATTTAGGGTTTAGGCTTTTGGGGAAAATGTAAGTTAAAATGTCTCTATTTTTCCGGCTTCTACCTAATGAGTCAACGCGCAGCTATCCTTTTTCTTCAGCCCTGATAAATCCTATAACATGGTGCTGCCTTGCTTGGGTTCTATCAAACTGCTGGCTTTTGGCTGGTTTGCGTTTTTGTTGACGCTAGGTTTGTATACTCTACAACATGTAGCAAGCTGTTTGCATTGGCTTTTCTCCAAGCCAAGAATGCCTTGCCATTGCCCAAAACACCCAAAAACAGACCCAGTCTGTTTGTGGCATCTTTTCTCTCAAAGGGTTTCGTTGGGGGGAGGCAAGCCAACGGGATAATTGCCAATTCTTTTCTTTCTACAAAGCAAAAGTTCTGTTACCTAACAAACCACGGCGTTTGTAAATGGTTTTGGGTTTCTCAAAAAAGTTACTTGGTTTCAACCAAGGCCACAGCAGAGACACCGCCGCAGCCCATGCACAAGATTGTGTTAGGTGGTCGTTTCCCTAACAAGACCGGGTTTGAACAGGTTCTAAAACGTTGTTATTAGTTGCATGCTGCATGTGTTTAAACTTGACATAAACAGTTTGGTTTCAAAGCCACAGCGGTGGAACCGCCGCAGCCCATGCGCAAGATCATGCCTGTCGTTTTGTTTCTCAAATGAACACATGCACCAGAAACGCAGCTGCGACAACGTCAGTTGACAAGTAACAACAGCATGCACTCTGTTCTCCATACTGCTTGCATGCTCGTTGTTTCTGATAGACACTTGTCAACCAAAGGCTGCACTAACAGAGCGCACTTCTCGTGAGCACATGCCTTTTTTCCGCCCAGGCCACCAGTGCAAACTTTGATGTTCAAATTTCCCAGCAGCTTCTCCTTGAAAGCTGGCCAACATCGCAACTGCATAGCTCTACCCATCTCTATGCACATTGCATCGGTGATGCCGATGAGTTCTCGTATGCGTTGGCCTTGAACAGGGATTTTGACAGAAGGCACACGCATGAGGACACGGTCCATGTGGACGAGCATATCCAGCTGCCATCGCTGGAGCAGGGCCATAAGGAGCAGCATGCGGATTCTCTGCCCCACTGTAACTGCACGTGCTCGACGTGAATGAGCCTTGGCTTCGCATTGTGGTCATTGCAGGCTCGTTGGCATGACTCGAAGCTGCACTCTCGGAAGAAGCCATGCGGCGCTGCAGCTCCATGACGATCAACAACAACATTGCAAAAAGGGATTGGATGGACTGCGACTCTATTGGTCCAGTCTCCATGGGGAGACCCAAGACAAAGCAAATAGACACTGGTGGGCCAACAACTTCGTTTGCGTCCGAATAAACCACAGGAAGGTCACAGTCGGTGCATGACATAATTGAAACATGTCCGTGCCAATGCGCATCATGACATCTGTAGCTTAGTCGTGACAATGACACGTCATCACATTAATCTCGCAAGAAGGCCACAGCAGAGACACCGCTGCAGCATTTATGCATCATGCTGTGGCAAGAAACAAAGAAACAAGTGAAGAAACTCTTCGCACTGCCAATTCAAAGCAGCCCCCCTTCTAGTATAGAACTTGCTGTACAATACATGAATCTCACGGGCAGCCCTGACAAGGCGGACTTTTTTGTTCCATCTTTTTCTTTTCTTTGTGCTTCTTCTTGTGCTGTTTGCGGCTAGTCTTGCCACGACCTTTGTCGTAACCATGCTTCTCCCGGAAAACTGCTCTTGCCGATTTCGACAAAGGCTTCTGTGTTACATGAGCTGGCCCATCGGTTGTGGAAGCAGCAGGGCAAGAAGTATCTTCATCTTCAGAGTTGGGTGTAACTGGCGAACTATGCTCAGGGCACGAAGAAGGCTGCGAGGAAGCTGGCATGCCCAAAGCTCGAGTCAACATTTCCGTCAAAGATCTCACAGGTCTTGAGGAAGAACTTTGAGAATTGCCATGCTGCAGCCCTGGGTCTTGCTCGCCGTAACTTTTGCTCAGAAAAAGATCCCAGTCATCTATCTCTTTTTTCAAAGAGGACGGCATGGGCATGGAGCTGGCAGACTTGTCTCGCACATCTGCCTCGCCTCCATGGCACTCATGCATGGCAAGCGCTCGCTGATCGAGACGCGGACAACTAAGTAAACAAGTAAAGTTTTCAGTGCTCATGTGATGCTAGGAAAAACAAAGTTGGCACCTGGTGTTGTCGGCATGTTGGAGCATGTCGACCCTGCATTGCTAATTTTCCAATAGCGCTGGCCCTAGAATCACAGATCCCCCCAACAGGAAAGAAAACTGAGATAAAGGGGGAAACAAAACATTTTGGTGACTTTGTCGGGGTCAGTTTCCAACCTGCTGAGACAACTGGAAACTCGGCAGCCTGCATGCATGTTTCAGCGCTTGGAACTGTGCTGTCTTTGGCATCCTTCCAAGAGAAAAACTTTCAACAAATTGTCCGCTTAAGCCAAAAAAAGAAACAAAACATTTTCGTTTGGCTTCGTGCGTGTCTCATGGCTCTCTCTTGCAGTGACGGCCTGCGCAAGAAATAATTTGACCAGCTAATGGAACATGACTCTTGAACATTGCGGGCAGCAACATTCCAAAGCCACAGCAGGCACACCGCCGCAGCATGTGTCACACAAGATTTTCCCAGATAAATTTGCAACCTTGCAGTCGCCGCATTGCAGCACTCAATTTTTTTTAAACTCCTCTTCCGCAGCCGCGATTTGGCTTTCCACAGCCAGCCAACACAAAATCGGCAAGCATGCCGCTATAGAACGTCTGACCTAAAACTTGTTCTCATCCCATGCCTTTGCAGCTTTGGCCCGGGCTTTGGAAGCCAGCCTCTTGGCCATGTCATCGTCTTTGTTCTTTTTGAACACCCTGTAGTACTCCTTGTGCCAAGCCCTGCTGCACACATTGTCGCGGTCCATTTTCAAAGCAGGCTTAGCAGGCTTAGCACTAGCTGGTTTCTGCATAGGAGCTGCTTTGGCAGCAGCTGGCCGTTTCATCTTCGAACTTTTCTTTGCCTTTTTCTTGTCATCCCGCTGTGTCAATTTGTTCAGAAGCGATTGGCCAGGCTCCAACTGCTTCTCCTTTTCCTCCTTTTCCTTTCGTGCTTCATCACTTTCCACCTGTGGTGGATCTTCCACGGTTGCCTGTGGAACGGGCTTATCAAGGATAGCAAGAGGTGCAGGAACTGCTGCTCCACCAACGAGATTGGACAACTTCTCTTCTGAAGCTGTGCGAAAGTCATGCGCGGCCTTCTTCTCAGCGAGCGAAGCCGAAGAAGGAGGCGGAATCTTCTCGGCAGCAGATGAGCTGGCCGGTTCAGCTGGCACATCAGCTGTCAAAGCACGAGGTGGTGCACATGGTGTCTTTGAAGTCTCGCTGTTTGTAAATTGCAAATCAATATGATTGTCTCGGTTCTTGTGCATCATGATCGCCTGCATGGACTGAAGCATCATTGGCATAAAAGCCTGAAACATCGAAGCCACTTGCTCCGACGCTTGGGCATGAGTTGCAGAAGAACGCTGCACCGCACTCTGGCTGGTAGCATCTCGCAATTCCAAACGTGTCGTCCTTTGAGGAATGCGAGTATACAACTCCAGCAACTCAGGCCCCTTGGCCTTGCTCGGACAAGGCTTCTCACTTCCATAGGCATGCCTCTTCGCATCCTCAGACAACTGCTCAGGATCATCTGGCAATGTCAGAATGTGAGGAGGATCAACTCCGGCAAGGTGCTCGCTTTTTTTCAAACGTTTGGAAGCTGAATTCCAAGCTTCTTTCACAGTCGTGAAAGTCGACCGCAACTCAAACGGTGTCTTGGAAGGCTGGTACAAGAGCAAGAGAGCTGTGATCCAAGCCTTGCTTCCCTCGGAAGGGTTCCGCAAGCCAAGGCGCCATAGATGACAGATGATTCGATCCATAGCGTCCCTGAAGGGTTTCTGTTCCAAAGCTTGCCAAATGCTCTCGGTCAGGAAGTGATCCATGCGAGACCAATCTTGAGATTTGCTACGGGTCTTGTCCGTCAGAACCCTTGTGCCCTCCATTTGCTTTGTCACCAGTTGCTGTAAGGATTTCTTTTCATTTTCGTCAAATCCGGCACAGCCACTGATGGCAGCACTGACATGCAAAGCTTGGTCTACAGTGAAGCTCAGAGCACCTAAGGTTTTCTTCACGGCTTCTAAATGCACCAGGCGATCGACGCCATCCTGCGTTTCCAGCAGCTTCGAAAGGGCAGTCACGCTGTCGACAGCTGCGTCTGCCATGGCAAAAAAATATAGTTCCAAAACCAACACTAGTATTCCGAACGCAACATCTCCAGAAGTGCAGTGATGTCTGCTACTGCCTGCCACGTGCGTTTGATTTCAAGAGCCTTCTTTTTTGATGGCAGATATTGCCGGTAGCGATTTTAGTACTATGTCAATGCAACATTCGAAATAAAACAGGAACAGCTAAAAACTTGGGCGCAGATTCCACTCACGGCGTATGGAGGAAAAAGAACAAACAGAGCACAGCGGACACACCGCCGCACTCCATGCATGGTGCAATCGTGCAGAAAAATGCGACTCCGACACGACAAAAAAAACGCAACTGTTGCGCAATATATAGCATGAGGCTTTCACACATGAATATATAATAAACATCTATACCGACTTGCGGTTTCGAACTCCATAAGTTCTAGTCTTAACACCAAGGGACCAAGGCACAATAAAAGCCACAGCAGGCACACCGCCGCAGACAGGTAGGAAACAAAACGCGCAAGGTGGCTCACATGTATCTCAACATATACATCTGTCAAAAATTTCCACATAGTACTAAAAGAACCTAAAATACAAAATATGATGCTATAGAGAAACCCCAACAAAAACGCAGGCTATAAAACGTGAAATGATGACCGCAACTGCTTAAACAGCAAAAGCAAGCCCCACACAAAACTCAAACTTCCGCGTCCGTTTTATACTTTAACATTTAAGTAGTTAATAACTTTTATAACTTTTTCGCTCAGAAAAGACGCTGCAAATATATATCATCTACAAAAGCGCCCAAAAAAGTCATATGAATCGTAACACTCTCCAGAAAGTTATACCACTTAGCAAACCTATACCAAGTTGTTTCCTATGTTACCGCAACGTATATATCATCTTGCATGGGGTTATAACATTAAACAACTAAACCGAACCACATGGCATTGGCCAACCATCCTATTTTTGGCCAGGACGGCATTGGAAAAACATGTGGCCATGCTGGAACAGGCCTTTCCGGTGGTTCCTTTCCGGTGGTTTCTGCATCCAATTAGGATCACTATAATGTCAACTATTAGATATAGTATATATTAGATATATTAGATATCTAATTTATGATACATGATTATAGATAGATATATTATTTTTTAATCATACACTAACATGAAATATTCTAATATGTTCATTTTCACGTCAGCATCGGCTTCCTTATTCTGAGCTGTCAAGTGGCGTTCTGAAAGGCAGCAGCGGCATTTGCCTTCGCATCTGGCATGGCGGTATCTTGGTGACAACTAGTGACCATTCTGTGTCGTTCTCTCAGAACAACCTCACTGCGATGTCACTGAAATTATGCTTCTAGGTAATGGCTAACTATCCCCGAAATGATCATAACTGATCTAAATAAATGATCGAAAATCAGCTTGGTCAATTTATCCAGATCTATCCAGATCTAGCCAGATCCATTGAGATCCTCACTGGTAGGATTTCACCAAGGCCCTCCACACGGTGATGCGCTTGCTGAAGCACGGTGACCAGGTGGGGACCCCGAAAATGTCGGAGTTATGGTGACATAGACAACAGGAACACCGGTAAATCAACATGCTTATTGGTTGTATGTGGTTGGTAATCAACATGGTTATTGGTTGTAGTTGTTTGGTTGTTATTGATGTTTGTTTGGTTGTTGTTGATGTTTGTAGTAATCCTTGGATATCCTTGGAACAGTTCCATGGAGATGGGTGAAAAACGGCTCAGGTCATCGCAAATGAAGACATCTATGGCGGGATGCATCGCTTGTTGACACAGGACCAAGTCATCCAAGTCATCCAATCCGTTTTTCATGGCACCTTGGGTGATGTCCAGTGATTGCAGGATCCCAACATGTCCCAATATGTCCATGTGTGAAGCTGTGGGGCGCCCTTAACGTGAGCCATATATTTTTAAAATGTTTGGATGTGACCAGATCTCGTGCGGAGAAATAGATCTATTGACATGTCATTGTCAAACGGTAGCAACCATGAATTATATCCCTGAGGTTTTGACGAACCAACCATTCTCACAGCTGATCTGTGTGTGTCTAGCAGTGCTAGGGTTGGATCAGTCCCATGCATTTCAGATTTCATGGTACCATATGGTACCCATCACAACCCCGCAGGACTGCACAAACAGTGGCATTGACGTGTTGCTGGCATGGCCAAGGGTCGCGGCTGTGGCTCCAAATATCTCACAGGACTCGCACACCATCGTTCATGATCTTTCATGATCTTTCATGGTTTCTTGGTCTTGTAATGTGGCAAACCCATTGCCATAAAGCTACCATTTGGGCCACATTAGGGGATGGTTTGAATCCCACCCATAGGAATGGTGATACTGTATTGGGGATGGTTTATAGTTGGGTTTACCACATTACCAATGCCATAAACCTACCATTTGGCGATGGTTTGTTTCTACCACCCATCAAACTAATATGGTGATGACTTGGGGACGGTTTATGGCATTGGGTGGACCCACATTATTCCAACTATCCATTATTCATCTCTGATTGTTAGTTATACACCCATTATTAGCCATGATGTGCCAATATCATTTTTTTTCTAGTAATTAACCATTATACAACCATTATTATCCATTATTCATCATTATTTACCATTGCATTATATTAAACCATTATGAACCATTCTCAACTATGATCAACCAGGATACACCTTTGATTACTCGTTAGTAATCATGAAAAAAACCACTGCTTTCCCAGTCATCTTCCATGGCTAATCGGCTTGGCCTCGCCAGGTGAAGTTTGTCGACACCACCGATCTGAATGCTCTGAGCAAGGCGATGGCGTTTTTGGGTCCGGCGGATCGCCCGCGCTGGCGACGTAGGTCGCGACGTAGGTAAGGCGCTGGGTGATTGAGGAATCTTTGAAAATGATTAGATGGATAAGATTAATCATGATGAATGTATGAGAATGTATTGGATATATCATGAAAACCTAGGTCATCATCTTGGATATCATTAGTATTAGAATGTATCATTAGTATTAGAATGTATAACAGACTATACTGTAGATGATGATATATGATGATCATGTGATATAGGATATGTAAGAAACTTTTTTGTTGGTAGATGTTGATAGATCATCTATGGTCTATTTACAGATTACCCCGTAAAGTTCAGCCAGAAAGTTGCCGAACAAATCACTGGGGATGGATCTGAGGCGATCACTCCCAAAACTCGGCTCATCCATTTGGAGAGCCCGTTTGGGGAGCCTGGTGAAACGCCTGCTGAAACGCCCTTTGTGGGACTTGCCGAATTTGGGTACTATGATGTACTATGTGTTATATAGAAGCTATGTTGTACATATGATATACATATGACATACCGACATAATATTTGATATATGATTATATTAATATATATATTTTTCCTCGGCCTTTGAGATATCTCGTGCCATGCATGCAAGCCACACCAGGAGAGGTCTCAAACTGGTTGATAATCGGGCATCATCTGGCCTTCGCTATCAATGGTGGCAGATTTCTCAATGAATTCAAACATCTCAGGGTGCGCAGCATGCTCTTCGCCTTGCAGGTGGAGGCGGGCAAAGCGCGCACTAAAAAAAAGTGCAAAAGCTCTGGAGAGCGCACTCGGATACTCCTTGGCCTTAGCTGTACGAAAACGGCCAGCAGCATCGCGTCCTATCAATGGCACATTCGGCTTGGTGGCATCACTTAGCTCACAAGCCTCCAGTGCACTTGGAAGCGATCCATTGCTGTACAGGAGCATGGTCGGCTTGACACCCTCTGCGCCGTAACGCCATTGGTGTATCGTAGTGCGACGGAAAGAATCTCCTCCTCGAAGTAGAAGACATAGTATTCCACTCCGCCACACCGATGCAAGGTCCTCATCGTAGGGCATTGCAGGGTGCTCCAGGACAATTGATCCGGAGTGGAAGGTCACCGCGACCGACAGCCAGATGCCCTTGAGCAGCAGGCAATTGCCCACGCTAAGCTGCAGCAATTCCGCCAGCGAGAGTAGGGGTAATCCCCACAAATCAGCAGCTGTGCGCAAAGGGCGAGGCCCACGTCGATCGTCACCAGGTAGAGGATGTCCGCGCGCTGCTGACCATGTCTCGCATGGTGGCCCAAGAAGCAAGGCCAACAATCTGCCAGCACGGGCATAGTCCAACAGATGGTTCCACAACGCAGGGCTGTGGATGTTCATACTGTGGTGGATCGCGGTGTCGACGGAGATGACGTAGACACATCCTCGTAGTGCCGGGTGATACTGGTTGATGTAGTGCTCCATCCAATGTTGAAAATCTTCTTCTCGCCTGCGCCCAGAATAAAGGTGCACCACGTAGTAGGGCCCATGGGGCGCAACTGGTCTCCGCTGCGGGCTGTGCAGGAAACGCCAGCGTCGATGCTTGGTTTCGTGAGCTGCCAGGCCGCAATATTTCATCGGCACATGGTGTACACGATCATAGGGGCGATGAACCTCAGGAGGAGGTGGTGCATCAAATTCGGGATGATCAGGTGGAAGATTCATCCAGCGGTCCGTGAGAACCTTCATTCGAGCACGGATTTGCCATGTAGGCAGATCTTCCAACATCGCTGGGTAGGCACGCTCCAAAAGGAACGCAATGTCCGGGTCAATGTCAGCGGGGCAATCATCGTACAAGTGCTTCTCGATCCAGTGGATGAATAAGCGGCATCTCTGAGGATCTTCTGCTTCCAAGGTGAAAAGGGCACCAAACATCACATTCTGAAAGTCAATCTCTGTTGGGTGTTGCATGTTAATCCATTCATGCAAAGCTGCCCGGAGAAGGTCATTGGCTTGTTGAACCAATGGTTCATCATCAGACGGAAACCACCATGCACATTCGGGCTTCCCTTCAGCTCTCATGGCGACAATATCCTGTCGCAATGCAATCCGCAGTCTCTGAACACTTGTCGGTCGAATGGGTCCGTAGTGTCGTCGTACTGCTGGAAGGCGCTTCACCTTGTGCAGATGCGTTGGCAGTTCGATGGTCACCGGAGTGTCTGGTGCTCGAGCTCCATAAATGCGATCCCAGCATCCATTCCGTCGATAACGGAGATGTTGAGTCACCCGGAAGGTGGTGTGGTAATCTTTCAAACATCCTGGGCAAACTGTGGATTGTGCATAGTGTCGTTCCTGAGCAACGATACCGTGTCTGCGAAAGGCATGAAGTGCAAGCTGTTGCATAGTAGGAAAGCTCTGGGAGCAAAATGAACAGCCATGCGCTGGTGTCGTCAGAGCTTCTCCATCTTCTGGGTCAGCCAGAGAGCCTCCAAAGCGCTGCAATTCCTGGATGATCTTGTCATGATACATCGACACTTCCCAAGCTAATTTTTCCTGCAGGAGATGCTTCTTGCACGCTCGCTTGACTGTATGCTTCCAAGGCTGCCATGACGCAAGAGTATCCCAGAAATCATGCCACATATTTGCTTCTACCGGAATCACAAATGGGATGTCGACAAGTGTTTGCATCCATCTCAGTTCATGTTGAACCTCATGAAGCCATCCCTTTCCAGTGCGGAACTCCTCAATCAAAAGGTCAAGGTGGACAGGAAGGCCATGTCGTGCGAGGTGTTGCAGAAACACAAGACGATGGCGTGCCCAATGAATGCGAAATGGCATAAGTTGATGTGTGGCAAAGAACTCCTCATCATCAATGTCCGTCGCATTCCAAAACCCATCATTGTAAATGCTCCGGTAGTGCTTCACAATCATTGCCTCAAGCTTCTTCAAGGACGAGGTTGGAACGTCGCTCCAGACAGAGCAGCCGTACAGCAATCTGGAAAGGACCAAGCTTTCATAAAGTTTGGTTCTCGCATCAGCGGCCAGAGCATGGTTGCCAAAAATTGCTTTCCTCATTTCAGCAAAGGCCTGTTGGGCCATCGCAATGCGACTGGCAATTTCCTCCTGGATGTCAATGTCCATCGTATATCGTGCTCCGAGATGCCGATAGGACGGAACAACTCGTAGAGATAGCACATGAGTCGAGGTGGCAGTGACGATGGTCGGAGGAACAGCTGTGTCGAAGAGGTCAGATCGATGGGCGTTGGCATCTCGTCCTCGATACATCATGACTACTTCCGTCTTCCCTTTCTGCATGTTGAGAGAAAGGCCAAATCGCTGGAAGGTCGTGTGGAGCATGGCAATGACCTCCTGCACAAGCGGTCGGAGGTGTTCTGGCCGGGTGGTTGCTAGCGGCACCGCTAGGTCATCCACCCATGTAATGGGAGGTACCTCAAGCCCAAGGGAGTTCTGTCCTTGGCAATGGAGAGAGCTTTGATGAAGTTGCTCTCGAAGAAGTTGAATGATCTTGGCCATGAGCAGGTTGAATCCAATGTCAGCCAAGGGTGACCCAGGGCGCGTGCCTCTTCTGGTTTCGGTGGTTTCATTGCCTTCGGACTTCAATTGGAACCAAGTACTTCGATGTACGTCCGCAAGGCATTGGCGAAGAGCAGGGGGCATGTCATTTGTGCGGTGTAGAGTGGCCTGATAAAGGTCAGCTGCTAACTCCTCCAAATTGAAGTCCATGGGATCCAGCACTGTACGCAGCTCATCAAACTTCAGAGGCGAATCTTCTGTAAAGATGAACTCACGGAGTAGATGATGGAATGCCGAGCGGAGGTCCACAAATATCACCGCTGTTGAGATGCACCGTGCTCGTCCAAGCCGTCCATGCAGACGCAACATTTGGATGCCAGATGTGGTCTGTTGTGATGGCAACCCACCTAGTTGGCCCAACGCTCGCCGCGTGAGCATGGTGGGTAGAAGACGGCGCCGCAGCCATGCATGGTATACCTTGCCGTAGCTCTCGCTCAAGAGAATTCCACGGTAGGATTCCGCTTGGTGTTGCGGTCCCTTCTGCTTCCATATGGGCATCAGATATCCACCTTTATATCGGCATGGTTCCATGGCGGAGAGAAAGGCCTTGAGCATGACTCCATGCAAATGTGGTGATACCGCTGCAGCGCCGTAACGACATACATTTGAAGAGATGCCGTCTGGTCCTGGTGCTTTGTGAGGACGTTGACGTAGGCATAGATCTTCGGTTTCCGCCAGGGTGGGAAGTTCAGCAAGATCGATGTGAGATATGCATGGTTGGTGGTCAACATTGTGCACGTTCCGCTCTATGCATCTCTGTCTCAGTGCATCGGCTGTTGTGGTTGTGCCTGCTTCAAGTTGCTCAAAATGTTGAAGTAGTGCATCACCTAGATCATATCTCTGGACAGATCGTCGTAGACGCTGCTTTGGGAGCACAGCCTTGATGCGTTTCCAGAGCGCAGTCAGACCCTCCACAGAGAAAGTGTGGGCCGCTTGTTGAGCAAGTTCATGGTAAAAGGCTCGATCTTCAGCACGGACTGCTTCAGTGACCTGGCGTGTGGCCTTGTGTAGCGACTGCATGGTGATGGCAGTCGCATGATCATTGAGCTTCAGCCAACTTCGAACCACTTGGTTTTGTTGTGGCTGGCGCCAGGCCTGAAAGATAGCCTGCAGCTGGGTCAGTATTTTGGTTCGTTTCAGGGCTCGCAACTGCTTGAAGAGGTACTTCTTGCGGCAGACAAGGTCCCACGTGGCCTCACTGAGGTGAACTTTGCGTGGACTTCGCCTGGTTCGTGGAAACAGCCGCTGTATTGCATGTTGCGTCTGAGTGGCAAGGGCATCCGCAGTCACATGTGGATCGCAGCACCAAGGGGGCATTTGAATGCCTTCATGGAGCGCATGAAATGTCTCTGTGTGTTGCATTGCACTGCAAAAAGACTCATGGGAGCCAAGGTTGCTTCGGGACATTCTGCTTGGCCTGGCTGCATCATCATGCATTTTGGTCACTTTGAGAGTGATGTGGCAGAGGACCGGTAGATGATCAAGGCGCCAGGTGGTGATGTCAATGTCCTCTTCAACCCATGTGCGTATAGAGTCATAGTGCAATGCTTGTGGCAGGGCAATGTAGTCAATACGCGTGCTATGATCACCATCAGGGGAGACGTACGTGTAGTCGATTGCCCCAGTATGGTACTGAGAGAAAGTCGCTGGAACAAAGAGGCTCTGATCAAGCAGCCATTGATGAAAGGCAGCACCTGCTTCATTCTCTCTGCGAGCATGTAGGCTGCCTACCGCATCAGTGGTCTCATCCCCAAGATGGCCGTTAGTATCTCCCAAGAAGAAAACCGGCCATGTGCGGGCCAACTGCCGTATTCTCGAGGTGATATGGTGCCAAAACTGCTCAGCTTGCTGCAAACCATGGCCAGAGTGTGGGGCTCGAGCAGTGATTGCAATGCAACGCCAGTCTGGTGTGGCAATCTTGACAATGAGATAGTTCGATGCAGCTGCAATGATCTTGATCTCGTTGCCAACGACTGCAGCGCCATGCGCAGTCAATGGTAAAGATTTGGAGATCCACATTTGCACACCATCTTGTCCAGCTTTGTCGGCAGGTGATCCAACCATGTGATAGTATGGATTGGCTGTGTCTTGGAGATGTTGATGTCGAGTTTCTTGCAGTCCAACAAGGTGACACCCTGCTTCATGGAATTGTCGCATCAGAATTTGTTGTCTGTGGAGCGAAGTAGATTTGGTGTCAGCCTTTGTAGACAGTGTCAGGATGTTGGCTGTCGCGAGCTTGATGTCAACATGAACCTCTCGTGGTGGCAGACTGTGACCGGGATTCGCCGTGTCAGGCACTTCAAAGGCCTGTGGCGGTAGCACCGTATGCTCAAGTAGGAGACCGTGGAGTGGGGCTGCTGTGGGATCATCAGATCGCATTGTCTCAAGGTACCAAATCCATTGAAAGGCATTAAGAAGCGCTGGATCTGAAAGCCATTGATGCCACTGCTCGCACGTTCCAACTGCATGAGGGTTCATGGATGCATACTTGGCAACACGATCAGCCATTTCATTCCAAGGGTGATTTGTGTGTGCTCGAACATGGGTCCAGACTACATTTCGAACACCATGACGGTGCTCAAGAATGTGAGCAAGACTGCGGAATAAAGTTTGCCATTCACGATATTCATGAGCTCGCCACCACCCAGCTGCTTGATATCCTGTGTTCATTGCGTCGAAGTTGAAGTGGAAGTTGATTGATCTACCAGGAAAAGCATGGAGGTGCCAGGTGCTAAAATGAACCGCCCACACTAAGGCATGTATCATAGCAGCATGTTCTCCAATGTACGCGTGATCCGCAAAGTGGACGTGTGTGGGCAGGATTCCAGCGAGGGAAAGCCCGTTCACAGTCTCAGTCAGGCAGATGGTGGCAGCACCAACTTCATGTCCAGTGACTTTGGATCCGTCAACATAGAAGTGCAACGCGTGAATGGGTGTGTCATGCTCATATTGATGCAGATCCGCAAGCGCAGCAGTCGTTTCTTCAGGAAGTTCAAGAGATGCTGGCCAATCAGAGAGGAGATCAAGGCGGACATCCATGAGTGCAAAATATGCCTGTGCCGCTGCTGTAAAGTCAACAATCACTTTGGGCCTCTCCGGAATCAACTGTTCCAATTTGATTTGGTTCTTGATGGGCAGTGAAGATTGTTGCAACGCAGCGACCTCATCATGGTCTTCGACCTCCATGGGAACAGGAATGGCGACCGGCGGGTCAGTGATCTGCATAAGAATAGAAATGCCAGAGCGTCCAGGAAGGGGTACACCTCGTCGTAGAATGTGGTCGTGATGCCATGCAGTACAGCGCAGCGTTGGCAGAACCATAGTGCACTCTCTGTGAACTCCAACAACCTGTAAGAGATCATCCATTTGAATTTGATCAGGGAGGGTAATTGCCATCTGTCGAACTTCCGGTTCAGGTGCACGTGCATCAAAAACAGAGACAATCACGGTGGCCCATCGTGGTTGCTGTCGTTGTACAAGTAGTACATGAGCAATGACACGACTTTCAGCAGTTGGAGGCTTGGGAATCACCAAGTGGAAATCGAGCGCTACCCCAGGTACAATCTCATCCTCCCATGCTTGCCAAATGCGCTGTCTCCATTCTTGAATGGCTGGGAATAGCTGGACAGCTCTGGGGGCCAAGCAATAGGGCTCAGGCCAGTGGTGGTCAACAAACCATACCAAAACCATACCAGAACGTGGCTCATCCTCCCACGAGAACGCCAGAAGTTCCCAAAGACCAGCCAGGTTTTCCAGGAATGAGTCAGGCGTGGCCGGATTCCATTGTGGTGCAGGCTGTGCAATTGTTGTGGAAGCTTGCTGATAGAAGTTGGTTTCGTCTCGTCCAGTGGGAATGTCGAGGCCACACTTGACTGTAGCAGGTTTCGTCGTAAAGAAGGCAGCATGATCATCGTCTTCCTGATCCCCGGGAAGCATTGCATCGTCACGGGTCGCAGGAATGAGATTGGTGTTACGCGCTCTCTCTTCAGGAACGAGAACCTGAAGGCCTAAGCCATCGTGAACATGAATTTCGTGACCCAATGGTAGTGCTTGAGGACCATTCCGTAGCTGACATGGTGGTGAATGGGCATCGTCAATCACACAGAGTCGATGTTCATCAGCTGCAGCAATCAGTTCATCAACAAGCATAGGTTGCGCAGCCGAATATGCAGTCTGAATGTTGTGATGGTTGGCATGTCCAAGCGCAGCCATGGTAAGGACACATGCAGCTCTTGCAGGTATCGGATGTTGCGTGATCAACACAGTCGCAACCGTACCTTGGTAGATGGTGATAGGTGGGTCAGGCATCACGATGTGGAGGTCAAAGGGGCTCTGGTCATCCATGAAGTCTTCCCACATAAAACGCACTGAGGCTTCCCATGTTTCATGATCCGTGTCAAATCGCAGTGGCCGCATCACGGTATTGCGTGGGAATCTGGTGTGCGAGACGTATTGGGAAGTGACATAAATGATCGGCCCTTCCTCTTCCATCTCTACTTCACCATGTGCTCGGAGTAGATCCCAAATTTCTTGCTGCCAGATGGGTTGCTCTACTCGCGGTGGTCGACCAGTTAGGTCTCTGTGGTGAGCCTCACTGTCTGCATTCGAGCTTGATGGAAAGTAACTGAAGGGCTCATTGACACTGTTCATAGTCGGCTCCTTCTGGCAGAAATCAGTACTGGAGATGCACACAGTCGCTTTGAACAATGGATCAACGTCAGTAGATACTGCAAGGGGAGCCTGGTCAGATGTGGTTGTTGTGAAGGTCTGCAATCCTGAAATGGCATCATCCTCCTCCGAGTTGTTCTCAATGAATGAGGTAGGACTGGAAGGCAGACATGCGAACCCGTCGACACTGTCGCCGATGAGTATTCGAAAATAATCTCCATCACGCGGGTACATAGGGCTCATCTGATTCGTTGGAATGATAACATTGTTGTGCCACAGGTGGCTTCTCTCAGGATGCACTTGTAGCAGGGATTCAAGTCCAAGCAGGCGGAAAAAGGACACCCGATTGATGGTCTCCGGGATCCATTTGGAGAATCGCTTGAAGGCTCCTGGAAGCACCTCGTTGGGCTCAAAGATTTCCATGTCGATCAGCACAAGCCTCAAGAATGTTGAGGGTCGAGGTTCAAGGCCAGTTTGGACAAGAAGACATTGAAGTCCTTGCTGCAAGAGGTCTTCAGGGCGATGTTGCACATGATGTAGTCCATATAGACCATGTCCTTGATCTCCAATGGCTTGTCGCGTGCTGACAATGAGTTGCTCACCATCATTCCATGGTAGTCTTGCAGAAAGAGTTCGGCCATCCAACAAAACCAAAACTGTCTGTCGCCAGTCTGCTGACTCGGCCATTGATGAGCTAGATGAGGTCGAGGTGGATGAAGATGATGTAGACGAAACTTCACTGGCAGGTGGCCGAGAGGGTTGTGAGGGTCGTCTGGCCATCAAGGAGACCACTTCTGATTCTTGGTGATCGGGATCAAATGACTTGGAGCGGCGGGAACGTAGCTTCCAAGGTTTGTCACTGAAATCACGAAGGGCAGAGTGATGTATCATGGTGGGTCGAAAGTCCATACCGTCATCCTCACCAACCAAAACTGTGATATTGTCACAAAAGTGAACATGGCCAGATTTGCATCGCCGCCTCCTCGACAAGGAAATAGTGTCAACACGCAGCCAAGCTGAAAAACCCATATCAGCAGCTAACATGGACGCACATTCCTGTGCTTGCCACTCGCTCAGGAAGTCCCTTTCATGGAGAACTGAATGTGACCATTGCAGCTTCATCGCCTCTGGGCTGGTCACAGGCCGATCGCAAAGCCCTTGGTGAGTATACAAGTCTGTCATACAGCACCGGGCGCACCAAAATGCGGCGCAGGTGTGGAGGTAGCGTTGCCATCTGGTGCAGAAACTCTGGGGCGCTTGACCCGCTGCTCCAGTTGATCTGCCGACGTGGAGAGCTCTTCGAGGCTGGATACCAGGGAGTCCATACCTTGATGTATGCGTTGCACACTCTCGTCGTGGGGGTCCTCCATGGCATCGTCTGCTGCATCGTTGTCGCCCTCCTCGTCTGAGATGGTCACTGTCCCTTCCTGTCCTGCCTGTTCCTTCTTCGAAGCAAGGTCGAAGACTCGTTGAGCTCGCTTGACAGAAAGCCTCGCTGCTTGGACTCCTTGTTGATGAGCTCTTTCTGAGGCATGGAAGTTGGCCGCAAATTCTCTCCACTTCACGACTGACTGTTGCAGGAAGATCTTCCATTGAGATAATAGTTGGGCTCGTGCATTCTCTGCCTCGAGCAATTCTTGTTTGGCCTCCCCTAGCGATCGCACTGCCGATGAGAGGTTCTTGATGTTGTTCTTCTCGTCCTGCTTCTGCATCTCGTGAGCAATCGACTGCAGGTGCGGCGAGAGATTGTCTTCCTCCTTCTTCATCTCCTTCAAAAGTCTGTTCAACTTCTGTTGGGCTGGGCCATCCTGCCGGTATGTGGTGGCAGGTTCCGTAGGGCACGAGGGTGCTGCAGGATAGGGAATCATCTGTCCAATTGATCCCCAGGGCATGGTAGGAACTTGAGGAACCATACCTTGTGCAGGCACTCCAATCGTGGACATCACGGGAGGAGGGGGAGGTGCTCCTTTCCCAGCTCCCTTGTCGATCATAGGCGGTGGAAGTGGAGGTTGCATCATCGGCTGTTGATATTGAGGCATCATAGCAGGGAAGGGCATGAGAGGCTGCTGCATGGGGACCTGTGCCGGTGCATGTTGCTCCTGTCCCTTGCCATTGCCTTTGGAGGAATACTGTTGATCTCCTCCTTGCCACATTCCCTGACCTCTGTTGTTCTTGCGTCCTCGATTCGATGACCTTCTCGTGCGCGACCTCGGACTCCATGAACCAGAGTTGGACCCTTGCCATTGTCCATCCCATGGTGGTGGCTGCCCTGTCTGCTGGCTGTAGGAAGTCTGTCGCTGGTCGATCGGCACAAAGGTGTGGTCGTAGCACGAAGCCCATTCGTGCCCGCACTTCCAACATCTTGGAAAGGATCCCTTCATGACCACGTGACACGTGGCACATCTCCAAGAAGGTTGTTTGGAGGCCATTGTTCCTTGTACTGCCGCAAGAATTGATCGCAGAAGACGTGGATCTCGTGAATGGTGCAGACTGAGCTTGTAATGTAGATGCCGGAGTTGGGGAACAGAAAGAGTCTTGTAGCCCTTCCGATGCAAAAACCAAGCTAGTCGAGCTTGCGCTCTGCTCCTTCGCTGGGCTCTTCTCGTCGAAAGCGATGCCGTGTTCAGCAAGGCCACGAGGAAGTTCACCACAGATCAGATTCACGAAGACCAGGATCGATGTGTGCAGGAAGAAGCAATGAAGTGCCCTGCACATACAAAAGGACCGGGTCAAAGGCCGTGGGCACCAGACCGAAAGTGGGCGCGTGGTGATCACAGCTGGTCAGGCTGTGAGAGCACTTGCAAAGAGGTCGATATGACCCGCGGGCGGCGCCGAACCCGCTAGGGTAATGAGCTGGTTGGTCGGGCGTGGGGACCTTCCAGCCAAAACCTTTAATATATATATATACATACATATATATAGAGTCACACTTGGTAGCCACTCTCCAGACTTTCAGAAGTTCGTGTCTTTCAGTATCTTTCAACATGACCAAAAGTGTTTCTGGCAGCCAGCAGCTCGTGCTGTAAAGGGTGGCTGAAAAAGGCTGAGGCCCTCCACAATCAGCAAAAACCTGGCCGGATCAGGTCTAATCCTCGCATGCGGATCACAGACATGCGAGGCGTTTGCGCCATTGCTCACAAGTCAGGGCTGCCCAGTCGCGCAGCTCCACAGCGCAAGTGCCACTGTCGCCCATCCACTGAGGTATGGCATTCTCGTCTCCGTGGACAGTACCATGATGCCTCCAGTGATTTGTAAACCACTCACCCTGGGTCATGGTCCCAGTGGTGTCGCTGTTTGCGGCGTTTTCCAGTCTGCCTGTGTTGGCCTCTGGATTTCTCAAACTTATTCTACTTTTCCGGCAGATCTCCCAAGATCTCCCCACTTTGGGATCCCAAAGTCAGTCAGCCAGGTGTGGACATCGTGGTGCATTCTGCCACCAAGTTCTTCTCTGGCCATGCTGACTGCACTGGCGGCTTGGTTTGTGTTCGAGATCCCGCCGGGGCACCTGGTGGAAGAGTGGCAGGATCTGCAGAATGCTGTACCAGTAGCAGCTTAGCAGAACAACTTTGACACTTCACAAATCTTCATTAAGAATATCATTCATCTTGACCTATCTTGACTCTTGAGTCTTCTCTCTCAAGTCTGAAAAATGATGAACATGATAGAAAATGATGATCGAACAGTAAGCCATGGCCCATAGTTCCTGTTTCTTCAGTACTTTGATTAAGCCAACCTGAAATTTGATAGTCCATAGAGATAGACACTTTCCGAAAGCCAAACTTGAAGCTTTGAATTTATTCCAGCCGATTTTTGGTGTCAAAAGCCCGGTATTTTAAGGTGAACACTGAACACCAAAAAGATGGCAGGTAAAAATATGGATCTGATTTTGCCCTCAGTTTCAGCGCCTTCAGGAACTGGCACACCGAGTGGCCTTCCTGCAGAATGCTGAGGGGACTGCATTGGCTCCATTTGAGTTGGGCGCCTCTGGGGGTTTGGACCATCTGATTTCGGGGGGGAAGGGACAGCTTCTGAAGGTCTTTTTGATGTAAAGTGTAAATACCATGGTTTTTTGATCCATATCATATGTGGGATATTGTGGGATTATAGATGATAAAAAAGGGGTCCTTGCAACAAAGCTCTCCTTGCACAACAACATTGCTGACAGAGACATGCTGCAGGGTTTCTTAGTGGTACCACAGTGACACAACGGATTCTCCAGGGGGGGCCACAGAATATGCCTATGACGTGTGATTCACACGGACTCAGCAGTTGAGATGAGGTGCTTTCTCTTCCTTCGTGGAATCAAAACAATGTTTTTGCCAGGTCCTCAGGCAAGACTCCAAGACACAACCGAAAACATCAACGCACATCAATGTGCCAAGCGTTATGAACCTGTGGAAAAAACATGGAAACCCTTGTTATGTGAGTGCTGGCTCGTGGTCAAAGGAAGGCATTCTATATCCTAGGTGGTGTTGAATCATTGGTTGTTTACGCTTACAATTATTACCTGGTTACTTCTTGTGAAGTACCTCTTGCTTCTGCTTCTGATCGAGATGAACTCCCACACATTCCATGTCTACTCATATGAGTGGGAAAGATTACATTGCAGCACACCTCATGATTTACTGGTCGACACATGACTTCATATTGATCGATTTGGATCATCATCACTAGATCTGTTCGAACAAGATGCATTTTCATTTCCCTGACACCCTGGATATCCCTGGATACTGTTGTTGCCTGGCCTTGCCAAAGAATTCAACCGTCAGCGCTGAACCAAGGAGAGTTGAACGCGCTCAACAAAGCGCACGCCGGGTAGGGAAGCTTACCTTCATCCACAGTGCTGCAGCGCAGTGCGAATGCGTTGGAACCGTTGGAACCTGCCAAAATCATGAACTTCCCTGGTCAAGAATAATTACACGCGGCATTTCCCAAGGGTTGGTATAACATGGTATAATCATGGTATAATATGTTCATGGATGCTTATGGTATGTTATGGTCACATAATAATCATAAGATGGAGCCAAGACTCAGGTCGTCAACTTCCTCCTCCGAAATCCACACATTGAGAAGGCTGCTGTTCTCTTGGAGCAGTTTGATCAAAGCCTCATCCCATCCCGAGAATGCAGCAGGAATCTGATCAACAAATCATGAAACAACCATTCATGAAGACGTGTTGTGGCTTGCTATGTGTGGAGAAGTTCAGTCATGCACCACCTTGGATGGTTGAAACCTTATAATAATGGGTTAAACAACCTATCAACTGGTGCAGGATTTCTTCCATCCACAGTATGTGTGGAAAAGTTCAGGTTCCCCCCTTTTTGGGGTTCCCGTCTGCTTCGCTTTTTTTCGCGCGCTTCTCCAGGTTCTGTTTCCTGGCCCTGGTGGTTGTGACGCGACCAGTCCCAGAGCCAAGTGTGTGGGTCAATCTACCATTGGGCCAAATGTTTAACACCGATTTAAAAAGATTTAAATTATGATAGTCATAATTTGATACTTAAATGGTATCCCCCGAATTAAACAGCCTAGGGGTTTATTAATCCAGAGTTGACATTAATATTGGGGAGAGTTTATTCTAAACCATCATTGGGGATCATGATCATCCATTATCACCATACGTTGTTGGTGAAGTCCCTATCATGTCCCATAAAATATCACCATTTTTTTTGAGTCTACCCCACCTTGGGTTCAATATTAGGGGTTGTCCCCACATTGATACCCCCACGAAACAATTTTTTGAGCCGGACGTTGAGGATCAGCCATCCAATTTGGGGGTACCCATTTTCAGACAAGTCCATACACAAATGAGATTGGAGAACATCCGTAACTACCAGCCATTCTAGTGTGAACGCAGGGCACATCAGGGCACTAGGGTTTCGACCCACACGGTTTGTTTTGTTTGTTGTTCCCAGTTTTTTGTAAATACGCCTCAAACAACATACTTGGAGTCTTTTTTCAGGTCCGGAAGTCAACTGCCTATGGGGTTGTCTGAAAATGCGGTACGTTTACTTCCAAAGGTCCACATGCTTCGTTTTTCTTTGTTTTCGCATTTTTTTGTTTTCGCAATTTGGGATATTTGGGGGTATCCCGTCGGCAACAAACCCATTTTTGGGAGGATTTTTGAACCACTCCGAGGCCTAGCGATCCATTGCTCTCAGAGCAAAGGCAGTGGATCAGTCATCAGCTTCACGACAGGCGATCCGTCGGAAACTTCTCAGGGCTGGGAAATGCCATGCACTAAATGGAGCGTTTTCCGTGGGAAAATCATGGAAAATCACCTATTATATCTATATATAATTATATAAATATCTATAAATATCTATAAATATCTAAGATCTATAATAAATATATCTATTATTATATAATAAATATCTATAAATGGTGGATTTTCCAGCCTTGTTTGAAGACAGGATAGAGTGGCACCAAACTTCGGATGTCGCTAATCGTGTAGCCATTCCTGTGGATCATATGATCAGTCAATGGGGATTTATCATCTAATTTCTACAAAATTTGGGATGGTGAAAGTTGCCAATTTGCCACATTACTTAACTGAGTCTTCAGAGACGGACCGGGATAGTCTCAAAACTTGGAAGAAAAACCGATATATTACATTGCCACATGTTACTACATATTTGCCACATATTATTACCACAATGGCCCATCGGCCCATGGTTGATCGATCATATTCCTACTTGACATGGCTATGGAATGGCCTCAGGATCTCTGGACTTCTCACGTCGACTGGTGGATGCTTGTAGATGGCTAAGGCCCTTTGAGGAACGCAGTCTGTGGATTGTCAATTCACACATTCACTGCATGAACTTGCGAGCTGAGGCAAAATCTTTAAGACGACGGTTTCCTTCGGCAGTTCAAGTCTCAGAGACATTTGTTGGTGTCCCTTCTTGGAAACTGGCTCAAACTGGAGTCTGTCTATCTGATCTATCTCGATTGATGTTCATCGACATTCGGTCTGCCTTGCAGCTGAATCAACCAGCTTTGATGGTCCCGTTACTGGCCAAGGTGTGAACAGCCTATTGGAGATGCCTTGCACGATGAGCCACCTTGACCTGATGGGGATCGCAAAAGTGGGGACGGATCATGATGGATCAATAGTGGCAGCGATAACTCTTTTTGTTCGACAATTGATTGAGTCATATTGAGAAAGTCAAGTCGGAATGTGTTTTCGGAAATCATAGGAAATCCTGAGTTCAAAAAACTGATCTTTCCCGCAAAATGTCGGCAATCAGGTGAACAACTGACTCATATATTTTTCAGAGGGGTTGAAACCACCAACCAGATAACATTTCCAGGTTTCCCTCTAAATTTTCTCTCTGGTTCTCCAGTGCCACCAGGTCACGCATCGATTCCCGCAGAGAAGCGAACTCTGCCGGCGGACCTGATCAGGTCGCCGACCGGTTCCAGGGGATGGATGACCAATGGATGACCATAAACCATGGCAAAGATATGGCAAAGATGTCACTGATTGTGGTCCTTTAAGAGAATCTGAAAATATGATAAAATATGTCTTTATCACCATCTAATCCTATTCATATCTTCATTTGTTCTGTTGAAATCAAAAGGGCTTGAAGTCTCACATCCCTGGAAGGCGTACGTTTGTCTTGAGCCTGTTGCTTTTTGTTCTCGATTTTTCTCCTTCGATATTCCTTCATATTCCTTCGTTATTCGTTGCTGTCTTTTTCTTTCCTTATTGCATTTCTTTTTGTCTAAACTGTCCTTTTTTCATCTTTTTTCCAGATTTGTTGCATTTTTTTTTGCTTTTTTGGAAATCTTAGTATTCTGTTGAAGTGGTGGTTGCGAAGATTCATAGCTGTAGCAAAGGAGTGATGCTTTTGTGGGATTTGCAAAAAGCACAGGAAAGTCCTTGATATTATTCAATGCGATGGTTCCTTGCACGATTTAGTACTTTTGTATCTTTTGTGGTTCAGGGCTACCCTCTTCAAAAAATAGTTTGGGTGTTGCTTTGAATTTAAACTGTAGCAAAGGAACGGATTGTTCTGGAAACCTTCCGAATCCGTGGAATGTGTGGAAAGGAAGCGCGAATGGCTTGGAGGGACAGGAAGGGGTCCAGAGTTCATTTGTTTGCTCCTGAAAGAAAAAGCGCACAACTCTGCGAAAACATTTGGCACTTTGCATTGAAGCGAAGCGAAACATTATAGGCAGCCATCGTGAATAAAACACTGGCACAAGTATTATGTCATCTCACAAATTGGCGTAATTACTACAAACTACGAGCAAATCACTACCCTGTAAAACTGACTGTGCCCTTTAGTGCTGAAACATGGCAATGGAAAATACATTGACATGAAAATACCCTATAAACGGAGGTCCTGATAGGACAATCATCTATAAATGTTTTTTTTTTCCAGCACGCCATGTTTGAGCACCGTTTTCGTGCCTATTTTCGCCACCAGTTTTGTTCAGATGGACGTCCAGGCTATCGGTGGGTATTGAGGATGCACAGGACCTGATTTTGGACCTGGAACAGGCCATCAAGGCGCTGGGATGCGCTGGTTGTGAAGTCATTCGGAAATCTCCAGGCAGTTTGGAGTCAGCATCACTGTGGCAACTGTCAGTCATCAAAGGATCACATGATATCGATTTGATTTATATCATTCATATCGAGTTGGAAAGGAAAACAGACCCGACACATCCCGAGACCAGGTGG